>CM053578.1:104264650-104282250 GCA_028646485.1 Cryptoprocta ferox
GGGGGGGTGGGGCTGTGAACCTGGGGTCTGCAGGAGCAGAACCAGGGATGGGGGGGTCGGTGAGCCAGGGGTCCTCCTGGGACCTGGGGTCGGGAATGGGAAGCGGAGGCAGTGAGCTGGGTGTCTTCGGGGGCGGGGCTGGGGAGCAGGGGTCCGCGGGGGCGGGCCGATGAGCTTGTGCTGGGCCGGAGAGGGGGCGGTGGCGGGGAGTCTGGGTCTGCAGGGGCGGGGCGGGGCGTGCGGTCAGCCCCGTCCTTTCCTGGTTGAGTGTGAGGGTTGGGGTCGGTGCGGCCCCAGGCAGCAGACCTGACAGGGGTTGATTGAGTCCGGGGACTCTAAGGACAATCCGGGGAGAGGTTGGAGGCCGGAAACCCGAGTCTGAAGCCCCCCGAAGATGGGCTCTAGACCTAGAGGCTGATCTTGGCCGCGGCGTGGTGGAAATGGAGAACTAGGAACTAGTGTATTTGAGGGAAGAGCCACCCGTATTCAGAATTTTTTCTCCTCGTTAACTTGCTTGCCAGCCAGTTTCCGTAACTGTTATAGGTAGCTGCTTATTGATGGAGCCATTATTTTATGTGATGAGGTTGAGATTTGTTTCCCAGAAACAGCTCAAGGTCAGTTGATGGGGGGCTTTGAAACCGCCACTGAACACGCCACTGATTTTTCAGGCTGAATTTGATAAGCAGAGAATCCATCTGAACAGCCGATTTCCAGGGACTGAGCGACTTCCCAACACGTGCAACTTTTCCATCCGGGGACCCCAGCTCCAAGGTGAGCGGGGTTGGCACCTCTCCGCGTGGGGTGGTGGGCGCGGGTGGGAGCAGGCCGGGCGGCACTGAGCACTTGCGGGGGCACCGGGGGCACCGGGAGCAGAGCGGCCCGCGGGCTGCTGTCCCCAGGAGGCGGGGCCCCGGTGCGCGCTTCCTGCTCTCCCTGCCAGGGCTCACGGCCCTGGGGGCGAGCGGTGAGGGGCGAGGGGCGCAGGAGGCAGCGCCTGCCCGGAGCTGATAGGGAAGGAGATGAAACAGACCAAGTTTTAGACTAGCTCCTCCGTTTCTGTCCCCAAGTTTGACACAATATTTTATGAGGTTCAGGGAAAGGAGGGGGGATCAACTTTAAAATTTGGCCCAGAGTCAGGACGAAGTGCATGTCTGTGGGGTTCATTTGTTCCTGCGGTAACTGGTGTCCCCTCTGGAAACTCAGGATTACCGGAATCCAGATGACAATCAAACATGGCTCTCCCAGGGCCCCGAGGCCCATGCCAGGGCGTTGACCAGCTTGTTTCACTGGGCTGGTCATCCCTCCCAGTGTAAGGGAGCCACTCTGCGGAGCTGTTCCTGACTGTCTAGGGCAGAGGCAGGGGGAGCACAGCTGGGCCCCAGCACATAGGCGCCAGGGGCGGCCATCGCTGCAGGTGCATGGGAACCTGGGCTGGGACGCATTCTCGCTCCCCAGGAGCCTGGGCTGTCGGCCGCCTCTCCAGCTCGCCTTGCTGTGGGAAGGAAAGTTCCTTGTCACCTTCCCCATTTTTCTGGGGGCAGATGTACTGTATTCAGTGGTGACCTGTGTTTACTCAAATGAGACAGATTTTTTTTTAATTTTTTAATGTTTCTTTATTTTTGAGAGAGACAGAGGGCAAGCAGGGGAGGGGCAGAGAGAGACGGACACAGAATCTGAAGCAGCTCCAGGCTCTGGGCTGTCAGCACAGAGCCCGACGCGGGGCTCGAACTCATGAACCGTGAGATCATGACCTGAGCCGAAGTCAGATGCTTAACCGACTGAGCCACCCAGATGCCTGACAGATTCTTCTTTTTAATTAAGTCAGTAGATTTATTGTTTTAATCTCTGTGCTTAGAAGAGGGAAGTGTCTTCCAGCTTAATAAAGACAGCTCCCGAGTGGCTCCCGTTTAGAAAACACAGATGTCAGGTTGAAATGTTACTACCAGGACCACAAGTTTTAAGTAAGGCGGCCGAAGAGAATTCTGAGCATCTTCCTATGTAGTCGATCTGAAGTCACGTTTTGAGGCCAGTTTTATGAGGCAGAGTCGTGTGCGAGAAGAGCCATTTTCTCTGGATTTTGCTGCACGGTCACCTAAGAGGAGAGGCTCCTGTGCCCCGGGATCTTCCCCCCACAAGTGGTCTGGGGTGGGGGCCCCAAAACGTGGCAGCCGAGACAAGGTGGACGGTGGGCCCGCCTGCACTCTGTGCCTCAAGGCCGCCTGCTGTGTCTCCTCAGGCCACGTGGTGCTGGCGCAGTGCAGGACGCTACTGGCCAGCGTGGGGGCCGCCTGCCACTCGGACCAGGTCGATCGGTGAGTGCTCCGCATGCTGGGCCGCAGGTCCTGGCTGCATCCGGCAGCCAGAGCCGGCCACGGGGCCTGGGGCTTCCAGAGCTGCGTAGCCAACAGGGCCACAAAAAGTGACCAGATGCTGCAGGGTGGAGGGGAGGAGGGGAAGCTGCAGCCTAAGGGCTGCAGGGAGGGAGGAAAGGGGCAGGACTTGCCGCAGGAGCTCCCTTTGTCCTCAGACAGTGGGGGTCTTCTGAAGGGCTGTGACAGGCCCGGTGGATTCCAGGTGACACCTGGCTGGTGCAGGGGGATTACAGGACAGCAGGCCAGGCACGTGGCCATGGTTGAGGCAGGAGGGGACAGCTGTGGGGCCCGGACGTTGGTGGCAGTGGTCAGACCCCGGTAGAGGAGGAGCAGGGGTTTGGCTTCCCACTTGCCGTGAGTGGGGGGGCCTGCGGAGGTGGGCGCAGCACTGGGGAGAGAGAGCAGAGCCATGGTCAGCAGCGGGGCGTGACAGAGTCTGTGGTCAGCAGCGGGGTGTCATAGCAGTGGTCAGCAGCAGCAGGGCGTGACAGAGTCTGTAGTCAGCAGCGGGGTGGCACAGTCTGTGGTCAGCAGCGGGGTGTCACAGCAGTGGTCAGCAGCGGGGTGTCACAGTCTGTGGTCAGCAGCAGCGGGGCGTCACATAGTCTGTGGTCAGCAGCGGGGGTGTCACAGTCTGTGATCAGCAGCGGGGTATCACAGCAGTGGTCAGCAGCAGGGTGTCACAGTCCGTGGTCAGCAGCAGCGGGGTGTCACAGAGTCTGTGGTCAGCAGCGGGGTGTCACACAGTCCATGATCAGCAGCATGCTGGGGCCCCGCTGTGCTCCCCCCTGCCTCTCCCCTAGACAGTCAGGAACAGCTCCACAGAGTGGCTCCCTTACTGGCATGTCACAGTCCGTGGTCAGCAGCGGGGCATCACAGTCTGTGGCTGGCACACTTGAGCTTGAACACGTCAGGCCAGAGCGCTCCTGAGGGCTGGGGGGGATGACAGGGCCTCCTGGGGGCCTCCGAGCTCTGCAAGGGGCCACTGCATGAGGGCAGGTGAGACCCGGGGCCGGCATGTGGCATCAGGAGTGACTGTCAGGAGCAGTGAGGCCGGCCAGTCAGGAGTGCACAAGGAGGGTGCAGGGGGCTGCCCCTTACCAAGTGCTCCGGTGGCAGCTGCTCACAGAGTGCTCACCACAGCCCTCAGGAAAGGATCTGAGTGGTCCATTTCCCAGACGAGGAAACTGAGGTAGCCCCAGGATGAGGGGGAGGGGAATGAGGAGGGTGAGGAGGGGCCGGCAGCACAGCAGGGAAGGGACAGGCCCCTGAGAGGGCAGGCGGGGAAGGGGTAGAGCGGTCACTCACTGCCCGGGTGGGACGTGGGGGTGCCCCTCCGGTGGTGCCCTGCTGGAGCAGGAATGGAGCCACCCACCAGGGAGGGCGATGGAAGTTACCCCTTCCACGTAGCCCTGTGCACGAGGGGTGTTTGGACGGTTTTTAGGGCACCGTTTGTGACAGGGACTCCTGGGCCTGTGGGTGGGGGGAGGCCCGTGGGCCCCGAACAGTGAACCCTGCTGGGAGCTGGGCCCCAGAGCTGCCCTGCGAGTGGTTTCTAAAGTCTGAAACCACTGGCGGGGCCCCGTGTGCCAGAGCCTGGGGGGGGGGGGGGCTGTGGAAAACAGAAGCGACAGGTGCACCCCCGAGTCTCGTGTGCGGCCGCACGTCTCCCCAGAGACCCGCCCCTCTCCTCAAGGATGAGAACCCAGGTGCCCGCTCCCCGTGCCAGAGTCCCAGCCCCAGCGGTGGGTCCAGAGGGGCTTGGCAGAGACAGGAGCGGGTCTACACAGCCCCAGGGCGGGGAGCTGACCGAGAGCAGCGGGGGCAGGGTCCCTCCCCAAGCCCCCAGGAGAGCCCCTCGTCCAGCGGCTGATGCCCTCTTGACGCCCCCCCCACCCAGGCCGTCCCCAGTGCTGCTGAGCTGCGGTGTCCCCTTTGACGTGGCCAGGAACGCGCTCCGGCTGAGCGTGGGCCGTGGCACCAGCAGGGCCGACGTGGATCTCGTGGTGCAGGACCTGAAGCAGGCGGTGGCCCGGCTGGAGGGCCAGCCTGGCACCAGGGACGCCTCCTAGGAAGCCCTCCCGCGGGGTCTGTGGGACGGCTCTCTTCCTAATTTGTACAGACCTTCACTGTGTCCCAGAGCGTCTGACGTGGTGACCGGGCTGTGTGTGTGTGTGTGTGTGTGTGTGTGTGTCTGTGTCTGTGTGTGCGTGTGCGCGAGTGTGTGTGAGGGCTACAGGCCTCCTCCACTGTCGTCGGGTCAGGCAGACCCCACACGCGCTCATAGGCCCAGGACACCAACGCCCGTGCAGGACTGTCACCATCACTGCCGCCCAGTGGCGCAGGCTCAAGTGGAGACGCGTCATGTGGGAAGTGGGGTGAGCCATTTTCATCCGGAAGATAAATCCTAGTGTTTATACGCGATTGTTGGTCGCTGTCGTGAGAATAGGAAACCTGAGTTTTGCTGCAGTCACGGCCTCCCCTACAAGTTTGCACAGCGGTCGTCTGCCCGTGTGCGCGCCCCCGCAAGCCCTTCCTCGACAGGCGGGGCCCCCCGGGTCAGGCCCTGCTCCCTGCTCCCCTGCTTCCCCGCCTGTCCCTCACTCAGCCCTCCCCGCCCCTCCCCGCACACAGCCGCCAGGCCCCGCAGGCTCTTCCTTTTGGTGGCTTACTCAGGGTTTTGGGAGCAGCGGGGCTGGGGATACTGGCCAGTCCGCCCTAGCTCGGCCTGCGAGGTACTCTCATTCCCGGAAGGAGTCTTTTGCCGTCACAAGTGCTTTGTGGCATCCTGGTATCCCCAGCGCTCACGGAGACGCTTAACATAGGAGTGATTTTTTAATCGAAAACACGTTTTTAATGTGTGGCTTTAAAAGGTGCAAAGAGTCACGTGATGACGTTGAGGAAACCGTTGTCAGACATTGAGTGAACTAATAAAACGTTCCATGCTCGTCCTAGAGGTTCTGTGGTTTCTCTAGCAGGTGCTTTCCCTGGGGTTCCCAGCGCGGCTGAGCCGGCCGCGGAGGCGGAGCTGGAGGACTGGGCAGCCACCCCATGTCTCACCGTATGGTTAGGCTTCAGCTTAAGAAATTCAGCTTGAGACTGTGACTCTGGGAGCCCTTAGAAACAGGTCACTGAAGCTGAGCGTCCTGCTGCCACTGGGCAGGGGCCTGGTGACCCCAGTCGCCCAGCAAAAAATGAAGGGTGTGCAGCCCCACGGAAGAGAGCAGTGTGGGAAAGATGCGTGGCAGCTCTGGAAACGTGCCCTGCAGACATTCAGTGGCAGCCAGAGACTCAGTCGAGGCGGCTGGAGAGCGGCCGAGCCGGGGGCCCCGAGACCCTCGCTCAACTGGGAGGCCTTCCTGTCCAGTGCCAGGGCCCCGTGCCCACTGCCGGCTCTGAAAGCTGCTGCGCCCCAAGTTCCTGGAGCCTCCGAGGCCTAAGGCCAGCCGAGGGCCCTTGTCCCCTGGGGTGAGGACGTGGCCAGAACGCTTAGGCTGTAGCACAGGAGCTGGGAAGTTGCCCAGAGAGGGTCCCCTGTGAAGGGTCTGCCCTCCCAGGAGAGGAGTCCCCGGCGGCCTCTCCCCCGCCCCCCTGGCCACCACGGCCTCGGGTGCTGCCCAGCCTCGAGGAAGCGGATGCTGGGAAGCCTGCCCCCTTCTTGGAAGGACGTGTGTAGCTGTGAACACGCACCGGAGGCGGGAAGTCCACCTCAGGACGAGAGGCGCGCGCGGCTCCTTAGCCCTCGCTCTGAAGGGGGGGACCGGCTGCGGTCCAGCCACAGGACGCCGCCCGCCAGAGCCGGACCCGGTGCGGACCCTTCCCCCGGGGCCCCGGGCCCTCCACCCACCGCAGCTCTGGGCACCGCGGGAGTGGCTTGGGTAGTCCCCAAGGCCTGCTCCCCCGCACCCCCTGCCGCCTCCCATCTGCCCTGTGCACTGCTTATCGGTAACCGGAGCCGGGAGCCGCGGCCCCGCCTGAAACAGGAAGCCGGGGCCTGTGCGCCAGCCGCCGAGAGCCACCGGGTGGCCGGGCCGGAGGATGGAGGAGCAGCAGGCGCTCACGGCCGCCAAGGACGGGGACCTGGCCACCCTGAGGCGGCTGCTGGAGGCCGGCGCCCTGGGCCCGGGCATCGTGGACGCTCTGGGGGCCGGCCTGGTGCACCACGCCACCCGCGCCGGCCACCTGGCCTGCGTCAAGTTCCTGGTGCAGCAGGCCAAGCTGCCCGGCTGCCAGAGGGCCCACAACGGAGCCACGCCGGCGCACGACGCCGCGGCCACAGGCAGCCTGGCCGAGCTGCGCTGGCTGGTGCGCGACGGAGGCTGCGGCCTGCAGGTGAGCGGGACGGCAGGGGAGGGGGCCGGCTGGGGCCAGCGTCCGCACGGACCGGGGGAGGCGGGGGCTGTGGGCCAGGCGGGGCAGGGCTTCGGGCTCTGCAGCCCTGGGCTGTGTTTCAGGGACTCGCCGTGCAAGCCCCGTGCCCGCCCCATGCCCGCCGCACCCCAAACCTGCACAGAACCCTTGTAAGCCAAGGCCACCTCCTAAGCCACCTCATGTTCCCTGGGGCCCCAGCACAGAGTGGCCGCGCTCTCTCCCCATGCCCACCTCCACACCGGGGCGCCTGGCCTCCACACCGGGGCACCTGGCCTCCACACAGGGACACCTGGCCTCCACACTGGGGCACCTGGCCTCCACACAGAGGGACTTTGGCCTGCAGAGCTGAGTGCCTGGCCTCCACACCAGGGTGCCTGGCTTCCACATGAGGACATGAGGGACACCTGGCCTCCACACCAGGGCACCTGGCCTCCACAGCTGAGCACCTGGCCTCCACACCAGGGCACCTGGCCTCCACACAGGAGTGCCTGGCCTCCACACCTGAGGCCTGGCCTCCACACCGGGGCACCTGGCCTCCACACTGAGACACCTGGCCTCCACACTGGGGCACCTGGCTTCCACACAGAGGGACTTTGGCCTGCAGAGCTGAGCGCCTGGCCTCCACACCATGGTGCCTGGCTTCCACATGAGGACATGAGGGACACCTGGCCTCCACACCGGGGCACCTGGCCTCCACACTGGGTCACCTGGCCTCCACACAGGGGGACCATGGCCTCCACACCTGAGAGCCTGGCCTCCACACCAGGGCACCTGGCCTCCACACCAGGGCACCTGGCCTCCACACAGGAGTGCCTGGCCTCCACACCTGAGAGCCTGGCCTCCACACCAGGGCACCTGGCCTCCACACCGGGGCACCTGGCCTCCACACAGGGGGACCTTGACCTCCACACCTGAGAGCCTGGCCTCCACACCAGGGCACCTGGCCTCCACACAGGAGTGCCTGGCCTCCACACAGGGGGACCTTGACCTCCACACAGGGGGACCTTGGCCTCCACACAGGGGGACCTTGGCCTCCACACAGGGAGACCTTGACCTCCACACAGGAGGACCTTGGCCTCCACAGCTGAGCACCTGGCCTTGCCAGTGGGGGCCTTGCCGGTGTCCTCAGGCCTGGCCCACGGGGCCCGTTTCCCACAGGAGCTAGAAAGGAGTCTGTATATAAGCGCGGTGGGCATGGGGCTCAGGAGCTGTGGGCACCGGCTTGGACAACTGGGGCCCTTGGTGGGTGACCTTGGTGGGTGACGGCAGAAGCCCTGCTGTGGGGGTCGGTGGGCCGAGAGCCCTCATGGTAAGAAGGATCTTCGTGGCTCCTCTCCCTGCCCACTGGCCCTTCATGCAGCCGCAGGACTGGGAGGCCAGTGAGCAAGCTCTGCTAGGGCACGACACGCTGGGTTCCGGGTCCGGGAGGACTCTGGTCACAGCCGAGCATGTGGCGGCCTCCGGGCCGCCGTCCCCGTCAGCTCTCCCCACGACCCCAGGGGCAGCAGGGTGGGGGCGGTCCCCACTCCTGTGCTGGGTGGGGGGCGCACAGCTTGCCGGGTGGGCGGGCACCTGTGGTGGGAATGCTTCCGGTCTCGAGGCCCCGGGCGTGGCAGGTGGGTGCCCGGCAGGGGTGGGGGGCAGACCAGCAGGCCGCGGAGGCTGACATGGACACGGCTGGGCCCGAGGGAGCCCTTCTCGCTGCTGCGAGCCGAGTGCAGAGAGGCCCGGGTGCAGCGGGGTCACGGGTTTGGACGCGGGAGGCCCAGACGAGCGACCTCGCCCTGCCTCCCCCCGCTTCTCCCCTCCAGCAGGGAGACCAGGGCAGGAGTTCCTCCCGGCAGGCGCGGTACACTGGAGGGTGCTGCCCGGGAGAGGGGAGGGAGAGGGCGTGGGTCTGGACCTGCCACCGCTCATGGCCCCTCTGCGCCCCCGCAGGACCAAGACGACACGGGGGTGTCCCCGTTGCACCTGGCCGCCCGCTTCGCGCACCCCGTGCTGGTGCAGTGGCTGCTCCGAGAGGGCCACGCGGCCACGCTGGAGACGCTGGAGGGGGCCTTGCCGCTGCACCACGCGGCCGTCAGCGGGGACCTGACCTGCCTGAAGCTCCTGGCAGCCGCCCACGGCAGGTGAGGGGCCAGGCGCCGCCTGCCCGGCCTCTGAGGAGGCCGCGCCGTGGGGGCAGCGGGGACAGCCAGGAAGCGCTCTGTGGCGCTCAGGCAGCTCCCGGCTCTGCCTCGGGGCCACCCCAGGGCCTAGGTTCCCCCAGCTGGGAAGGTGGGGGACCCTCAAGTCACCTGGAGGGAGCAGAGGTCAGACAGCGCACTTGGGAGGGTACTGAGGCCCCTGTCAGGTCACCGCGGGTTGTCCTGCCACATTGTCCCATCCTCACACCGGGCACCCCTCCAGGACGGCCAGTCTCGTCTTGGTGGCCCTGTGTCCCCTGCCCCGAGTTGGCGGGTGGGGGAGCTGGGCGTGGCAGCGGGCGACACAGTCCCCGTTCTCATCCTGAGTGCTCTCCAGTCCTTGCCCCACACAAAGGATGCGGGGGGCACGGTGACGGGCCACCTAGGGGTGCCACGCACATGGCCTACCCACCGCCTGTCCCCAGGGCTGCTCTCCTGGCTGGTGTGGATGCCAGGCCCTGGGCACTTTTCGCAGAGCAGGGCCTGGGCTCCGGAGGTTCAGTGAGCTGCCTGCCGCAGGCCCCACTGGGCTGTTCACCCCTAAGGAGCGCCCCTACCAGCAAGCCCGGCACCCCGGGAACAGCTCAACAGCTTCAGGGGGAGGGAGTGCGCACAGCTGGATTCCGGGATTCCAGTGGTGGGGGGAGGGGCGCCACTGGTGCCCTTGGGCAGTGCACAACCTGCACAACCCTACAGGTGGCCAGTAAGGTGGGGCTGGGCACAAACAGACCCGCCAGGTGCTGGGCCTCCCCTCCCCTTGATCTGGGCCTTTGGCTGGGGCAGCCCCCTGCTTCCTGCAACCGCCACCCAACACCCTCTGAAACTTCACCTTCCCCCTAGCGGCGTGAACCAGCGGACACGCAGTGGTGCCTCCCCGCTCTACCTGGCCTGTCAGGAGGGCCACCTGCACCTGGCGCAGTTCCTGGTGAAGGACTGCGGTGCCGACGTGCACCTGCGTGCCCTCGACGGCATGAGCGCGCTGCACGCCGCCGCCGCCCGTGGCCACTACTCGCTTGTCGTCTGGCTGGTAAGGGGGCGCCGGGGAGGTCGATGGGAGGAGGTCCAGGAAGGCCGGCAGCTGCTCTGTCCTTGGCCCCAGAATCACCCCCAAGCAAGCAGGGCCTGGCCGGGGTGGGGGCTCCACCCCTCTGGGCCTCAGTCTGCCCACAGGAAAATGGGGGATGCACAGGGTTGTCGGGCCATCAGACGTGCCCGGCCATCGCTCTGAGCCCCCCATGTGTGGACTCAGGGAGTGCAGCCCGGAGCCCCCAGCGCTGACTGGAGCGGTCCCTCCCCCAGGAGCCCTCGGGGGCTCCCGGGGTTGGTGACACCCAGGTGCTCTGAAGCCAGCACCAGGCGATGGCAGTTCCTGGCCCAGGCCATCTGGCCACTTGTTTGGGCTGCGCTGTCTCAGAGCCCCCTGCCGGTCCCTGACCTCTTCCCCTCTGCACCCATGGAGGGGTGATTCAGGCCTCCTTCCGGAAGGAAGCCCTGAGACTCCAGAACAGAGTGGCCCGGATTGGGGGAGGGGGTGCCATTTTCCAGGATGTGCCTTTGCCACAGAAAACCAGACCAGGCCAGGTCTCTCGGACCCTTGAGGGTTCATCACAGAGGCCCAGTGGGGTCTCAGAGTCAGGGGGTCTCCCTGAGGAGGGGCAGGCCCAAAAGGGAGGTGGCTGGGCAAGGGGCAGCGCCCAGAGCCAGGAGGGGGGCCTAGCATTTAGTCCAGGTTGGTGAGAGCCTGACTTGGGGGGCAGAGTGAGCTGGAAAAGGCAGAGGCCCCGAGAGGACCAGGGCTCTTTCCTGAGGGACCTGGGAGCCACCAAGGGATGGGTCCGATGGCATCCCTGAAGGTCACACTGGCCACTGGTGGAGCGGACAGAGCCCTCCCTGGCTCAGAGCCTTCCTCACTTCCCACGGGGCCTCCGCTCCGGGCCTGTCCTCCCGCAGGCTGGCCTCGCTCCCCCAGCAACTTCCACGTGCCTGCCTGGTCCCCCGTGTTGGCGGCGCCACCCACCCAGCCCTCTGTCCTGCTGTCCTGCTGTCCTGCTGTCTTTCCTCCGCGGCACCAGCGCCTGATAAACTGTAAATTTGCCTGGGAGGCAAGGGCCACATTCCTGACACGTAGTGAGGGCTCTGGAGACGTTTATCCAGCAGATGAATGACCGAAGAGAGAAATGATTTCCCCGGGCCTCGGGATGAAGCCCAGCCACCCACTTTGGCCTGTGAGGCTGCCCTCCGGCCTCCCTCTGCCGCTCTCCCTCCGTGGCTGGGCTCGGCCCCGAGGTGTCCCCGGGCTGTGGCCCCGTGGCTGCCGTCAGGCCTCCTGCCTGAGCCGGCTCCGCTCCCAGGAGAGAGCCCTGCAGCCCTGCCCTGTCCCCTCTCCTGCAGTTCTGACCCCAGCAATGGGCCTGTCCCGCACCCGGGTTCCTGACCTGAGTCCTGGTGTCTCTGGCCTCACGGCCGTGCACAAGCAGGTGGTCAACACTGGGACTGAGCCACAGGGCTTTTCTGGGGCAGAAGCAGCAGCTGGAGGCAGTGGCGGGGGTAGGGTGCCCTCCGGGGGGTGGGGAGAGTGGGCAGGAGGGGAGAGTGTCCACCGAGCCCCAGGGAGCACCGGGCCCTCCTCCCAGAGCAGGAACAGCTGGGGCCACGGCTCTCGGTCCCAGAAAGGCCTTTCCAGGTGGCCTCCTGCCGCCGCCTCCCCGCCTCCCCGCCTCCCCGCCTCCCCGCAGCCTCTACCCTGGCTCCCTCTCCCCAGGGCTGGGCAGCCCCTCCCATGGGCTCTGTTCCCGGCTCACTGTTGGCTTCCTGGTGGACACGGCTGACCATTGATTGGATCAGCCGGCAGTGCTCTTGGCTGCAGGTGACAGCTGGACTAGACGTCCTTCTCACCGTCCCTCCCACATAGAGGCAGCAAAGGCCACTGACTTCTGATCAGCCACCCAGCCCCGTCAGGCTGCATCTCTGGCCTTTCCGGTGTGGTGAAAGTCGGACACATGCAAGGCCGGAAGAGGGAGCAAAGGGGGTGACGCCGCACCCAGCCACTCCGTCAGGAAGGCAGAATTTGCTTAGAGGAGGCCCTCGCGTTTCCCTGGCAGCCCGGGTCACATGGCTGTTCCCGGGGCCTCTGGGGAAGGCAGCCTCCCTCCCGGCCCCCTCCCCCCCCTCCCTGGGAGTGGTCACCTGCTCAGCTGCTCCCCCTCCCTCACCTTCCCCAGGTCACGTTCACCGACATTGGCCTGACGGCACGGGACAACGAGGGGGCCACGGCCCTCCACTTCGCAGCTCGAGGCGGCCACACGCCCATTCTAGACCGGCTCCTCCTGATGGGCGCCCCCATCATGACAGACTCCTGGGGTGGGACCCCCCTCCACGATGCAGCCGAGAACGGGCAGTTGGAGGTAAGGCAGGCCAGGTGGGGGGCTGCGCTGTAGGGCCCAGGAGCCTCGGAAAGCTCGCCACGCCCAGGCGCTGCCTACCTAAGTTATTCAGCCCTGCAGGGGAGGTGTCCTGATTGCCCTTTTACAGATGGGTAAAGTGAGGCTCGGAGGGCAGTCACTGCCCAGGATCCAGACTCTGATCTACCTGGGAGCAAAATCCAGCTCTCCCCTCTGTGCGTATGCTCCCCTCCCTTCCTATGCATGGACACTCCTGGTGTGTGTCGCCCCAGGGTTCATGCTCCCCCCGGGACAGCCCTTGGCTGCGGCTCTCGGCCGTGAGCCCTGGGAGCCGGGCCGAGCAGGGGTGCGAGGTTAGCCCTTGTGGTATTATCCAGTAAATCTTGGGGACTCACATGGCCTGCTCCCTAGGAAACAGACACCTAGAGGCCTGAAGTAGGAGGGGGGTGATGTTTAAATATTTAAGGCCCAGGGGCGCCTGCGGGCCTCAATCAGTTAAGCATCTGGGTCTTGATCTCGGCTCAGGTCATGATCTCGAGGTTTGTGAGTTCGAACCCCACTGCTAGGGATTCTCTCTCCCTCTCTCTGCCCCTCCCTTGCTTGTGTGCTCTGCTTCTCTCTCAAAATAAATAAATAAACTTTAAAAATAAATAAATATTTAAGGCCCAACATTGAGAACAGACCCAGCTCCTAGCACCTGGCCCCAGCACGGGCCAGAGAATATCTAAGAGCAAAACACATGTTTCCCCCTCCACCTGCCCCGCCCAGCCCCACACAGGGGTCTCCAAAGGGGGGCCACCTCCCACAGCCCCCCAGGGCCCAGCCTGCCGCAGCCATGAGCAAGGTGCCAGGCAGGGCTAGTCAGGTGGGAGGGCTTTACTGAGGTGCAGATGAGTACCCCATTTAAGGTCTATGCTTCCAGACAGCTGTTCTCAGCTGGAAGCCGAAGTGTTCCTGGGGCCCAGGTGGCCCAGTGGGAAAGAAACTGCCGCAAGCGTCATGGGAAGACACTCGTTCCTTTTAAAGAACGCAAGGAGACCCCATCCCAGCTCACGGCCGCACCGTGAAAATTGTCTCTCTTTTCCTCTGACTCTCCACTCCTCCCCTGGCTCCACCCCAGCTACCCTCCCTCTCTCCTCCTTCAGGCCACCACTCAGCCCTGCTGACTCGCCCCCCTGCCCCTCTGCTCTGTCATCCCCAGTTTCCATCCCAGGGAGGTGACAGCGGGTGGGAGGGCAGGGTGAGCCTCGGGCGGGGCCAGGACAGTCCTCGGCAGGCCTGGGAGAAGAGGGTGAGTCTGCACACACCCCTGCGGTCTTGCTATGTGACCGCAGCAGAGTCTGAGGAGGTGAGGGGACCCTGAGTTCAGGGGGACCGGAAGAGCCCTGAGCCCCGCCAGTGCGGTGTGGCCCAGAAAGCCCGCGGCGGTGGATTCCTTCAAATGAAATGCTCTACACGAGCCCAAGAAGTTGAACAGACGAGCCAAGGGTCCGAGGCTCCCGGCCACAAAGCCCAGAACAGATTTCCTTTCCATCTTGTCATTACGGAAATTCGAAACTCACGAAAGAGGGTGGGATCAGCATCTTGCCCGGCTGGTCCTTCTCAGCCCCGCCCCCTGCCGCCCTGTTCGTTAAGAGCAAACCAGAGATGTCACAGTGTTTTATTCAGAAATATTAAAAAAAACAAAACAAAACAAAGGAAACCAATACCTTAGCAAACATCTCCGAGAGATGAGGTCTCTCTTTGTTTCTTTATCACAGCCTCAAAGCACTATCCCACCTAAAAATAATTCAGAGTAAGGTGCCGTCACCTCACCCACCGTCTGCTGAGACCTGCCAGCGTCCGCGCCCTGACCGCAGTGTACTCGGGGCCTAAACAAGAGCCACACACTGCAGATTTGTCTGTTGAGTCTCTTAATCCATAAACAGTTCCAGAAATATACTTCGTCCAGGAAATAGAGGATAACGCTTGATCTCCCCCGCGACTTTAAAATCGATGCTGATTTTATAATAGTCCAGAGTGATTTTAGATTCCTAGAACAACTGAGACATTAATACAGGCAGAGACTCCCCACAGACTCACACCCGTTTCCCCCTATCATTAGCAACTTAATTTGCCTGGTGTATTTGTCACAATTAATGAACCAACGTTGATACAATATTACTAACCAAAGTCCATACTTTATTCCTTAGTTTTTGCCCCATGTCTTTTTTTCTGCTCCAGAATTACCTCCCAAGATACCACACTACATTAAAAAAGGTTTTTTTAATGTTTACTTTTGAGAGAGAAAGTGACAGAGCACGAGCAGGGGAGCGGCATAGAGGGAGACACAGGATCCGAGACACAGGATCCGAAGCAGCTCCAGGCTCCAAGCTGTCAGCACAGAGCCCGATGCTGGGCTCGAACCCATGAACATTGAGATCATGACCTGAGCCGAAGTCGGACACTTAACCGACTGAGCCTCCCAGGTGTCCCCTCACACTACGTTTAGTCTTTGCATCTCCTTAGGCTTTTCAGCTGGGACAGTCCCCCCTCCCCTGTTTTTTTGTTTGTTTTGAGAGAGAGAGAGAGAGAGAGAAACTTAAGCAGGCTCCATTCAAGTTCGGGGCTCAAACTCACGACTGTGATCTCACAGTCGGATCTCAAGAGTCGGATGCTTGACTGAGCCGTCCAGGCGCCCCACCCCTGCCGACTTTAAAAACAAAACCTCAGAATAAAGAGCTGCTGTCCTAGCAGCTTCCAAAGGGGAGTGACGGTTGTTCAGCATATTTTTTGTTTTACTATATCACAGTCTTTTTTCTCTGAATGGTGTGAATCATACTTACTTGCTTTTGTAATTGGGGTGAAAAAGACGTAACACAGAACTACCCTCCTAACGGTCTCTAAGCGTACGCGCAGCGATGTAACTCTGTGCACACTGTTGTGCAGCAGATCTGTGGGTTCTCATCTCTCAAAACCGAAACTCCGTCCCCATCAAACGTCTCTCCGTTCCCCTCCCTCAGCCCCTGGCACCCGCCTTACTACTTTCTGTCCCTAGGAGAGTGACTGCTCTAGGAATGTCATATGAGTGGAATCATACAGTATTTATCCCTTTGACTGGCTTGTTTGACTCAGCAGAGTGTCCTCAAGTTTCATCCGTGTTAGCACGGGACAGGATTTCCTTCCCTTTTAAGGCTGAGTAATGTTCCATTGTGTGGAAGGACCGCATTGCCTCTACTCATTCATCCATCAGCGGGCACTTGGGTTGCTTTTACCTCTTGGCTATTGTGACTGATGCTGCAATGGAAGTGGGCGTACAAATAGCTCTTTAAGACCTTGTTTCTACCCGGATTACTCTTAAAAACATTAAACCAGCCTTTCATACCTGGAGCAAACTCCACCTGATCGTGATAGGTCATCTCTCTTATCTGTAGCTGAATTTAATTTGCTAACATTTTGTTTGGGATTTTAGACGCAGTGTAGACTGCAAGCGCACTGGTTCTCGAAGTTGTCTGCGCCCTGGGCACCTCCGGGACAGGTTTGGAATATCCTAACACCTGGGCTCCACTCACGCAGACATCCCGGTTTAATTGGTTCTAGGTGGAGTCCCCAAGTATCAGGACTTTTTTTTTTTAATGTTTTATTTATTTTTGAAACAGAGAGAGACAGATCATGAGAGGGGGAGGGGCAGAGAGAGGGAGACACAGAATCCGAAGCAGCTCCAGGCTCTGAGCTGTCAGCACAGAGCCCGATACGGGCTCGAACCCATGAACCGCAAGATCATGACCTGAGCCGAAGTCCGAGGCTTAACCAACTGAGCCACCTGGGCGGCCCTATCAGGACTTTTTTAAACAGCCCAGGTGATTCCAAGGTACAATTTCGAGAACAATCTGTGTAAATAGCAGTAGCTGAGCTAATCTAGGAAGAATTCATAGAGACAGTGTTCTTACCGCGGTGATTTGGACGTGGGAAGGAGCAGGATTTCTGGCGGGGGAGAGGGCTAGACGTGGCCAGAGCGGAGAGCAGGGGCGCCTGCCAGCAGCAAGGGGGTCCCCGGTGGCAGGCTTTGCAGGCTCTGACTAGTTTTCACGCTGCATTGAGAGGAGGGCACCTGAGGGAAGTTGCCGTAAGAGGGGGTGTGCCCTGGGGCTTTGGTGTTGAGGTTGAGGAGGAAACCGCAGAAGACAGGTGTAAATAAGGGCCCCTCAAGGTTTAGAAAAGTGGTGATAACTCCCTGGTGGTTCTCTACAAGGAGGGAGCTTCCTGGGTATTGTAGGGGTCCCTAAAACCATCCCGAGCACGATGGCCTCAGTCGACTTTCTGCGCCCGTGAGACGTTAATTGGTCAGAGCCTCTGATGTTCACCCATTCGCTCTCCTTCATTCAGATACTCACTCATCCAACACACAGTGACTGAGCACCTGCTTGGCACATGACCAGGGAGGATTTGGTTCTCAACAGGGGAGCACCCTCTGTGGGGGGTGTTGGAAATTTCAGGGGATCGAGGTGCACTTGTGGTGGAGGGGACACTAAGGGACCTGTTATTCGCCAGGCAGGCCTGCACAAAATGACGGAAGGTCTCATGCCCCACACAACTTCCCAATGGCTCTGACATGCTTGTCGGTGGAAAACCCATTTATAATTACTTGAGCTTTGAACCCAACTCAAGTATACGTAATTATCTAAGCTTAGAATCTAAATGCAAATGTATGTGTACACACACACGCACACGCACACACACCAGTATTTCTCATAGTTTTAGTACACGTATGACCTTTCCAAGAATGGTCCCACTGTGTATGTTGAGGGCCGGTAGTATTTTGTTTTATTTAGCACTTTACCAAGAACTACTCGCTGTCTGGGAAAACGGCGCTGCCGATGGCCATGGCAGGCCTGATGTTTGAGTCTCCGCAGTGTGAAGTGTAACTGTGAAATCTGCAGTGATTCAATATGGATACATTAGAGGGCGATTTTTGAAAGTGCTTGTCATCATGGTGCTCATTCAACTATAAAACAAGACTGTCAAAGATGTTTACTTAACTCATTAATTAATGAGAAACCAAGTAATTCATATAGCCAGTAATACACAAACAAGCAAACAAATATTTCACAGGTAAGGAATGATGGTGTTCATTTACAAATAGCCAAATAGATGTAAAACCCGTCAGTTTTGACAGGGAAATAGCTGCATTCCACTGGACACATTTTGTGTTTTGCCTTCCTCTGGACAAGAGTCGTTTATAATATGAACGTTGTTTTTTTTTTTTTTTTTTTTTTTTTTTTTTACAACTG
>CM053578.1:104282350-104348730 GCA_028646485.1 Cryptoprocta ferox
TGTATTATCTATGGAGTTCATGTTAGAATAGTGAATGGGGTATCAGAAAATCTTTGTAATCAAAAGGGGGCATTGGGACTGACAGCATGGAGGACTCTGAACTAACTTCTCGAGGTCTCTTCCAGCCCTGCGCCGTCCTGGGATGCTCCGGCATCTAGGGTGCTGATGAAGACCGCGAGGTCTCAGCGCCATTGCTGTGAACCCAGGCTGCCCGGCTTCCCAGCACTATGACCTTGGGGAGGCTTCTTGCCCTTCTCCATGACTCGTGTCCTCTTGTGTAATGGCGGACACAGTAATAAACTTCACAGGGTGACTTGGGACTGAATCAGTGGCCCACATGTCACTCCAGAATGGTGCCTGGTGCCGTGAGGCACGTGGGAAGGGCTTGCTTCCCGGTCCCTTGGGCAAAGCCTTCTCCACGTGGTGAGCACAATGGTCCCCGGCAAGCCCCAGCTCCCTGGGGATGGACTTGAGCTTTCTAAGGCACAGCCTCGAGGCCAGAAGCAAGAAGGAAGGGAGCAAGAAAGTTTGCAGGGTGTGGATGAGGCTGGAATGTGATGGGGTCACCATTTTTAATATGTTCTATCTTTGCAGTTTTAAAAACCCTGACATTATTGTTTTCCATTCAGTCAAGGAATAAAGGGTTATTTAAACTTATCCATAAATTTACCACTTTGTCATCTTCATTCTTTCTGGCATCTGCAGCCAGAAATATAGGATCCAACCCTCAGTCTGAAGCCAATGCCTCAGATGTTCCCTTAGTGTGGGTTTGTTGCTGACCAATACTTAATTTTGTTTTGTTTTATTTGTTTGTTTACCTGGAAACATCTTTATTCCATTATCAGTATTGAAGAATAGTTTTGCTGGGCATAGAATTGTAGCTTGGTTGTTTCCGCTTATTTCTTTCGCCACTTTGAAAAGGCCATTCACTCGCTGCCTTGTGGTTTCTACAAAGAAGTCAGCTGAGAGGGGCCACGGTTTTGAAGATAATCATTCTTTCTCTTGTCACTTTTAAGGTTTTTCACTTTGTCTTTGGTTTTCTGCAATTTCACAATGGATATGACCTGAGTTGGAATGCTTTTTATTTCTCTCACTTGGGCTTGCTTGAGCGTCTTGAACTTGTGCTTTGGTGCTTCCTTAAGTCCCGTAAAATTCTTCAGTGACTTGTGCACCCATTCTGTTTCTCATCTCTTTCTGGGATTACCATTACACCTATTTTATTTAGGAAGATTTTTTAAGTTTATTTTTTTTGAGAGAGACAGAGAGAGAGAGAGAGACAGAGAGAGGGAGCAGGGGAAGGGCAGAAAGAGAAGGAGAGAGAATCCCAAGCAGGCTCCGTGCTGCCAGCATGAAGGCCAATGCAGGGCTTGAACTCACAAACTGTGAGATCATGACTTGAGCCGAAACCAAGAGTCAGATGCTCAACTGACTGAGCCACTCAGGCACCCCACATATATTTTAGACCTTCCTGTGTCTCCTGGTGTTTTTGTCTGTCTGTGCTGCGTCTGGATGGCTGCTTCTGCCTGATTTTCTGTTTATTAATCCTACAGCTTTGATTTTTAACTCGGTTATTATTTGCATGTTCCTGACCTTCTGATACTCATTTCTCAAGTCCACCTCGTCACTTTTCATAGTTTATAATCCCATGCCTACATTTTCAAGCTTGATTTTTTTTAAATTTTTTAAATGTTTTATTTATTTTTGAGAGAGAGAGAGAGAGAGACAGCGTGAGCAGGGGAGGGTCAGAGAGAGAGGGAGACACAGAATCCGAAGCAGGCTCCAGGCTCTGAGCTGTCAGCACAGAGCCCGATGCGGGGCTCAAACCCACAAACCGTGAGATCATGACCTGAGCCGAAGTCGGACGCTCCACCGACTGAGCCACCCTGGCACCCCAAGCTTGATTTTTTATTCCCTTGAAATTAGGAAGCACAGTTGTGTTCTATTAGTTCCCATTTAGACATTTGTGTGTCTATTTCCTTGTTGGTTGGATCTTCTGGTTCTGGTTCTGGTGTCTTATTTCTTTGTGCTCCTGGTTTTGTCTGACTCTATGCTGGAACTTATATTTGAAAAATAATTTGTAGGAGTCATGTGAGGCCTTGGATGATATCTTATCTCCTTCTGCCTCTCGGACACCCATGGGATTTGTGAGCCCAGGATCTCAGTCCACATTCCAGGCTTGATGTTCCCTGGACCATGAAGTGATGGAAGCGGAGGGATGGCTGGCTTCTGGTCTACCTCCTCTAGGAGGGTAGAGCCCTCACCTCTGGAAGCCCCCGAGCTTTGGCTGGTCTCCCTCATCCCACGAGGCTGTCAGAAGAACCCCTCAGGTTATAACCGGTTCCCCTGCGTCAGCGTGCTCTTAGGGCAAACGCAGTTCTGAGTGGCGAGTTTATCCCTCCCGATATTCCGCGGCTCCTCAGCTTGCCTCACTTCCTAGTTACCCGCCTGATGCTTGAGGAAGGTGACTTCTACATTTAGCCCACGGTTTACATTGTCCTTGGGGGCTTGTTTTTCTACCCCCTGATGGGATCCGTCTGCCCACCTGTTTTGCTGCTGGCACACCCACCTCACAGATTTTCGGTCTTCAATCTCGGTCGTTCCGTAATCACCCACCCCTGCTCACAAATCCGACAGTAATTGGCCACCATCCCGTTTTCCTGTTTCTTCACGTGAAAATGATACACCCCTCTGAGCGCTGCTGTATAAATGGACACCGGTTCTGCGTTTAGAGCCCGGGGCACAGACTGCAAGGGCAGGGCCGAGCCGAGATGCTGGCTGTGCCACCTGCTTCCTTACTGCAGCGCCTCGGCTTCTGTCTGGGACAAGGGCGTGCTGCTGCCTGGACGGGGCAGCTGCGGGTGGGGCGCAGGGGTTCGAGTCCTGTCCTTGCAGTGAATGGCCGTAGGGCCTTGGGCAAGTCCCTCAGCCGTGGGCAGCCTCAGTTTCCCACCTGTGAGATGGCATAGCGCGGTGCCCGCCCTCCGTCGCATCTGGTGAATGCCGTGGGCTCGGGCAGGTGGCCCCGTGGTCACACGTGTGCCCCCGCCCTGCAGTGCTGCCAGACGCTGGTCTCCCACCGCGTGGACCCCTCCCTGCGGGATGAAGATGGTTACACGGCGGCCGACTTGGCAGAGTACCACGGACACCAGGACTGCGCCCGCTTCCTGCGGGAGACGGCCCGGCCGGTAAGCTCCACGGTCTCCCTCTGTCCCCGGGGACTGGGGTGACGGGGCCCCTGCTGCCCTGATGGCCACGCTAGAGACAAAGCTCATTGTGCACGCCATGCCATTCCCGGGAAAAGGGGTCTGGGCCAGGACTGAGCCAGCCCCAGAAGTCAGCTGGCCGGGTGCTGGGGCCGGGCAGCTGTAGTGCTGTAACGAGGGCCATGATGGAACTGTGGCGGGGCTGTGGCAGGGCTGTGGTGGGCCATAGGGACGTGGTAGGGGCTGTGAGAAAGGTTGGGACTGGGGCTGTGACTGAGGTTGTGACAGGAGCCATGACTGGGGCCATGACTGGGGCCTTGACTGGGGCCGTGATAGGGCTATGACTGGGGCCATGACAGGGGCCATGACTGGGGCCATGACAGGGCTGTGACTGGGGCCGTGACAGGAGCCATGACTGGGGCCATGACTGGGGCCATGACAGGGCTGTGACTGGGGCTGTGACTGGGGTCATGACAGGAGCCATGACTGGGGCCATGACTGGGGCCTTGACTGGGGCCATGACAGGGCTGTGACTGGGGCTGTGACTGGGGCCGTGACAGGGGCCATGACAGGGCTGTGACTGGGGCTGTGACTGGGGTCGTGACAGGAGCCATGACTGGGGCCATGACTGGGGCCTTGACTGGGGCCATGATAGGACAATGACTGGGGCCATGACAGGGCTATGACTGAGGCCATGACAGGGCTGTGACTGGGGCTGTGACTGGGGCCGTGACAGGGGCCATGACAGGGCTGTGACTGGGGCTGTGACAGGGCTGTGACTGGGGCTGTGACAGGGCTGTGACTGGGACTCCCACTGGCGCTGTGATGGGTCGGGACAGGGGCCAGGGCTGGGCTTGTGGCTGGACCTTGGCCGGGACTCCTGTGGGGTGACGTCAGACTGAGGATACCCTGGGGGTGGGAGCAGGGCCCTGGGTCCTCAGTGAAGCGACCCCGGTGAGGTGGCCTCGGTGAGGACAGCCCTGTGGCCATCCAGAAGGCAGCAGGATCAGATGGGCGTGTGAGCGAGTGTGCAAACAAGACGGATGGCTGGGGGACGGGCATGCAGGTGGCTCGGAGTCAGTGGTGTGGTCCACAAGGAGCCTGGCCCCCTGGGTCCCTCCCCCCTTCCAGGCCCAAGGCAGCTGCTATGACAAACTAGTCCCCCCGCCCCGCCCCAGCTTTTGCCAGTTTCCTTTAGCGGCCACCCTTTCGGACGGTGTCCCTGGGATCACCTGGCCCCATTTCCAGGTGAGAGCCGGAGGTCCACGGGGGTGACGTGCCCCCCCCAGCCAGATGTCACCGTGGGGCTGCTGCTGCGCCTCTTTTTCCCTCAGGAGCACCCAGGACCGACTGAGGCACAGCTGCAGGCCCCCCGACCCTGGGCCTGTGGGATGGTCATCACCCGGCCACTGCCAAGAGCCTCTTGTCATCGCCCCCGGGAGCCCCCACGCAGGCTCGCTGCGGTTTGGGGCAGTGCAGGTGCCCTGGTGTCGTGGTTTGAGAAACGAGAACTTACTGCCTGAAGTAATTTATTTACGGAACGATGTACGTAGTAAACGCTCCACCGTTATGTCTGGTAGAAGGTTGTCTTTTGGGCTCAGGTTCGAGGAGTTGGTGGAGCTCAGCGGGGTCCTGGTGTGGAGGAGGGGCTTCCCAGCCCACACCCAGGATGGTCCCGGCCGCCCGGGTCTCTCCCAGCCCCTGTGTGGTCACCGGGCCACCCCAGAAGTGGAGGTCAGGAGGTGGGGTGGCGCTACTGCTACCAGGGAGCACATCCGCCTGGCCTCAGGGCGGGGTCCCCGGCTGTCCCCAGCCTGTCCTGGCAGCAACCCTGACCCCAGCCCTCCATCCCCAGGTGCCAGCACCCCTGCCAGACCCCCCCTCCACCTCTGCTCAGCTTGGTTGGGGGTGAGGTGGGGGGTTCTGGTGTTCCCTGGCCTCCCCAGCCTTGGTTGGGGGGTGGGGTGGGGTGGGGGGTTCTGATGTCCCCTGATCTCCCCGGGCCACAGACTGACCCATCCTTGCCGTCTCGCTGGTGTCACCATAGGATTCAGGACAGAATTCTGGTTTCTCAGGGCTCCCCAAACCAGTCTGAGCCAACCGTGTGGCCTCCCCACCCCGGTCTGTGGACAGCAGCGCCCTGCTGGCCTCTGAGGTTCATTGCTGTGTCTGCAGGGCGCGTTGGGGAGCCCGTGTGGGACTCAGGGTTAGGACCGGAGCCTCCCTTCTGCCTCACGGAGCGCCCAGGGCAGCAGGGGGTGCCAGTCCGTCACCTGCGGCTGGTACGTCCTCCCTCCCAGGCCACCTGCCTCACGCTCGCAGGCTTGGCTCCGAGGGAGGGCAGGGTGTCAGCTGTGGGCCCCCGGGCCGGGGAGGGGGGGCTGTGTGCCTAATGCAATATTGATGGAAACTCAATATCCAGAGGTCGCCGTGCCGGCCTCTTCCCGTGCTGGGCTCAGGGGAGGTGGCGAAAGCCATCATCTTCTGCACCACAGGGCAGGCTGCACTTGCCCCGGGGAAGTCCTGGGTCTCCAGAGACATAGCCCCGGGAACAAGGCCGGGCCCCACCTCCGCCAGGGCCAGGTCTGTCTGCTCCTGGCCCTCAGGCACCCCTTTGCACAGTGAGGGGCTGGGCCTCTCTGACCTGGGTGCGGCAGGGGCTCGAGGGGCTCCCGGGCTGGGCTCCCGGCTGTAGGCCCGCGTTTGAGTGAGGTCCCGGCCAGGTGGCGGCATTGAGGAACAGCGGCCCCGGATGGCGAGCACGGCCCTCCAGAAAGGGAGGGGAGAGCTCCCCAGCACCTCCCAGAGCATCCGCACTGTCCTGCTCGCCCCCAGCCCTGTACCCCCTCCCCCCGGGTTGGGGGGGGGGCTCTTTTTGGCTGGGTAGCACTGGCGAGTCCTGAGCATCTCCGAGCCTCAATGTTCCGATCTGTAAAACAGGGTTGAAGAGCCTTGTGAAGGTGGAGGGGATGCACGATGGGGGCTAAGTCCCTCCCCTATGTCCAGAAGGGCTCTAGGACCCTCTCCTTTTAGCTGGAGAAACTGAGGCCCAGAGAGGGCAAGGGACTCCCCTGGGCAGCCTCCTCTCCAGGGCGGGGTGGGGCCTGGCTTTGCAGCCAGTAACTGAATCTCAGCCGTGGTGACCGGTGTCCGGCACCCATCTGTGGGTCATGATTTTCTCAGCCCGGGTGGCATTACAGGCCTGCAACCCTGCTCCCCACAGCTGTCCTCTATGAATAATGCATGGCAGGCACAGCATTGCTCAAATCTCCCCGAAAACACAGGGAAGGAGCAGCAGGCCACGGGAAGGGGGCAGCCCAGGCCCAGATGACTGCCGACCTCAGGGCAATCGCCCGGTCTGAGGGCAGTGGGGTCTAGCGTGCAGGACGCAGAGGTCGGGACCCAGCCCCTGTGCTCCTTTGGCTCCGGGCAGGTTCCGTTAGTCAGGACGCCGGTTCCCCACCCCCTGGGAAACCGCACAGCGGACCCTGCGTGGTTCGAACTCCAAGGTGAGCGCCTCTCTGGGGTAACCATGGGGGTGAGGTCCAAGCCCCACCGGTGCCGGGCCCTGCCAGGCGCCCTCAATAATTCCTCATCTTCCTGAGTTACAGGCGGGGAAACCGAGGCCCAGGGAGTGACTCCCCAGCGCTTCTCCTTGGTGAGGGGTAGAGCAGGATTCAGCCCTGAGGTCCCCCAGGCCACAGGTGCCGCTCTGGGGCCAAAGTCCATTCCCCTGGATTGGAGATTTGAGCAATGCTGTGCCCGCCACGCATTATACACGGGCCTCAACCCGTCTTCCTGCCTCTTCTGTCTTCCCCTGCCTGTGGGAACACTGTGGCCCGAGCTACGCCTGCGCTCTGCCAGGGGAGGGGAGATTCGTGCCCCTCACCCCTGAGAGCAGAGAGGCTGAGGGCTCCCAGCAGGGACAGGAAGCAGGGGGAGTCCTGGCCGGGCAGGGGCCGGGGCGCCCCCGGGGCTCAGCCGTCCTCTGTCAGACCGACAGTGCCAGCCAGGTTCTCAGCTGTGCCACAGGGTCTGGGGTCTGGCCCGACCCTGCCTGAAGCTCATAAGCCAGCGAGTGCCTGCGTGGTGGAGGCTGCAAGAAGACACTAGAGTCCTGGGTCCAAGACCCCCTGCAGAGAGCAAGCATCATGTTTTGTTGGGTCCCCTTGTCCCCCATGTCCCAGCGTGATGTGATCTGGGCCCAGGTGGCTGCCGTGCACACAGGAGGTGCGTGTCACAGCTGGGGACCGCTGGGCCTGGGGCACCCGTTTCATATGGGGCAGCAAGATTGCTCTGGGTCTGTCCCCACAAACTCAGCCAGGCCTTCGCGTCCTTGGAAGGAGTGCGAGAGACCCGGCCAGTGCCAGGGCCCCACCCCCACCCCCGGAGGCCCAGGCCCACCCATCGACTGCCGATGCCCCCGGACCAAAGGAGCAGTGATTCGAGGGCCTCCCGGAGCAAGGACTAGGGTTTCAAAAAAGATTCTGACCCCAGCTCTCCCACATCCCAGCTCTGGGCCTCGAGGAAGCCCCTCGCCCTCTCGGAGCTGGTCCCCGTCTGTCCCCCGGGGCTGTGCCGGGGGTGGAGGGACTGTACTGGAGGGTTCCTCTGGGTAGCGTCGCCCTCCCACGTGACCCAGGGATCGGAGTCTCGCCCACATCCCCGGAGGGTCTGCTCCCCTGCTCTGTGGAGGGTTAAGGTGCACGGTAAGGGATCCCACAGCCACCCCAAGCCCGCCTGGCCACCTGACACCTCCGCCTTCAAATATTAATGCGACACCTCCTGCTCTCCCTGGGGCGGCGGCTGCAGCTCCCAGGCTCAGCCCAGCCCCTGCTTCTGTGGGTCCCCCCGGGCCGGGGGCCGGCAGACACTCCCCAGCCCAGCGGGCACGGGGCTCCTGGGCTCTCCGCACGGATTCCTGGAAGGACTGAGGTGTGAGGTGCGTGGTGACCGGGCGGATGGGGTCACAGGCTGTGTTCCTTTCCTGTGGCCACAGTGGGTGGCGGCGCCTGGATGGGAGAGCAACGGAGCGTCCGGGGACACGGGGTGCAGGTCAGGGGTTCTGAGGACACCGCCGAGCGGAAGCGGCCACCGAAGGTCGGTGCTTCCTTGTGGGGAGGTGGGATCAGGATGCGGGCTGAGCAAGGGGACACTCAGAGTGACCCAGGGCTTTGCCCCAGCAGGACTGGCTCTCTCACATGCAGGGCCAGTGCACAATGAATTTGGGGCTTCTCATTCAAAAATGATTAAGAATTTAATTTTTGTATTTAAATATTTTTAACATTTATTTATTTATTTAAAAATTTTTAATGTTTTATTTATTTTTGAGAGAGAGAGAGAGAGTGAGCAGGGGAGGGTCAGAGAGAGAGGGAGACACAGAATCTGAAGACAGGCTCCAGGCTCTCAGCGAGCTGTCAGCACAGAGCCCGACGTGGGGCTCGAACTCACCAACGCGAGATCATGACCTGAGCCGAAGCCGAACGCTCTACTGACTGAGCCACCCAGACGCCCCTTAACATTTATTTATTTTTGAGAGACAGAGAGAGACAGAGAACGAACAGGGAAGGGGCAGAGAGGGAGAAAGCAGGCTCCAGGCTCTGAGCTGTCAGCACAGAGCCTGATGCGGGGCTCGAACTCATGAACCGTGAGATCATGACCTGAGCCGAAGGCAGACGCTTAACAGACTGAGCCCCCCAGGAGCCCCCAAAATGATCAAAAATTTTAAGACAGAGACAGCAGAGCATCAAACGGAGCTGCAGCATGGGTCACACCTTCCCGACACTGGTCCCTGCCACAGGCCACACGTCCCCCATGGGGCTGTTTCAAGCCATGTCCTCTGTCCTGCTTGGGGCTCTGCACCCCCAACCTGGAGGCATGTCCAGCCTCCACTGCCCGCTAGAAGGAGGGGTGAGGAGCTCTCGTCTGATGGCCAGGCTGGGGTGCCCGGGGGGATGCAGCTGTGGCCCGACCGGCTGGAGGCGCGAGCCGGGGCAGTCAGGTGTCAGAATGGCATCAGTGACGCCGCCCGGAGCCCCGGAGTCTGGTATCCAAGAGGCGGCGGCGGCTGGACTTCAACTTCCAGCTTTAAACCAAAACGCAGCAAGTTTGGCTCTGGTGTTCTCCAGGCAGATCCCCCTGCTGCCTAAGGAGAGACGCGCAGGGGCAAGCAGGTGTGAGCACCGGCCCCCTGCTGACACCCCTGCACTGTTAGAGCGGCCTGCACGGCCCGTGTCCCCTGCTGGCCAGTCAGCCGGCCCGGAAGTCTTGGCTTCCGTCCGTCCGTCCCAAAGGCTGGGGCTGCTCAGGGCTGGGCTGGGGAGATAGCTCCGGGGCAAAGGCTCCTCTGGCTGCCCACCCGTCAGTGCCGGGGGCGGGGGAGGTGGCCGGAAGCAGGTCTGTGCCTCGCCCCGCACATGGGGAGGGCATAGGGGTGCGTCCAAGTGGCCTGGACACTGCCCCGCTGCTCTGAGGTGTGGCCGCAGCCACACAGCCCCTGCTTGTGGGTCTGAGAGGGGTTCCAAGTGCCTCGTGGTTTCCCCCTGTGCCCGGTGGCCGGGACTCTGCGCTCCTCTCAGAGAGCGGCGCCCCTCCAGGGGCTTTGTCTCAGCCCAGAAGTCGGGGACGGTCAGGGAGGGGGTGTGCGTGTGCACGAGCGTATATGTGCGTGTGCGCATAGGTATGTGTGTGCGCGTGCATGCGTGTGTCGTGTACGTGTATGTCCATGCGCATGTGTGTGTTCACATGCATGCGAGTGTGTGCACGGGTGTTCGTGTATATATATGCATGTATGAGTGTGCACGGTGCAGGGGTGCATTATGTGTATACACATGCACATGACTGTGCGTGCGTGTGCGTGCATACACATGCATGTATGAGTGTGTGCACGTGTGCATGAATGCATATGAGTGCGTACGCGTGCATGTATGAGTGTGTGCACGGATGCATGTGTGTGCACACGCATGTGAGTGTGTGAACATGTGCGCAGGTGCAGGTGTGTGCACGCACATCTCAAGGCCAGAGAGAGGTAAGCACAGGCTGGACACGCGGCCCTAACCGCGCGCCTGCAGCTGCGGGGCTAAGCTGCTTCCAGGGAAGGGCTGAGCCAGGCCTCTAGATGGGGGGTGGCCGCTTGGGGGGGCGCGGTGAGTGACAGCACGGAGACAAGTCCAGGGGGCGTGTGAGGCGTCCTGGTCACCGGGCGCGGACGGCTGGACGGACACGGCAGGACAGAACCGCACTCCTGCACCCTTGACCCTCTCCGAGCCCTGTTCCGAGCGGCACGTCCCTCCGCGCCCCCCAGGGAGCCTGACCGACGCCCCCTCCCCCCGGCCCAAGTCAAGGCTCCCCGGGGCCTCCTGCTGACCAGCTCTGCCCACCCCCAGGTGCCGCTCCTGATGACGCCCCCGCCCCCGCCGTTTCCCCCGCCTCCACTGTCGGCCGCGAGGCACTCCCAGGAGGACGGAGTGAGGGGCTCGGGTCTCAGGAGCCCCACCTGTGAGTACACGTCTCCAGGGGAGGCTGGCCGGGGCCACGCGTGCGGGGAGTGGGCGCCCCCGGCCTCGCCTCCGAGGCCCTTCGGGGGGTGGGTTGGGAGAACGGCCGAGTCCAGGCAGCGGGGCCACAGGCGTTCAGGGTGGGGCTGGGGTCCTCCTCCCGCCACCCAGCCCCCAGCTTCGCCCGCAGCGTTACTGTCCTGGTGGCTTCTTCAAAGGAAGGATGCGCATTTTCTTGCTAAGTACAATGACCCGCCCCCGTGCAGCCCTCCAGGATCCCTCCCGGAGCTCTGAGCCCCCAGGGCCCCAGAGATGCTTAGCGCGCAGCTCCAGGCTCGGGGTTAGGGCCGGTGCCCAGCCTGTGCTCACCTCTCTCTGGCCTCGTGAGACGTGCGCGCACACACCTGCACCCGCGCACATGTGCACACACGCACGCGCGTGTGCACACGCGCTGCCCGTGTGGTCTTGGGCGGCCTCATTCCCTCTCTGGGCTACATCTCAGAGGTCAGGCCCCTTCTGGATCTGCTGCCGTTGGCCGGAGCCCCCAGCAGGTGGGACATCCACGACCGGCAGGGGCGGCAGCCGGCTGGCAGGGGGTTAGGGCCCTTCTGTCAAAACACGAAATGGCGCGGCGCGAGGAACCGCAGCAGGCCCCACGCTCGTGAGGGTAAGGACCGCTTCACGAAACGGGTGTGGCTCTGTAGGCGCACGGAGGAGCGTGTGTGTGCGTGTGCGTGTGTGCGTGTGATGCCGGGCCGCACTGGGTCCCCAGACCACCCAGCCCCGTGCCCGTCCCGGCTCGGTCCGGGGGCGGGGCGGGGCGGGGCGAAAATGCAGGTCCTCCAACTGGCCAGGCCTGGAAAGCCCCACGGGCGCCCACAGATGCCCAGCATCCCAGGTCGCCGGGCACTTTGTTGGGGACTGGCTGCAACTTCGGGAATGCCAGCTCTGCCCCAGCTCCGGGGTGCGCTACCCCCCGCCCCTGCCTTCTCGGGAAGCCCCTGACTCTGCTTCCCTTGCCCCTGCCCTAGTGTCTCCCAGCCCGGCCTGGCCTGGCCAGCATGACCGGCCCCCTCCGAGGGAGCAGATGACCTGCGCGGCGCCCCCAAGGATCACCGCCAGCGCCACCGCCGTCCCCGCGGTACGCCTCCCGCCTCCCCTGCCCTCTCCCAAGGCCCCCAGCCAACCCTCAACGCTCTCCTGGCCCCTCGGCAGTCTTCTCTTCGGGCCCAGCCAGGTCACTGCTGGGGCAGAGATGCAGGTGCCCACGAGCGGGTAGCTGGGCTACTGCCCTCCTCCTCGGGGCCTCGCACCCAGCCCAGGACCCACTGGAGGAGGCCAGCTCCTGTCTCTCCTCTTCTTTCGGGGCAGGAGGCCATTATAAAGCCAACCCGCCCCTTCCTCGAATGGAACTCTCAGCTGCTGAGATGCTCGGTGCAAGTTTGGGAAATGCCGCACCGTGCTGCCCCTCTTGGAGAGTTACAGGGCACGTAGCACATTAAAGGCTCTGACAAGTCCTGCAGTTCCGAATTGGCCACCAGACTTTCTCCATGTAACTGTTCTCCAAATGAGTTTGCCCACCCACGTGGCTACCTCTTCTCTGCCATATACAGAAGGGAGGAACCTCGGGGTTGCCTCTCGCAGCCAGAGATGGCCCCACTCACATACCTGGATCCCACAGGGGACACCGGGGGGTCCCTGCCCGCAGAAGCCAACAATTACCAGGGTGGGTCTCCCCACCCCTCCCTGGCCTATCCCCACCCCCTCCTCCCTGGGCCCTGCTCACCCCGAATGGCCCTCCCCACCGGTGCCGGCGGGGGTCCCCTCAGCGCCTTGAGTGACCAGCCCGAGTCTGCACAGGGAGAGGAGATGGCGGCGGGGGACTCCGCGGACTGCCTGGCCGCGCTGCAGCTGGACAGGCTGCCCTCGGGCGACCTCGACGGGCTGGTGCCCACGCAGGACGAGCGCGGCCGGCCCATCCCCGAGTGGAAGCGGCAGGTGATGGTGCGGAAGCTGCAGGCGCGTCTGGGCGCGGACCCGGCACCCCAGGCCCAGGTGGGGCCCGGTGGGGCGGGGCGGGGCGGGGCCAACGGGAAGAGCGTGGAGGCGGGCCAGGTGGACGCGGAAGGTGCGGGCCCTGAGCCCACCCCTCTGCCTGGGCACCCCTCCGCGTGTCCCTCTGTGGCCCCAGCTTCCTGCCCGGCCAGACGAGGAAGTGGAACCAGATGGGGGAGCGGGGAACCTCCTCACCTGGTTAGAGGTGTTATTTCCACGTGTTCTTTTGTCGAACCGTTTTTACCCCACTCTGCCTCCTGTCAGGCCCTGCTCTGGGCGGTGAGGGGGACCAGCCCTGCCCGCCCGCCGTTGTGTTCCAGCAGGGAAGACAGGGTGATTGGTGCCCGACGGGGTGTGGGGGGGCGGGGAGGGTGTCATGGAAAGAGGCAGAGCCGTGGGAAGGGGAGCGAGTATTCCATGTACGGATGCTCAGGGGCAGCCTGTCTGGGGAGGTGACCTTGAGCAGGGGCCAGAAGGAAATGAGAGAGGAACCCTGTGAGAATTTGGGACAAGTGATTCTAAGCAGAGAGAACAATAAGTGCAAAGGTCCTGAGGCACGAAGGGGCTGCCCAAGGGAGGACCAGGGGAAGGCTGGTCCCTCTGAGCGCAGTGAGTGGGGTGTGAGGACAGAGGTGAGGTCAGAGAGGGACCAGCAGCTCACTGTCAGGCCTCCGGCGAGCCTCTGGGGATCTGAGACAGAAGCTGTGATCTGATCTGGATAGTAGTGGGCTCCCCCTCGCGCTCCTGTACACAGTAGTTCCCGAGTCTGACCCTGGAGGGATGCGGTTTTGTCTGAGTGACGGTGATCGGCTTCGTCCAGTGCAGGCCCCCTCCGTGCCCTGGGTCTGCTGGGCCCGGCGGTCAGGGCTTAGGGGTGCAGAGCACTGCCCGGGACCAGACGACCGCAGGCCTCTGGGCAACGAGGTGGTGGTTCAGGCCCCTCACCTGTGAAATGGGGCTCCTCCCTCGGGGGTCCTGAGCTGTAATCAGGCTGGCACAGAGCTCAGAGTGGGGTCAGCTCGGGGGTCCCTGTGTGTCTGTCCCACTGGCTGTGAGCACTGGGGGGGCAGGGCAGCCAGCAGGAGAGCCCAGAGCAGAGAGCCAGAGCTGCCACCCAACCAGGGAAGGCTCTGGAGCTTGGTGGGAGGGGCGGGAGGGGTCTAAGGGGAGATCCTTTGGATTAATCACCGGAGAAGATGAGGTTAGGATGTGGGGGTGGCAGAGCAGAGGCACCCCTTTCTGAGGGCAAAGACGGGGCGCCCACAGGGCAGAGCGGCTGCCCTGGGCCTCAGACTCGGGACTGGGGCCCGCCAGCCTCCTGGTTTATTCTCTGAGTCCGGGCGAGGGCCAGCTGGTGTTTAGGGACTGGGCCGGGGTCGCTGGGAGCGCCTGGGGCCCGCCCACCGTCGGGGGGGACCGGACTGCCCTCTCCCGGTCGGGCCCTGCTGACCTGGCCTCTGGGTTTCCAGGACGCCAGTGGGAGCGTGGGCGCGGCCGAGCAGGCGGCCTGGCGGTACTCGCAGGCGCACCAGGCCATCCTGGGCCCCTTCGGGGAGCTGCTGACGGAGGACGACCTGCTGTACCTGGAGAAGCAGATCTCCGCGCTGCAGCTGCGCCGCCGCTGCCAGGAGTACGAGAGCGAGCTGGGCCGCCTGGCGGCCGAGCTGCAGGCCCTGCTGCCCGCGCCCCTGGTCAGCATCACCGTCCACAGCCGCTTCCTGCCCCGGGCGCCCGGCCCCGAGGGCGAGGAGGCTCCCGCGCCCGCGGCCGAGCCCCAGGGCGCCGCGGGGCCGTCGGAGGCGGAGCGCGGCGAGCAGCCCCTGCCGTTGTGGTGCAGCCACGTCGCCCGGCTGGTGCGCAGCATGTCCCTGCTGCTGAAGGGCATGAACGGGCTGGTGCAGGGCGACCACAGGCCCGCAGGGCCCGAGACGCACGCAGACGCCCCCGCCGGCGCCCCCCGGAGCGAGGCGCAGCGCGAGATCCAGGAGAGCGGCGTGTCCGTGCGCTCGCTGCGCGGCAACTTCGAGTCTGCTGGGGCCCCGCCGAGCGCCCCATACCCGGGCCCCTGTGAGGCGGGGGCCGGGCCCGGGCGGTGCCCGAGAGGCTGCTGGCCCGCGGGAGGGGCGCCCGGGCCGGGGGACGCGGAGGAGGCCAGCGACTCGGGCATCAGCTGCGAGGGGGCCCCGTCGGAGGCGCCCAGCGCAGACCTGGCCAGCGTCCGCAAGGAGCGCATCGTCATGCTCTTCCTGAGCCACTGGAAGAAGTCGGCCTGCACCCCGGCCCTCAAGGCGGCCGCCTGCAGGACCCTGGAGGCCCGGCGCGCTGCGCTGCAGGCACGGGAGGGGGCCGGCGGCCCCGGGCGGCCCCCCGCCCCGCCCGGCGAGGGCCCCCGGCTGGGCCACCTGTGGCAGCAGCGGAACATCATCGCCCACCTGCTGGGCCACTGGAAGGCCATCATGGCCCACGTGCCGGCCCGGCAGCTGCGGCGGCTGAGCCGGCGGCCCCGCGGGCCCCTGTCCCCGGAGCAGTTCCTGCCCCACGTGGACGGGGCGCCCGTGCCCTACGGCAGCCTCACGCTGGACCTCTTCATGCTGGGCTACTTCCAGCTCCTGGAGTGCGAGCTGCCGGCCGAGGAGCGCAAGATGCGCCACCTGCTGTGCTTCGAGGTCTTCGAGCACCTGGGCGCGCACGGCTGGGACGCGGTGCGCGCCTTCCACAAGGCCGTGACCGACGAGGTGGCCGCCGGCCGCCGAGCCTGGACCGACGGCTTCGAGGACATCAAAGCGCGCTTCTTTGGCTCCAGCCGGGGTCCTGCCTGGGACGCGGAGCCCGGCCGCAAGTCGGGCCTGACGGCCCTCGGGCCGCTGCCTCCCGCCGCCGCCTCCAGAGGCGGCGCCGAGCCGGCGGCGCAGAGGCTGGGGGGCTGCGAGCGGGGCGGCTTCAGCAGCGAGGACATCTGCGGCTATATTGACCGCAGTTTCGCCTTCTGGAAGGAGAAAGAGGCCGAGATGTTCAGCTTTGGAGAGTGAGAGGCGCGGGGAGCCGGCCTCCGGCCGCGGGGTGTTCGAAGTGGTTTTGGCTTTCTCTGCTCTTTCCTCCCCACCCCCCACCCCACCCCCGCCGCCACCTGGTGGCCAGGTGGCCCCAAGGCCAGGCTGGCAGACACCCCTGTGCTGATCATCACGTCCAGTCCCACCCCTGCCAGGTTCCTCCTCTGCCCTGCGACCCATTTTCAGAATCCTCTCCAGGGACCAAGAAGCTCTCTCTGCCTCCCAGTCAGCCCCGAAGTTAGAGGCCTTGCCCGCCAGCCCCAGTAGTCACCTGCTGTCGCGTTCCTCTGTGTCTCCAGCGCTGGTGGTTCCGGCCATGTCCACAGCCTTTGTCTGCCTCCTGGTGGTGACCTCGGGCCATGCCTTTCACCTCCCCAGGCCTCTGTCCCCCACTGTGAGATGAGAGCTGGGGGTTGGAGAGAACGGGAGTCGATGGGCAAGCGGCCTTCCCGTCAGGCCTTCCCGAATTCTCTGGGTCGGAGCCATGGCCCACGCTGGTGTGCCCGCCGGTCAGTGCAGCCCGGCCGACGGACTCGTGTTCTGCTGCCGTGCCCTGCTCCCACCGGGGCGCTCCAGAGGGCCTGGGCCCCGAAAGGAAGGCTCCCTGGGGCCTCGTGTCCTGTCCAGCTGACCAGCCCCACTGGCCGCACGGCCCACGGCAGCGGCAGGGCCACCCCACCTGCAGGCTCGGGAGAGAAGGGACGTAAGGAGTTGTTCGCAGAGAACCGGTGTCTGAAGGGGGCTCTGGGCAGCGGAGGCTGGCACCCCACCCTCAGATGCGAGCTGTCAGATCGGAGAACGTACAGATGGAAGGTTCTGAGGGGCAGCCACGTCCTGTGGGCCCGGTGTCGCCCACAGCCTCCTCCACGAGGGAGCAAGGACAGGAGACGCTCCCTCGGAGGGCATCTAGGTGCTGCAGGTGCTAGGGCGCTGGGGTGCTAGGGACTAAGCTCCGAGGGGCTGGGCGCGGATGTGGCTTGGCCCCGGGAGGGTGGCCCGCACCCCAGTCTCGGGTCCCGGGGCGGGCTGGCCCAGAGCCAAGGGGGCTTGAGGGGAGGGGCACAGTGCATCGAGCAGCCGCCCCAGTGGAGACTGTGTGGGGAGGTTTCTGGAACCTTCCCCTAGGAAGGGCCTCCTGCAGTCACACCCCCCTGGGACAGAGGTCCCTGCAGGATCCTCATCTGCCTGCCGAGCCTGGAGGGCACCAAGCAGCTTTTGGAGGGGACACAGAGCCGCCCCAGCCAGCCAGCTGGGACCCCGGGGCTTGGGGGGAAGAGGGGCTGGCTCAGGCTCCGTGCCCTCCCACGGAGCTGGCCGGGGTGGGTTCACTAATAAAGACCCCGTCCCTGGCCAGCCTGCACTGTGCTCTTTGTCTCCTGTGCCCACAGCCACGGGAGAGCCACCTGTGCCCTGAGCGAGTCCTGCCACTGGGTGGGCACCGAACCCCCTGTCCTCAGCGCCACCAAACACCAGAGCCAACGTCCTTAGCCCCACAGAGCCTCCACTTCCTCATCTGTAAAATGGGGGTCGTGCTGATCTGCCCTCTCCCGGGGTCATGGAGGGGGTGTACTGAGTCCCACGCGAGCCGGCGAGGTACAGACCCCAGGAGCTTCCCAGGGAGCTGGCGAAACACTGTACCAAGGGAACCCCGTCTCTCTCCCTGCCCCAGCGGGGTGGGCAGGACAAATACGGAGGAAAATGAAGCTGTGCCCAAGGCGGGGAGAGCGCCACTGCAGTTCACCAGGCGGCTCTTCCTGTCTCGGTGCCCCGGTGGAATGCAGAGCAGAGCCAGGCTCTCCCCCCGCTCCCCCTCCCCCTCCTCTTCCCTCTCCCCCTCCCTCTCCTCCTCCCTTTCCCTCTCCTCCTCCTCCTCCCCTTCCTCCTCCCCTCCCCTTCTCTTCCTCCTCCTCCCCATCCTCCCCCTTTCCCCCTCTTTCTCCTTCTCCCCCTCCTCCCCCTCTCCCTCCCTCTCCTCCCTTTCTTCCTCCCTTTCTTCCTCCCTCTCTTCCCCTTTTTCTTCCTCCTCCTCTTCCTCCCTCTCCTCCTCCCTCTCCTCTCCCCTCTCCCCCTCCCTTTCCCTCTCTTCCCCCTCCTCCCTCCTCCTCTTCCCCTTCCTCCTCTCTCTCCCCTTCTCTTCCCCCTTCCCCATTCCCCTCCTCCTTCTCACCCCTCCTCCTCCCCATCCTCCCCCTCTTTCTCCTCCCCGCCTTCTAAATGACTCTGAAATTCATATGAAAGGACAGTGAACAAAGGCAGCTGTGGAGACCAGCCTCCAAGAAAAGGCCCCCAGGCCCCCGCCCCCTGTCCTGATGGCGTGTCTGTGTACCCCTCCCGGACTGCACTGCAGAAGAGACAGCTCTCACTTCCGGGCGGGTAACAAAGACTCCTATCTCATTGCTCCCGTATCTCTGGGGAAAGCCTGCAGCCGTGCAGGTCATGGAGGCCGTTGTGGGGGAAGAAGTGAGGCCTCCTGCCCCAGTCCAGCCTTCAGATGAGTGCAGTCTGGCGGACCCCTGGGTGCCAGCTAAGGACAGGTCCTGAGGCAGAAGCATCTGCCCGAGTTCTCCCAGAGCCGTGAGGCTGTGTGAGGTCACAAGTGTGTTCTGTCTTAAGGCACTAGATTTTGGGGTCATTCGTTACGTAGCCACGAACAAACAAGATTTGCACAGAAGAATAATGCAGAGGCTGACAGTTCAGATATGAAGACATCATCATCATACAGCAAAAGTCCACCAAACCAGGTGGTTCTAACCCCAAGACACGCTTCACTCAGGTCAACAGACCAGAGCAGAAAGCGGAAGCGCCGCACACAGAAAACATCGACGCCACAGCAAATCCGTGGGGGAAAGAAAGACTCGTCAGTAATAGTCCTAAGAGTGTTGGTAAACTGTTCGGGGGGGAGGGGGGGTTGACCTCAGGGGACCCCATTCCCAAAATAAACCCCAGCTGGAAAAATAGAGAGCGTAAGCACGTAAAGGTTTAAGACACCCTAAGAGGCATGGGTGGGTCAGGCGCGCCGGGACGGCTCCACAGCCTGATGGCACCAGGCCGAGGGATGGGGACAGTGTTCCCTCCTGCTGGAGAAAGTGCCTCAGTCACCCATCCAGACCAGGCTCTGGTAGGTACATCGAGCTGGAAAGATGAACACATGTGTTGCAACTTGGGTGATTTCACACTCCGAATCTGTCCCAGCGAAAGAGTCACAGAGGTGGCACCATATTGGTTACCATGGTCCAAGATGGCACAGCTTGAACGTCCAGTGACAAGATGTCACTTCACATTCTTGAAGTGTGATACCTCCACAGTATGGTGAAACTGAAGATCATACTGCCAAAGACTGACCACATCGTGAATACTTGAGATGTGATATAAAATGATAAAATAGGACACACACACACACACCTGAGGTCACTCTAACACTGACGGGGTAAGACTGGAAGGGAAGATTCCCGTGTGTTGATAGGGATCGTCTTTTACTGATTCATATTTTTGCGTGTTTTCCAAACGTTCTGCAGCGAACGTGTTATTTTTATCATCATAAGACAAACAAGCAGCGTATTTTTAAGAGCTGCACCACTCAGTAGCAATCTGTGATAAAGATCCGTTTTGAGCTCCTGGTATCGGGTTTCCCAAACTGACCCGTCGTGTCATGCGAGGTGCTGAGTCTCCTCTCCCGCGTCCCTGTAAGGCCTCCGTTCTGGGCACAAGCACAGCGTTGTGTCCCAGGGGAGGCAGCTCTGTGACGGGGGCCTGTCATCGGAATACCCTGTCCTCATTTCCTCCGACTGGGTTGGGTACACACGAACCCTTCGTGTTCTGGCTGCAGGCACGAGGGCAGACTGACCCCTCGGCTCCCCCTCCAGGGGTCCCCCCAGGGTGGTCCTGGGTAGGTGAGAGCCAGAGACATCCATGAGCACCTGCCTCCCCCTGCAACCACTGAGGCTGATGCTGAAGGCTGGGGGAACATTCTGGGACTATCTGAAGCAGGGGCAGGGCTGGGCAGAGATGGGATAGGCTGGGCTGGACTGGGCTGGACTGAACTGGGCTGGGCTGAGCAAGGCTGGGCTGGACTGAGCTGGGCTGGGCTGGACTGGGCTGGGGGGAGAAGCATGGAATCAGGAAACACGAGTGAGCAGAGTGTGGAAGCCCCTTGCAGACTGGTGATCAGCTCGTCAATCACAGCAGTAACGTGTGTAACCGCTGAGTTCTCACCTAGACTGCACACGTCGTGAGAGCAGGGACTGGGCCTCCCAGCTCACAACCGTCTCCTCAGCAGGTGGCAGGGCCAGCAGCTGTGCTGGCAGCACAGGTGTCATCCATCCAGGAATCAAGCTGTCCCGATCCCCCAATACCCTTGAGAAATTACCTAACTCTGCCAGGAGCGAGGGCTGTCACACTGGGAGTCACCAGGGCCTCTCTGCCCAGTAACAGCAGCAAGCCAGTCCCAGGTGGGTAGCAGGAGGCACGTCCCAGACTCAGCCCTCCCTGACCCTGCACATCCCACCACACTGCACAATGGTGGGTGAAGGAAGGAGAGGTGACGGGTGGGCCCTCACCTGGCCACCCCAGGCTGCGGCCTCTCTCCTGCGCACCTGCAGGTCCTCGCTGCGAAGTTCTGCCTTGACCAATGGCGTGAGAGATGTCCGGACACCCCGCCTCCGTGGCCGGGGCCCAGCGGAGAGCGGCCTCGAGGGCTTCCCCGGGCGCCATCGTGAACACGGTCGCAGGGGAGGCTGCGAGCCACCGCTGTATTTTTAGATGACCCCATTTCTTAGCCATCTTTGGCTTTCACAACTAATGACGACACCAGGGCTGCCCCAAGGCCAAAGCCACGATAGGACCTGGAGCCTCAGCATCCAGCGTCCCTGTCACCGGCCTGGAGGGGCACTCAGGGATGCCTCCTTTCCTCTCTGGGCACCACTTTAACCACCAAAGACTCCCCTGCCGCCACCCTGGACCCGAGTTCTGAAAGCCTTTGCTCACCAGCTTGCACGTCTGCATGAGAGTCACTGGTCCCCCCCGACAGATGAACAAAGGCCACTGGGGTGCCCATCAATGGCCATTAGAGAAGCCAGTACTTGTCAGGCCCTCCTGCCACCCAGGCCCTGAGCTGGGGCCCCCTGTGCCCCCTGCACAGGCTCCACTGTCCCCCTGGAATGAGTCCCCGGGGCCCGGGGGACCTCAGCCTTCCCAACGTGGCCAATGTGGGCTTTCAGAGCAGACAGCCTGGGAGAGGCGCCATCTCCCTCCCCCACCGGCCCCTCCCTTCCTCCCCCTCTCGCTCCCAGTGCAGACAGCAGCTAAAAATACCCTCCTGTTTGTCCCCACGTGGTGCCCAGCCCAGCCCGGCCCGGCCCAGCAGGCCCTCTGTGCCTCTCGCTGGCTGGGAAGTCCTATTCTCTGGCCTGAGTTCTTAGAGGTCCAGGGGCCGACTGAAAGGTAGGATCCAAGGGGCCCTGGAGTGTGGGCATTTGGGAACAGGAGGTGGGAGCTGGGCCGGGGGGCCGCAGCGGAGGGTGGGCTATGGTGAGACAGCCTGCTCGGCTGATCACAGGGTTGGAGAGAGACCCCCAAAGCTGGTCGAGCTGGGCCCCTTGGGGTGTGGTGAGGGCTCAGCTGTCACACTCCCCTCTGTGTCCGGGCTGGAGATGTGGGCAACAGGGGGGCCGGACGACACCCTCCAACGTCAGCCAGGACCCCAGCGTCGAGTCACTGGCCACAACTGGCTTAAGGCCCTTTGCTGTCCTGTCTGCTCAGCCCTCCTCACTCCTGGCCTGGACGGGCCCCAGGCTGAGGCTCTGAGACTCTCGAGAACCCCCACCCCGTGCCTACTGGGACCACAGGGTGGCAGGCGTCACCTTCAGACGCAGCTGAAGCCCCACGAGAAGGTGGGCGGGCAGCCGGCCACAGGGGACACAATAATGATGGGAATGTGAGGCCCGGGGGCAGTGGCCGCGGGCTCATCTCCTGTCCTCACTCGCTGGAGGGCCTCCGTGGAAGGAGGTCAGGCAGGACGGGTGCTGGCCGGGGCCCCTGACCTGTCCGGTCCAGGCTGGAACTCAGCCAGGTCCCCTAGGTGGGCTCCCTGGGCACCGCCCTGCTCTGTTGGGGCACCAGTGTGGGGAGGGGAAGGGCCTCAGGCTCCCGCCACAGCCATGGCCACAGCACCAGAGCTCAGCAGGGCCCCCCTGCCCCTTGGCATCCACAGTTCATGGTTCTGTTTGCCCAGCTTTGTTATTTTGATCACACATTGCAGCAAGCATTTGCTCCCCCGGGATGTCTGGTCCTTCTTCCATATATGGCTCTGGAAGGTGCCCCCTGGTGGACAGACCGTTTCCCTGTGGTGGTAGGTGGTGCCCATGTGGGGCAGCTTTCTTAGGGAAAAACGTCAGAAGCACATAAATGAATACCTGCACGTGATTAAATCAGCCCAGAAGCGGATTTGCTGAATCAGACAATGTAGGCACCGATTCGACATCACTCTCCGGAAAGTTCCCCTTAGTCCTGTTTGTCTTTACCAACCTACGCCCGAGGACCCGGAACCTGGGGGTTCAGCGCGTGCGTGGGCTGAGCCTGCTCCCGCACCGCAAGCTGTGTGCTCCGGGACGAGTGACTTGCGCTTCCCTACCTTCACTGGGACCCTCATAGCACGGACCTCACAGGGTTGTCGTGCGGCCTGGCCGTGGGGACCACTGTGTCGGTGTGCGCTGAGTCCCTCTCCCCCAGCCTCTGGATCTTCACTCCAGAAAACAGGGGCCAAGGTCACTCAGCGAGGTCATAGCAGCCCGAGGCTCCACAGAACCACGGACAGTGAGGTCGGGGGGGCAGGAAAGCTCTCAAATAACCTCATCACCGTCCCAGCAAAGCCCGATTTGGGAGGAGAGGAAGCCGTGTGGACATGGGCGGGGGGCGGGGGGAGGCACAGGGGTCCTTCCCCATGCTCCAGGAGGCGTGGCTCTCTTGCTGGCCCCGTCCTGCCCTGATTGCCTGGCCAGGGGTAGGTCCCCAGCCCTCTCTGAGCCTCAACCCTTCTCACTGTAAAATGGGACTAACACTGAGCCGCACACCTCACAGGGCTACGGGGCTGGGTTAGGGGAGACGTTGGGCAAAGGACTGACGATCAGACGGCCAGACAGCCAGTCGGGTGGGCGATCAGGCGGATGAACTGCGCCCTGCCCCGGCTGACTTTGACCCACTGACCCTGCCCGGCTGACCCTGCCTCCGCTGACCCTGCCCTGCTGACCCTGCCCCACTGACCCTTCCCTGGCTGACCCTGCCCTGCTGACTCTGCCCCCGCTGACCCTGCCCCACTGACCCTGCCCCGCTGACCCTGCCCGGCTGACCCTGCCCGGCTGACCCTGCCCCGCTGACCCTGCCCCGCCGACCGTGCCCAGCTGACCCTGCCCGGCTGACCCTGCCCCACTGACCCTGCCCAGCTGACCCTGCCCTCTTCTCTCCCCAGGGTCTCAGGCAGGGCCAGGCTCCTCTTCCCCGTGAGCAGGTGGCCTGCAGGGGCCCCACGCCAGCGCTGGCAGCCATGGTGCGGAACATGGACGACCTGGACTTCCACGTGCCCTCGCACGCCCAGGACATGCTGGACGGCCTGCAGCGGCTGCGCTCCCAGCCCAGGCTGGCCGACGTCACGCTGCTGGTGGGTGGCCGGGAGCTGCCCTGCCACCGTGCCCTCCTGGCCCTGAGCAGCCCCTACTTCCACGCCATGTTTGCGGGCGACTTCGCCGAGAGTTGCGCGGCGCGAGTGGAGCTGCGGGACGTGGAGCCCGCCGTGGTGGGCCAGCTGGTGGACTTCGTGTACACGGGCCGGCTGACCATCACGCAGGGCAACGTGGAGGCGCTGACGCGCACGGCCGCGCGCCTGCACTTCCCTGCCGTGCAGAAGGTCTGCGGCCGCTACCTGCAGCAGCAGCTGGACGCCACCAACTGCCTGGGCATCTGCGAGTTTGGGGAGCAGCAGGGGCTGCTGGGTGTGGCCGCCAAGGCCTGGGCCTTCCTGCGGGAGAACTTCGAGGCCGTGGCCCGGGAGGACGAGTTCCTGCAGCTGCCCCGGGACCGGCTGGCCACCTGCCTGGCCAGCGAGCTGCTGCAGGTGCAGCCGGAGCAAAGCCGCCTGGAGGCCCTGCTGCGCTGGGCGCGTCACGACCCCCAGGCCCGGGCCACCCACCTGCCCGAGCTGCTGGGCCTGGTGCGCCTGGACGCCGTGCCCAAGCCCCGTGTGCAGCAGCTGCTGGCCACAGAGCCGCTGCTCCGGGGCTCGGAGGCGTGTCAGGTGGCCCTGGCACAGGGCCACGAAGAGGTGAGTAAGGGGCAGGGGGGGAGCCCCGGAGACCCCACCTGGGAGGGGATGCTGAGTACAGGTGCCCTGAACCTTGCAGCTCTACCTGCCTTGGGCTGATTACCTGTCAGGGTGCCGCTGTTCAGCCCCTGGGCCCCTGTGCGGCCCCACGCCCTGGACGCGAGGGGACGGGGAACCCAGAAGTGATCTTTCGCAAACCCCCTGTCAGCGCCCACAGCTAGGTGGGGACAAGCCTGGAAAGGGACCTGAGGCAGCATGAGAAAGGCCAAAGCTGGGCTGAGGTGTCCTGGGAGGGGTGGCTGGTCAGGGAGGGCTCTCCAGAGGAGGCAGCATCTTAGCTGGGCCTTAGAGGAGGGACAGGAGTTTAGCAGGAGGGAAAGCAACCTGGGAAGATGGTGCGGCTTGGACTCAGCAGCAGGCCCCCCTGCCGCTTAGAATGCTCCCAAGTGTTCACGGGGCGCAGGTTCCTATGCGTGCTGGCAGTGAGTGTGACAAGCAGGGCAGTTCCTAACGAAGTGACAGACCAGGGTGTGACAGACAGAGCCAATGAATCCTTCATCGGGGACTCCTTGGGGCCCAGCGTTCCTCAGGAGCCGGGTCTGGGGACAAAGATGGAGCTCAGGCCAGGGGCAGGGGGTCTGGTGGCAATACTAACCTGTGCTGCCTTCGGGCACCCCCAGGCACGGCGGGCTGGCTTGGGGCTGGCATCCACCAGGCGGTCGCCTTGTAGCTGCTGGCAGTGGGCCGTCCGGGCCTTCTGTGCAAGGGGCCAGAGAGGCAGGGGGACCCTGGGGTCCCGGGAGCTCGGGGCAGTGGCTTCTGACCAAGCAGCGTGGGGCCATCGCAGCCTCCCCCCGCTCCGGGCCAGGGTCATCCCGGGTCAGCACTCGGCGCGCCGGCCCAGGGGAGGATCGGGGGCCGGAGTCGGGGTTGGCTCCAAGGCTGGGTGCAGGGACGCCGCCGGAAGGCACGTGGGGATTGCTGGGAAGAAGCAGCTCTCAGGTTCGGGGCGCCCATGCACCTGCTGGCCCGCATCTCCCCGAGTCCTGAGCGTGCGCCGTGCTCCCTGGCGCCGTGGCAGCCTCGGCGGGCAGCGCACATGCACGCCCTGAAACTCACCTGGCCCCGCACGTGTGCCCCGCCGAAGTCCTGCCCCACAAGATGCCTCCGAGGCCCGCGAGTCCCGAGGGCGCCTCGCGCGGGGCGTCCAAGCACCTGCTCCTCTGACCCAGCCTTCCGGCCCCACAGGCGCCGCCCGCCCTCCCGCAGAAGCTGCAGGAGGTTCTGGTGGTGGTGGGCGGCCGGGCGCTGGAGGACGAGGAGGACGCCGAGGAGCCCGCCCCTCACCCCAGGAACTTCGCCTTCTACAACACCAAGGCCAGTGAGTACCCCTCTCGCGGTCCCTGCGGCCCCACGTCGGCCACTCATGTCCCCCTTGCAGGTGGAGGGGTGAGGGGAACAGGAGCCCGCAGGGTGGGGCTGCAGGAGAGTCTAGGGGAGGCTGACAGCGGGGCCTCCGTGGCCCCCTAACCCTCCAGCCCCAGTCCCCAACTTCGGCCTTTTGGGCCTTGGAGCCCAAGGTGAAGGCTTCTGGCGCCCAAAGGCCCCTCGCCGGAGGCTGGCCGCCGGCCTGCGTGCCCAACGGGATCCGGCTCCAGGGGGAAGGCGGGCAGCTGGGGCGCAGGTGGCCTGGAGGGTGAGAGCCCAGGGACGGGGTCAGCTCACACAGATCCTAATCCCAGGCTGAGAGCAGGTCTCTGTGAAATGGGCTCCTCACTTAGTTGGGCAGCGGACCCAGTGGGCACGGACTTGGCCTCTCCTGCCCGGGGCCCCATCACAGGGGTAGAGGGGGCAGCAGGGTCTCTGCAGGGGCCACGTTGGCCCCGGGCAGCTCTTCCAAGAGCTCAGAGGAGGCTTGGCGGGGGTCCTGGGGCCGCCGGGCCAGCCGCCAGCCTCTCCTGCGCCGTCCACGGCTGGCAGGCTGGAGGGAGCGTGAGGCCGGCTGTCCCAGGTCAGGGGCTGACGAGAGGGGATTTGGGGGCTGACGTCAGGACATGAGCTTTGCTGGCTCCGCCCGGGAGCAGCTGTCCCTCTGCCATGGGAGGACGGCGAGGGGCACGCTGGCAGGCCCCACCCCAGGGTGACACACACATGAGTCAGGGGGACACGCGGTCCTGTGCAGGTGCCCAGCAAGGCCTGGAATTCTGCGCGTCCTGAAGGCTGTGGCGAACAGTACACAGTCTCCCGGGGGCCGTCCCGAGGCCTGGGTCTCTCTCCGAGCCTCCACGAGCACCCGGAATGTGTCCATTTGGACATTGCCACGCTGTCTCATTTTTATTTTTCCAAAGCATTTTCTCATCTCTTGCCTCAGTTTACCCCATGTAGCTCCTTGAAGGTGGGTCCAGCGTGGGTGCAATTACTCTGTCCCTCAAGCATGGTGACAGTAATCCTAACAGGTACCCTTGCCCGAGCACGTGCCCTGTGACAGACACACGTGGTTTCAGTCCCCCACCTCCCGGGGAGGGGAAAGCACCCCTAGCCTACCGAGGAGGAGATGGAGGCTGTGGGTCACCCAAGGCCACACGGCCGCTGCACAAGAGCTGGGGCGTGACTCACGCTGCCTGCTGCAAGGCCCGGGTTCGGACCCGGGTTCGGGCCTTACACACGCTGGCTGCGCACAGCACAGAGGGTGCTCGGGGTGAAGAAACGGACGGGTGGAGGAGGAACGAGTGAACGGGTGCTGTTTGCGTTATGCCGCACCAGTGACTGGAGATCGGGCGCTTGGACCCGTTACCCCATCTGACTCAGGTGGAACCCAACCCAGGGGCCAGAAGGTCCACTTGGGGTCAGGGAGGTCACCTGCAGGGTCAGAGTGAGACCCGGCTTCTGGAGCCTGAGCCGCCTGCCGCAGTCCCGCGTCCAGTCGGGGTGCCGGGCTCCACGGGGCGGCGCAGGGAGGAGGGGGCCGCGCAGAGCCAGGCCTGGCAGGGGCATGTGGGTGCCCAGGGTGTGGCCCCCTGCCCCTTGTTCCTCCCGCCGCAAGGGAACATCCCCGCACCCACGGAGTGGAAGAGGCGCTGAGGGGCAAGGGGGGCCCCCAGCGGGCAGCGAGTCAGCCACCCCGGCCCTGAACCGCCCGCCTGTCTCCCTGCCAGGGCGGTGGATGGCGCTCCCGGACTTCCCCGACTACCACAAGTGGGGCTTCTCCCTGACGGCGCTGAGCAACACCGTCTATGTCACAGGTGGGTGTCGCTGGCGGAGGTGACCCCAGTGAGAACCAGGACCTCCCGGGGTCCCTGACGGCTCAGTCAAGACTCCTGCAGACATTTCCATGATGTGAAAAGGAGGAGATTTGAAATCCACGGGTCATGGGTGCGGGGAACCGTTCCGCGTTCTGTGTGACACGGAAACCCGGGGAGGTTTGCTATGACAGAGCTGTGCGATGGGCAGGAGGGGTCTCTCTGCTCTCGTATATCTGAGAAGTTGGGGGCCCATTTGGGTTGCGGAGGGGCACCTGCGTGGCTCAGTCGATTAAGCATCCGACTTCGGCTCCAGCCATGATCTCACGGTTCGTGAGTTCGAACCCCGCGTCGGGCTCTGTGCTGACAGCTCAGAGCCTGGAGCTGCTTCGGATTCTGTGTCTTCCTCTCTCTCTCTGCCTCCTCCACTTGTGCTCTGTCTCTCTCTCTCAAAAATAAACGCTAAAAAAATTATTTTAAATTTGGTTGGGGAAACAGCTCTCTCTGATGAACTTCTGAAACCACTGATCTGGTCCCCCCCCCCCCCATTTACGGGGCACGGAGTGACCTGTCCAAGTCACACAGCTAGACTGCCACCCACAGGCCCGCCCCAGGCCTAGGCCCACCCTGGGAAGAAGGGACCCGGCACCCACTGGCCCGGGGACCCCAGGCTGCCGGGCGGCTGAGGGGACAGAACTCTCTCCTGCAGGCGGCTCCCGGGGCACCAAGACAGACACCTGGTCAACCACCCAGGCCTGGTGCTTTCCACTCAAGGAGGCGGCCTGGAAGCCGGTGGCGCCCATGCTGAAGGCCCGCACGAACCATGCCAGCGTGGCGCTCAACGGGGAGATCTATGCCGTCGGCGGTAAGGCCTCCCTCTCCACCCTCCCCGGGGCCACCTCCTGCCCCTGGGAGCTCGCTCGCCACCTCGGCAGCCTCTGGGAGCCTCTCAATCCTGCGACAAAGGCTCCCTGCGTCCATGCCCTCCCCAGGGACCGGAGAGGCTCTGCTCCCCATTCCTGCCCTCAGGGCTCACTGTCTGGAGTAAACAAACCCCACGGGGTGGGGATGGGAGGTGGGGGGTCCCTGGCCAGCCCGTGCCACCTGCTGCCTTGGCGTCCTGGGGCGAAGCTCAGGCAGGAGCCCCCAAAGCCAGCTCCACGTGATTCTGGAAACAGAACAATGGCAGAGAGCACGGGGAGCCTTGAGCTGCTGGCAGGGATGGACACCCCCATCCCAGAACCTTGGCCTTGGCCCTCGGCCCGGGGTCACCCCCTCTGTGAAGTCCCTGGGGTGAGGAGAACCAGAGTGCCCCCCCCTTTGCTGTCACCTTTGATTCCACCACGTCCCCAGCCTGAGCACAGAGGCTGCCTAATCCCTCCTACCCTCCAGCGCTGTGACAGGGAGTCACCCCAGGGACACTTACAGTTAAATAAATACTAGAAAAGAAAATGATTGTGGCCAAGCAAGAGCTTCCCGAGGCCTCTGTAGGTGACAGACTGGCCCCTGAGGCCACTCCTAAGGCCCCGCCTGTCCCAGCACAGCAGCGAGACCCCAGAGCAGGGAGCCACGCAGTCCCTGAGCCCAGGGCCAGCGGGGAGAGGCCTCGGGGCCCCCACCGTGCCGTCTGGAGTCGAGTGTCCCTGGGTCCAGGTGCCCACGCCGCTTGACGGCACGGCCTTGGGCAAGGGCCCTCGCCCCTCGGAGCCTCGGTTCCCCCTCTGTGAAATGGGGTAGGTCCCCCGCCTCGCAAGCCCAAGGCCTTCCCCTCCCAGGAGGCTCCCTGCTGCCGCTGCAGAGCCCCCAGCCCTGCACTTCTTTCGGGGAGCTTGCCCCGGCCCCTCGCCCCTCGCAGCCCTGACCCCTCCCGGCCCGACAGGGACCGCTCTGGACGTGGTGGAGGTGGAGAGCTATGACCCCTACACAGATGCCTGGACGCCCGTCAGCCCGGCCCTCAAGTACGTGAGCAACTTCTCGGCGGCCAGCTGCCGCGCCAGGCTCTACCTGGTGGGCTCCAGCGCCTGCAAATACAACGCTCTGGCCCTGCAGTGCTACAACCCGGTCACAGGTGGGGGCCACGCAGAGCCACCGTTCCCCCCTAACGGGGCCGGGGGCGTGAGCGGCAGGGGACATGGGCAGGTAGCACAGGGCCCCCTGCAGTGAGCCGGAGGGTGGGGGGCCCCGGGGGGGGCAGGTAGCAGGCAGCCAGAGGCCTCCGACAGACGGCCACAGCCAGGTGGGGGAGACACTGGAGGAAGGCAGGGCCCGGGGGGCGCAGGGAACCGTGGGGGGTAGCCTGCACGGAGCCCCAGCCCCATCCCCGCCAAAAGGTATGGGTCCGGGGGGCTAGGTGGTGGGGGGCCCATCTCCAGGCCCTGAATGCTGCCCGGCCGCCGCGTCTGCCTGGAGCTGGCCTCCCGGACCCGCAAGGCTTGGTGGGCACCCGCTGGGCTGGGGACTCCGTGCCAGGGTTTGGGCCCCCGCAGGGCTCTCTCTGGCTCAGTGGCCCTCCTGGCCCTGCCTCTCACCCTCTGTTCCGTCCTCTGGATGGTGGAGGTGATAATAGGACCCATTTTGTAGGGTGGGTGTGAGGACCCCATGGGAGACTGACTGGACCCGCGGTCGGGTGGGACCCCCAGACTCGGCCGACCAGGTGGGAAAGAGGCAGAGGCCCCGGGGCGCCCAGTCAGGACGCTGGGGGTGGGGTGGCAGCCAGGCCAAGGCCTCCGAAAGCCCTCAGTCCCTCCCGAGGACCTGAGGACAAAGCTCCCAGAGGGAGAGTGGGGCTCCGGGAGGAGAGGGCGGGGGGCCGGCCCGCGGGGCCCCCACCCCCGGCAAGAGGTTCACCCCGGGCCCCGGGGAGCGGCCGCCCCAGTGAAGGTAGGCCTGGTGCCGTGTCCCCACAGACTCGTGGAGCGTGATCGCCTCGCCCTTCCTCCCCAAGTACCTGTCCTCACCGCGCTGCGCCGCGCTGCAGGGGGCCCTCTACCTGGTCGGTGACAACACGAAGAAGGTCTACATGTATGACCCCGGGGCCAACCTGTGGCAGAAGGTGGGCCTCAGCCTCGCCTCCGGGGATGACCCTCCACCCCTACCTAGGACCCTCCACACCAGGAGAGCAGGCCTGGGGACGGTGGGGCCTGGGGGTGTCACCGCAGGGGGCTGTCTCCGGGACAGGAAAGCTTGCACCGGGGCTCCCGGTCACTGTGGGTGCTCCGTCCCTGGCACGGGGTGGTCTGTTCGGGGAGCAGATCCAGGCTCACCCAGAGGTGCTTCGGGGACGGCTGTGGCTGTCCTGGGGGTGGCCAGGCCCGGGAGGGAGGGCGTCCCCCACCCTCAGGGAGGCCGAGCCGGGACGGGGCCCCCTTGGCTGTGGGTACGCTGGGAGCACCCAGCTCCTCGGTGCCCCACTTCCCTCCTTGCTGCCCCCTCCTCTCCTGCCCTGGGGCCCAGAGAGAGAGCAGGCGCCGGGCATCTCAAGCCCCAGCCTTTCTCTGTGTTCCTTCTGGAGAGAGAGGAGGGACGGTGCCCGGAGCCACGGCGGCGGCCTCAGCACTAGCAGGACGCCCTGGGCCCCCCGCACCTGCCTCAAGGTCTTCGATCCCTGGAGGCCCGGGGAGGTGGCATGGCCTCCTGCAGTCACCCCGGGAAGGCTGGGTGGGCCGGCCCGGTGACAGCAGGGCCCCTGCCCTCCTGCTGCCCACAGCTGTCCCCTGGCGTCAGCACTCAGCTGACCGGAGGCCCCCATTACAGCGCAAAACAGGTGCCGGGGGGGCCCTGCCAGGCAGGCACTTTCTTTCTGGGGCCTCCCGGCTGGGCCACAGCCAGGCCTCTGCCCGGCCCCGGCCACTGATCCGGGGGCATCCCGGCCACGAAGGGCTCCACTCCATCCAGGCCCACGAGGCGTGGCTGCCCACTGCCGTCTTCTGTGGAGGCCACGGCCAGGCCTCTCCCTCCCGCCCACACTGGGCTCCTCCACGAGGGCCCGCACGTCTCTGGCTTCACAGTCCCTGTCCAGGGCACTCCTGAGGCCACAGCTGTCCCCTCCAAGACAGCAGCCGTGATCAAAGGCCCAGCCCGGAACGTGCCGAGAGGCAGCGCCCCTCACGTCTAACACCCTGAGCAGATGCGAGCGGCTTTGGGCCTGGATGACCGAGGAACCTGGGAACCGCATCCTGGGAGATGTGGGCTGGAGAGAGAGCGCCAAAGGGGCAGCCTGAGGGTCCCGGGGGGTGACAGGGAGCAGGTGTGCCAGTGTTCTCCCCGCGTGTCCCCCATGTCCCGCCGCTGTCCCCGCCCGCCCGCCGGGCCCTGACTGCTGCCCACCCACAGGTGCAGTCCTTGCATAGCCTGCACGAGAATGGGGCGCTGGTGCCGCTGGGCGACGCGCTGTACCTGACGGGGGGCCGCTGGCAGGGCATGGATGGCGACTACCACGTGGAGATGGAGGCCTACGACCGCGGGAGGGATGCCTGGACCCGCCACGGCGCGCTGCCCCGCCTCTGGCTCTACCACGGGGCCTCTGCCATCTTCCTGGACGTCTCCGAGTGGACCCAGCCCTTCAGCCCTGCCCAGGAGCACTGAGCACTGAGCAGCTCTTCGTGGGGGGGGGGGCGCTGGCTGAGCCCCCCCACCCCGGGGTGGCGCCCCTTTGTGTGTGGTGCCTATCTGTTCACCTGGTGCTGCCCCCTCCAGGGCTCGGGCCACCAGGGACATCAGAGGACACAGCCCTGGTCCCCGCAGCCACCGCACGAACTCCCAGCTGACCGGTGGCAAGGGCTTGGACTCTGGCCCTCCTGCCCATGGGGTGTCTGAGGCCTCACACAAAGGAACCCGGGGGCCCCGGGGGAAGCACAGAGAGGGCACCCAGATGCCGCCACCCCAGCCGTGTCCCAGCGGCGGCTTCCGGGAGCTGCATCACAGAGCGGGGGACCCTGGGGTGGGGTCTGCACCCGGCGTCTGTGGGCCTGCTTCTGCCTGGCCCTCAGCTGTGTGGCCCCAACTGGCCACTGCCCCTCTCTGGGCCTCAGTCCCCGCATCCGTGGAGCACTGCGAAGGGAGGAGGCAGGGCAGGGGCCCAGGAGAGGGTCTTCTGCCCGTGCCGGGGCTGAGGGAAGAGATGGTGAGCAAAGGCTTCCCAGGCAGGTGAAGGAGGCGGTGCTCTGGGGCCAGGCTTTCACCTATTTCTTGGGGTGGTTTGCTCCCATGAAGCATTGAGTCCCAGAGGCAGACCCACAAGGGGAAAGGTGGGGGTCCTGCGGGGATTTCTGGGGAAGCCTCTTGGGCGCGGTGCTGCCTTGCTCCCAGTTGGCCTCCTGAGTGAGGGGAGTGCCCCATGGGCCCCTGCCAGCCTGTGCTGTGACTCAGGTGCCTCAGGTCCGCCCCAGAGCGCCGGGAGTCTGACTGGGGTCCCACGTAGACCTGGTTCAGGCCTCCCTCCTCCTTCTCACCGGCCTTCAACAAGGCCTCGCATTGAAGGCCTTTCACTGGGTGCTCAGTGGCCCTCCCCCTTTGTCACGAGCTTCATCAAGGGACCCAGGACGACAAGTCAGGGGTCCTAGGTCCGGCCTGGCTCCGACCCTGGCACTGAGTGTCTGAGCCCAGGGGACCCCCCACCTCCCTCTGGACCTGGGTTTCCTCTTCTTTGAAACGCACCTGGGACAAGAGGGCCCCTGACGTCCCTGGGTTCTGAGGAAGAAATCGCTGGGTCCCTCCACGTCCACTTTGCTCCCAGGCCTGGTTCCTCACACCCATTTCTTGTGGGAGAATTGCATTTGTCTCCCAGGGCGTAGGCAGAGCAGGGCCTCCTGGGCGCCCGCTTCCCAAGGAGCAAGAGCCCCAGCTCTGAGGACACCCAGTCAGCTGGTGGAGCGGACGAAAATGAAGACGGAGGGCCCTGGGATTCTTGAACCCTTCCCTTCGAAAATCTTCTGAAATGTTTCCTGAACGGTTGTTGGAGATAGCCAAACACTGCTTCAAAACCAAGACTCGACGTGTCAGACGGACTCCTTTCTATCACAGTGGGGGAACTGGAAGGCGGTATCTTAGAATAAGGCCCGCCTCTGCTCCTGCACACCTCACGACAACGCGGGGAAGCTCCTGGGGTGGGGGGTACCAGGCCTGGTCCTCAGCCTGCTGGTGCCAAACTGCCCCTCATCTGATGCGCTGGGCTGCCCCTGTACGGAGCACCTGGGTCAGGCCAGTTGTGTCCTCCAGCGTCAAAGGAGGCCGACACGTGCCCTCTGCCCCCAGGGACATGGGAAGGAGCAGACACAGCCTCCAGGCAGAGAGCTGGAGGGAGAGGGTGCCAAGGATCGGGGGCCTTTGCTAAAGGAACGCAGCCTGTACCACTGTCCCTTGTGGCGCCGTGGGGACGAAGTGGCAGAACAGATACGCCGACCTCACTCTTTCTCCTGCCTCTTGGGCTCCTGCGGGTGCCTCCCGCTGGCCAGATCCAACCAGAATCAGAGAGAGAACGGGCCATTGGCAGAGAGCAGGCGGAGACGGGGAGCCAGGATGGGCAAATGGAAGATCTCTATCACACGGACGGCACGCTCAAGGGATTCTCATGGGAGACAGACACTAATGTACATTTCGCACAAGGCTTGTCTGTGGAGCAACCCAAGCCTTCGTCTTCCCTTCTCTGGGAAACAAGGATGCATCGGTTTGGGGGCCAGTAGGGACTTCTAGAAAGGAGAATGGATAACCCTGGGACAGGTGCAAAAGCCCACCAAACTCTCAGGCCCACGGGAGTGAGACCACCTGCCCTGCCAGGTGGGTGCACGCCGTCTTTCTCACAGACGAGGTCGGGTAAACTGAGACTCCTCTGCAGACCTGAGGCTTTGGTGACCAAAGAGTGCCACACAGTGCCCTCGGGGGCCAGCCAACCCAGGCTCAACTCCCTTTGGTTCCCAGATGAGCCGGGGTCCATGGACACTTCTCTCTACTTCCACTGGACTTGGGTTTTCCAGTACCTCGCAGACAAGACCCTTTTATTATTGAGCATCTTTCCTGTGCCAGGCAGGGACAGTGACTGCTGGAATCAAGCGGTTGACAGTCCCATGTAAATATCTGTAATAAACAGACCGATGAAATGACAGCTCACTGTGGTCAGTTCAGACCCTACTCCGGTTGGTTGGTCGACCAGTTGGCCCGGTGGCAAGTCTGACTTTTGACCAGGAATCTGTGACTTAAGGAGGGGTGGTCACAGCCACATCAAAGGTAAGGCTGTTCGCTCCTCCAGGGCCATGTCATTCATCATGTTTGATCCCCAGTGTCGGACACTCAGCCTGAAGTCTGGCCACTGTTGCTGTGTGTTCCCCCAGACCCCGGGTCGGGGACACGGGAGGGTGGCCAGGCGCGGCGCTGATTAATTGTAGGAGGGCGTGGGCTGCAAAGAGAATCTTCCTGCTTGGAATAAACACCCCAAGAGCCAGTGTCACTCCCTCACCGCTAATCGTCTGTCCCAGGGCTTTTCAGGGCCAGCGGCTGGGGTCATTTAGATCACAATCACATTTACGAACATAATTCTCAAAATGGCAAGACAGAGCCCATATGCACCCTCTTACAGTAAACTCAGAGGTGAGCTCGACTGATTTTTTAAGTTTAATTAATCGAAAACACGGAAGCAATGAGCAGAAAATAAACCAAGAGACCCTCCGGGTAGAAGTGAGAAAGAACTCTTCCCCCGCCAGACCTGAGGCGGCCCACAGACCTGTCCAGGACGCACGGGGCTTACCCCCAGCACCTGACCCGTGCCTGGCACATAGCGGGGAACTGAGCAAATGTTCACTGAAGGAGCTGCTGACCCCGAGTTGCAAAGGCTAGACCTGGACGAGTGGCCTTGGGCCAGTCCCAAGATCTCGGCCTCAGTTTCCTCATCTGTGCAATGGGGAAAATCACACGATTTGAGAATTAGGTGAGGTCATGGGTTTGGAAGGTTACAGTAAACAGCAAAGGTCGCTTGCCTGGACATTGGGAGGCCACACAGCAAGTCGACTGCAGGCTCCCACTGTTTTCGGGGGCAAAGGGAGCTTTTATTCCCATGACTTCATCGGCAAAGGTCCTTCCTTTGGAGGAAGAGAGAAGAGCGGGAACAGCTTGGCTGCAGCGCGCTGACGGGAAGCCAGGGCCGAGGCCGTGACATGAGGGCCCAAGAATGAAGATTAGGTTTCAGCCAGGCATGAGGGCGCGTGGGGAAGGCTACCTCGGGCTCCGTCTGGGCCCCCTTCTGTGCCCACTCACTCAGTACTTCCACCCTGGGACCCATTACCTCAGCCCCAGATGCTGTCCCCACTCTGAACCCCAGGCTGCCGCTGCTGCGGGGTACACAGGCCGTCTGGTGCCCCCTGTTTCTGGGGCCCCTGGACCTGGGGGAGTCTGCTGAGCCCTGCCCTCCTCTGAGTGGACTTCGTTTCTGAAATGTGACCCCAGAAATGCGCGGGGAGCCTCACGGGCAGGCCCCGGCGCCCTGCGCTCCCCTGCCCCCGAGCCAGGCTGTGTCGTCACCTCGGACGGTGTTCTGGGAGCCCACATGGCACCAGAACCGATTTGATTTGGGCCCTCCGGCAAGGCCCATGACCTCACTAGGATTGTTCACTGTTTGGGAAAATAACTGGTTTTCACATGGCAACAGCTCCCATCCTCCAAGCCGGCCTCAGGCGGGCCGGGGCTCCCCACCGGGAGCCAGAAATGAAGTCACATGAACACTGTAGCGATCCCACGCCCCAGACTGGATCCCTCCACGCCCAGGAGTCCCCAGCATTGTGAAAGGTGACAGAACCAAAGCCTCACCTTTCCAGGTGTAGCCTGGGCCAAATGGCACCTGGCCCTGAGAGCAGTAGGCCTCATGCCCCCGCGGACAGAATCCAGGCCAGCAACCAGAAGTGGGCGCCCAAGCAGCCTGGCCTCCATGCTGGGGGGCCACCTTCCTCCTGGCCTTGGCTTTGCTCGCACCTCACATATGAGTGGGATCCTAGACAAAGGCTCAGGGGCACCGGCCACTATGCCCACTGCACAGAACCAGCAAACTGAGTCTCAGAGGGATGAGTGCCTAAAGGCCCCCGATGACCTTTGCCCCAAAGCCACACATGACCTTTGCTCCAGAAGGCCAAGCAAGAACCAGGCCTGCTGAGCAGACCCGAGGCTGGGTCTGTGCTGTGCTCCCATCATGCTCTGCCACACAGCAAGGCTTGGAGCCTCTGTCTTCACGCAGGTCTGAGGACAGCCCTCCCGTGACATGGTGCTGACGGCTCAGGCCAGGACCCTCACCGCTGAGACAGCCTGGAAGGCAATCAGGCCTCACTCACGGCCCCGCACAGCACCCACTGTGACCTCAGCTCACCCTGGAGCAGCCCCGAGGGCACGTGTCCCTTAATCCCAGCGCCCAGGCAGGGAAACTGGAAGGAAAGTGCAAGGACAGACCGGCCACCATCAGCTGCGAGGCAGAGCCACGGCTTGAAAGTGGCCTCCCACCGTGGAGGGCTGCTCCCGTGGCATTCCACCCACCACCCAAGTGGGGAGTGCTCCCTGGGTTCAGGAGCGGCCAGCCGCATGAGTTTCCCTGGCCTGCCTTCCGTCACAGCCAGACCCCCACGGGCAACCCCACACCCCGCTATCTGCTTGTCTCAGGGAAAAGACAGGGTCACATCAATCACCTTCAAGCTCATCACGTAGCTCCTATTTCTCACCATCCAGAATAGGAAGGACCGTAATGGACAGAATTTGTGGCTGTGAAGATGTGAGCATGCCCAGCGGGCGAGAGGGCCTGGCCCCGCCCCCAAGCCTGAGCTGTGTGTCCCCGGGGAAGCCCCTCACCTCTCTGGGCGAGTCAGTGTGGTCCATGAAAAGTGGATGAGGTGCTGGGTGTGGGTGTGCTTTTTCAGAAACATGAAACTGCCGTTCACAGGCAGCATCTCCTGGAGCCCGGAGGTCTCTACCAGCAGGTTCCGGCAAAGAGAGCACCCCCGACGCGTGGCGTCCTGTGGTCCCAGATAAGGTCTCCCCGAAAAAACGAAAATGAACAGAATTTTGGCAGTGAACACTGAGGCACAGACAAGCATGTCCTTACAAAGTTCTACACACCCAGCTCCTTAAGAGACTTTCCTGGTGGGACCAGAAGTGAGAACCCACCCCAGATATCCGTAATTCTTTGAAGACGTTGTGACAGCCTCCCCTATTTCGGGAGCGAATGTCCTTATTAGTAACAACACTGCTGAATGTTTGCAGATGAAATAAGTCGTTATTTTGTCGAGCACGTATTATGTACGCCAGTATTTCTCAAATGCCTTCTTGAGCACCTGCAGTTTTAGGAATTTCAGTTTTTCCTTCTACTGATAATTCCTTTTTTTTCCCCAAGATTAAAGACAGAACTTCTCTGTTGCAGTCTTAATTTGACTCTGAAAGATACGCTCACAGAATCAGACTATGGGACATGCTGGCCCTTGGGGAACAAACTCTCAGGGCAGGCAGGGTGTTTTTTTGTTCAAACACTCTGACTGCCCCCTTCCTCCCAAAAAACCCAACTCTACCACCGCACTCACATCCTACAGGAAAAGAAGCAGAGTCGCAGAACAATTAATGCCGAATGCCAGGCTTTTTCTAAAGTATGAAGTATTTCCTGTGTTTCCCACCCCCCTCCCCTGTCTGGTGCAGAAAGCCAGCCACGAAACAGGGCACGAGTGGGGGGCTCCTGGTTTTAGGATCACCCACGATCCCTCCCCCAGGCTAGGGAGGCACCACCTGCCCCACTCTGAAATAGGACAGGGTGAGGTTCTGAAGAGATGGGAATCCTCTCTTCAGGTGGGTGGCAGAACTTTGGAAGGTGCAATCCTTAGCTGTGCCTTCTCCCACTCCTGAACAAAGGACACTGTGTGCCCCCCGGGTGCAGGCCCCTCGGTGCTATTCTCATGCCCTTACCTTCCACGGGGAGACAGAAAGGCAATGGGCATGTAAGGGAACAAAGCAGCCCGGAGGGGATGAAGGGGTTGGCTCTCTTCACGGAGGAGCCTGGAGTTTCGCCTGCAGGACCTGGCGCCCCATGCCAGCGGAGCCCTGTGCTGGGCATCGGGATCTAGCCCCCCCACCTGGCTAGGTCACCATAGGGCTCAGTCGTCCCAGCCTGGGCCTCGGTGCAACCTTATCCGTGCAGGGTGGCTGCCCCAGGTTGTGAATTCCCTCCGTGCCCCGCCCCCCAGGACCCTGCAGGTGCACCTGGATGGGGAGGGACAGTGCACTCTGAGTTTAGGGCATCCCCCCACGGGGAGAAGGCAGCACCGGAAGGATAGGGTCCCCACCTGGGAAAGCGGCACCGGGTAGGGTCTTTGAGTGTCCTCCCCGCTCCGGTGTACTAGACCTGTGCTGGCAAGGCCTGGCCCTCACGGGGCGCCACCTGGACAATGGGGATGGGATGCCTTGAGGTCCCCACAGGCCACGCACGGAATAGACAGGGATGAAGGGATGCTCCCAAGCTCAGAGGAGGGAGGCGACCCGGCTCCCCGTAGAGAAGAGGCTGTCAAGACGACAGAGGGTCCAGTGCCAGAAGAAGGGGTGCCCCAGTTCTCCTGCCAAGAGCTGGACAGGGCCAAGGAGTGGACCCGGGTCCTGGAGATGGCGCGCAAACCCGCTCAACAGGAGGGGGCGCTCTGGCCAACGCGAGCGAGGCTTCCCCTTCCCCTTGCCTCCCCGCACCCCTGTTCGCTCCCGTGGCCCCTCCGCGCACCTCCAACCCTATCCCGCGGCCCGGGCCGCACACCCTACTCTCTGTACGCCCCCCCCCCCCCACGCTCCGCTGCGGCCCCTCTTCGCCTCTCCCCACCCCTTCTCCGCACCACCCTCCTCTGCTGCAGCGCCCCCTCCTTCCCCGCTGCCCCTGCTGCACTCCCCACGTCCAGTGCAGCGTCCAGTGCAGCGCCCACCCCCTCCCCGCTCTCCACCTGCCCGCGCTACGCGCGCAAACACGCGCACACACGCGCACACACGCGCACACGCGCGCGCACACACACTCGCACACCCGCTGCAGCGCGCGCCGGGGCCGGCAGGGGGCGCAGGCCCGGGACGCGCGAAGGGCGAGGCGGGGGATTCAAGCGCGTTATAAGGCGCGGAGCGGGAGCACGGCCCGGAGACGCCGCGCTCCGAGCCCGGAGGGAGCCGCCGCCGGCATGGCCCCCGCCCGCCGCCCCGCCGGGGCCCGCCTGCTCCTCGTCTACGCGGGCCTGCTGGCCGCCGCCGCGGGCTTCGGCTCCCCGGAGCCCGGGGAGCCCGCCGAGAGCCGCGCCCGCCAGGAGCCGCGGCCCGGGAACGAGCTGCCCGCGGAGAACCGCGCGGGGCCCCCCGCCCGCGCGCCGGTAAGACGCCGGACACCTCGGGCCTCGGTTTCCCCACCCGGAGCCCGCACCTCCCTGAGATCCGGGGGGCACTGAGGGCAGCGCGGCGTCGCGGCCGGGGACCCAGGCTGACCGGGGCGTCCTCCTTCCTGTCGTGCGGTGGACGCGCGGAGCCGGCGGGGCTCCGGGGAGACGCGGGGAGTCTGGACGCGGCCGCTCTGCGCAGACGGGCGCCGCTGGGGCCGACCTTGACCGGGACTTTGGGGTAGTTGCGCGGCATGAAGAGCGAAATTCCGCTGGCCCCAGGTGAACCGCCTTCTCTCTGGGGCCAGAAGTAAGTTGGGAAACGGGTAAAATGTAAATAACTGGGCTCTCATGAAACTGGGAAGATCCTATTTGTGAACGTGTGACCACCGTTCCCCGAATTTATTAGGCTCAATACACCTAATAACTCTCTGAAAAACAAAAAAAAGTGCTTCCCTTCGGTCTGGGGAGCGTGGGGGGCCCCTAATGACCCGTGGCTTCTGGCCACCAAAGGGTGATCCTGAGCTCGACCCTGCCCTTCTTTCCGAGGGCGAGGGCGGCACACAGTGGTCGGGGAGCGGGGAGGGGGAGGAGGGGATTGGGGGGCTTCAGAGGAGCCCTCAGCCCTGGGGTTCGGCTCACACTTGGAGCCACTAAGGCCAAGGACACCTCCTCCAAAGAGGGCAGAGGTGGCAGCCAGCCCCAGGGCTCCCTGGGAGGAGCCTCCCTGGAGTCCTCCCCCCACCCCTGGAAGCCAGGAAGGCCAACCGCACCCAGACAGTGGCCCATACTTTCTGGGGGAGGGTGGCCAGATGTCAGGACACAGTCACCGGGAAGCAAGAGGCCTGGGTGCTCCCAGGAGGGGTTCTGGCCTCTCTTTGTGGGGCCCACATGGGACCCGAGGCTCCCCGCCTCCTTTCTGAGAGCCCCTCGAGGCTGGAGACCTTGGTGGGGCCAGGGCTGCTGCCTGCCACCCACCCACACTGCCATAGGCCTGTCTCCCCCGGCCCCGGGCTGACACGCCGCCACCCGTGTCTGCTCCCCCCAAACCAAACTGGGGTCCGAGTCCGGCTGGGAGTCCACTGGCCCAGCTGGGAGGGTCAGCTTGGTGCGCCCGTGCAGCCCGTGTGGAATCCCCTGGGCGCGCGTTCCCGCCAAAGACAGCGAGGCTATAAAGTGGAACCCGGTCCTGTGTCCACGGTGAGCAACTGCTAGGACAGCGCCGGAGCCGGGCCACAGCCCAGCAAGCCGCCAGGAGGCCCTGGGCACTCGGAGCCCTTTCTCTGTCCAACCCCAGGCTCCTCTGACATGGGGGGGCCCTGTGTCCCCACCGCAGCACGCTCGCTCCCAAAGGAAGGCCCCGGGCCCTGCGGAGCGGCCAGGAGGCCACCGGCTCGGTCTCTGACCACAGGCCCCTGCCACCGCTAAAACCCCGGGGTCCTCCTGTCAGCTACCAGTATTGGCTTGTGACTTCATCTAAGCCCTTGGGCCGATTTCCTTCCGAGCTGGTGGCCTCCCCTGGAGCCCAGACCCCCTGAGGCCCACTGACTGATGAGCCAAAGGCCTCTCCGTGAAAGGCCTCTCGTGGAATTTTGCTCAGCGTCAGCACTGGCCAGAAGGCAGCGTGCACGGAACGGATGTTTCTGGAAGCATCGCTGTCCTTGTTTTGGAGGTCCTGAGGGAGCTGAGTGGTGTCACATGACAGATCAGTGCTGGGCTGCCGGGCCTCCTAACAGTCCTGTTCTGTGCCGGAAGCTGCCGGAAACCTGACCCAGTGGGGGCCGCACAGGGTTGGGGGGCGGGTGGGTGCGCTGATGAGCACAGTTGCCTCCTCCAAGCACTCGTGAGTGCTGGGGGTCTCCCCCAGCTCAGCTGCTGTGGAGGCAGGCCGGAAGAGGTGGCCCAGCCATGCCAAGATTGTCACCTTCTGCAGGGCTCCGCACCCCCACCCCCGCGGCCGAAGTCCTCTTCTCCCGCAGACCCCAGGCTGCAGTGTGGCTGTCACCCTCCCTGTGTCGGGGGGGCGGGAAGCTCGGGCTGGGGGCTGCGCTGACTTTGAGGACACCAGTGTTGCCGAGGACCAGGCCCCGAGGGTGCCGAAGGCCCGTCCTGTGCGCAGTGACGTCCTGAAAAGTGTTGCGTCTGCTCCGGGCACCCTCACCGCGGGAGGCAAAGCGGCCTGACGCAGGCTGTGTTCCAGGAGCCCACGGCCGAGGGCGCACGCCCCGTCGACCCCCGAGACGCCTGGATGCTCTTCGTCAGGCAGAGTGACCGAGGTGTCAACGGCAAGAGGGGGGGCAGAGGCAAGGCCAAGAGGCTTAAGGTGAGCACAGGAGCCCCGACAGCGTGTGCACACGTGTGTGTGAGTGTGTCCTGGTGTGTGAGTGTCCTGGGATGTGTGTGTGTCCTGGGATGTGTGTGTGTGTGTGTGTGTCCTGGGGGGCATGTGGCTAAGCAAGGGACCTCCACCTGCGGGCCCTCCCTGCACCCTCAGCCCCCACCATCACCCCCTTGCACCCTGGCCAGCCCCCTTGGTGCACCCCAAGCAGTGCTAGCGAGGACAGACCCTCACCCCTGGCCTGGGGTCAGAGAGCACAGAAAGTGCCAAGCTGGGGGCCCATGTGACCCTGAGTTTGAGGCCTGTTCTGTCATTTGTCCTGCACCCCCGGAAAGCCAGGCAGCCCCATCAGTGACCCCCTTTCCCTTCCATTTGCATCCTAGTGCGGGAGGCCGGGGCTGGCTAGAGTGACACGCCATCTGGTTCCCAGCAGGTGGGGAGCCTGGGGGCCCTGGAAGCTGAGTTCCCACTCTCATTGCTCCTATCCAGAGACCTGGCACCTTGCCTTTGTCCCCTGGGGTTGGGAGCTCTGGGCCAGGCTGTGTTGCTCACACCGGGTTTGGGCTTCTCTGCCCAGCTGTGGCCGGCCTCGCTCTGCCTGGGGTCTGACCCAACACTGGAGTGCTGGGTTCCAAGCCACTGGGCTGTCACCATGGCCTCACCTCACTGTCACCCCTTGGAGCCACCTGGCCCCACCCCAAGCTAAGCCGGGGCTCACCCGTGCTCTTCCCTCCAGGGGACTTACTTGCTCCTGTGTTGGGGTCCCCCCACCCGCCCAGCGTGGCTTCCCTGAGGGCCCAATGGGGACTTGGCTGGCCTGCAGTGCCCCTCCATCCAGGAAACCCCGCATCCCCACTTGGTGCCCCTGCCTGCTCACAGCCCCATCGCCAGCCCAGCCAGCCCTAGGCCTCCAGCACAATTCGGTCCTCACACTCAGAGCCTCACTGCCTCGTCAGGGGAGTCGGAGGCCGGGAGGCTGACCTCTACCCCCGGGGCAAAAGCAGGGTCCCGCCTTGCCTGCGTCTTGGTGCCAGGAGCTGGCAGAGGGGTGCCACAGTCCCCAGCCTGCCTGCTCAGATGTCCTCACTGCTGAGGTTCCTTTTCAGCTTGGCCTGCCAGGGCCCCCAGGGCCCCCCGGTCCCCAGGGACCCCCTGGCCCCATCATCCCGCCTGAAGTGCTGCTCAAGGAGTTCCAGCTGCTGCTGAAAGGTAGGGGGTCACACCGGCGTGGACACCTACCCTTGGTGTGCGTGGGGCCAGAGGAGGGTGTCCCGGAGGAGCGGAGATGACCGGATATGCCCGTGTGGCTCAGCACCCAGGGGGGCCCCTGCTTTGCGACAGCGGGCTTGGGTGAGGCTCAGGGTCGGGAGGAGAGTGGTGAGGAGGCTTCGCAGAGGAAGGTGGACTTGGCCACTGGGGGACCAGCACCCCACCCCATCTGGGATTGGGGTGAGCCCAGCCGAGGCCCAGGGACCCGTACCCCTCAAGCGGGGACCATCAGTGAGGGATCAGAGCTCCTTAACTTTGCAAAGTGCTCCTCTGATCACAAAGAAACCATGGGGATTTGAGACTCACCCCGGGTAACCACAGGCCCCTGACCGAGACCCGGCTTCTCCCCTGGATCACCTGGGCCCCTGCCCCTTTCCCTAGCGGGTCTCGGCTGCTGGCCAAGAGCCCCACGGGAGGCAGGGACGAGAGTGTCCTGGGGGACAGCACGGCGGGAGCCCAGGCTGGGGCGGCGGAGCGGAGCTGTTACGTCCAGGAGAGGGTCCTGCAGCCCGGCAGCTGCTGAGCCGTGTCTCTACGTACCAGAGTTCACTTTATTAGGAGGACTATTGGGAGAGCCTTTCCCCCCTTCAATTCGATACAAGCGGAGAAGGCGGCAGCGTCAGGGGGAGGCGCGGGCAGGATGGAGGGGGGAGGCAGGAGAGCCTGGGCGCTGGGCGTGATGTGATCCCGCCCCGAGCTTCCCGGGAGCCGAAGCTTGAAGGGAAAACAGCCGCGGGCTCGGAAGCCACGTCGCCGCAGGCCCTGCAGGCCGCGTGGATCCCGGGGCGCGGGCGCCGGCGCGTTGGTCGCGTGCAGTCGGTAACGGGAAGCGCGGGGTTCGGAGCGAGGGTCGGGGACGCGGGCGGGCGGGGCGTGCGGCGCGGCCACCGCTCGCTCTGTGCCAGGCGCGGTGCGGCAGCGGGAGCGCGCGGAGCCCGAGCCCTGCACGCGCGGCCCCGCGGCGGGCGCGCCCACCCCCCGGGAGGACGAGGCGGCGGCTGGGGACGCGGGCGTGCTGGCCCTGCTGGCCGCGCCCCTGGCCCCGGGCCCGCGGGCGCCGCGCGTCGAGGCCGCCTTCCACGGCCGCCTGCGCCGGGACGCGTCGGTGGAGCGGCGCGCGCTGCACGAGCTGGGCGGCTACTACCTGGTGAGCCCCGGGGCCGGGGTGCGGGCGGGGTGCGGGGTGCGGGCGGGCCCGGCCTGACCCCCGTGCGCCCCGCAGCCCGACGCCGAGGGCGCCTTCCGCCGCGGCCCCGGCCTGAACCTGACCAGCGGCCAGTACACGGCGCCCGTCGCGGGCTTCTACGCGCTCGCCGCCACGCTGCACGCGGGTGAGGCCCGGGGCGGGCGGGGGGTTGGCCCCGTGCGCTCGCCCCGCCCCCCCAGGCGCCCGTGACCTCTCCCCCTCCCCCCTTCCCCGCAGCGCTCACCGAGCAGCCCCGGCGGCCCCCGCCGCGCCCCCGGGACCGCCTGCGCCTGCTCATCTGCATCCAGTCCCGGTGCCAGCGCAACGCGTGAGTGGGCGGGGGGACCCCGACTCCAGACCGGTCCCCTCCCCCCCATCGAAAGACCCTGTCCGCCAGCGCCCCCCGGGCCCCCGGTGGCCCCACGCCTCCTTCCCCGTCTCCAAGTCCGCTCCCGGCCCCATCAGGCCAACCTTTCCCAGCAGTGGGGGGTCGGGGGGGCGCACTGTGCTTACCCCAACGCTTTCCAGGCCTCCCCGCCCCCCTCACCCGCGCTGGAAACGGTCACCTGGAGGCCGCAGTGCCTCCTCAGAGAGGCCTCTCCGGACCACCGTGCAGCCCACCACCTCCCCCGTCTCTGCTGCCTGTGAACTTCCTTCGTGGCTGTCCACTCCCTGACACATCGTGCCTCCCCTTCCGGTGCACCCGCACCCCGGAGGGCAAGGGGCGGCTCCCTGTGTGTCCCCAGCGCCCCCAGCGGAGCCCAGGCACGGAGCGCGCTCCATGGTTGTAGGAGACCGAGTTCAGAACTTGCTAGTCCGCCGTTGCGAACCTTCATAGATTGGCCTGAACCCACTTTTTTGGCGTCACTGCTGCCACCACACTCCCACTTCCAGTGGCAGCAGCGTGTGTCCTGTTTGCAGCAGAGCCGGGACCTTTCGGCCCCTGGCCTGGGCCCAGGCTTGCTTTCCCGGCACTCGCAGAACCCCTTCGGCCCTGTGGAGACTGCCCTGACTCGGACGCCACCCTCCACCAGCGCTGGGCCGGTGTTCGCTGGGGTGGCTGTGAGCACGCTGTGGGGGAGGTTGGTGCCGTCTGGGGGTGCCGGCTGATCGTCTTTCCGTTTGGGCTGCAGCTCCCTGGAGGCGGTCATGGGCCTGGAGAGTAGCAGTGAGCTCTTCACCATCTCGGTAAATGGTGTTCTGTACCTGCAGGTGCGTGGAGCAGGCTCGGGCACGGGGGGGGGGGGGGGGTAACCCCGGGCAAGGCTGGGGGATGCTAGGGATCTCTAGGAGCAGGGCCCTCACACTCCAGGCCTGGGAGAGATCGGGGCCGCACCCGGGAGCTCACACTGGTTCGGGCAGAGCAAAGCCACGTGCACATGCCCTTCCCCCCAAGCCCTGGCTCTGCCTTCACAGCCACTGTCCTCAGCAGCCGCTCTGCTCCTCAGGCCGCTGTTTTCAGACCTTCCCGTGTCCTGAGCACTGGGCTCCCTGTAGGGATAGGCGGCAGGTGGGAATAGCAGTCAGCTCTGTGCCCTCATGTTGACACTAACACTCTGGGCCTGTTACAACTGTGGGAAGCAGATGTAGTTCCTTTCTACACAAAATCCTGCGTGACTGTCTCTGGCACTGTGGGGCCCTTGGCAAGTGACAAATTGATGTAAAGGTGGGATTTACTGAAAAAGTTGAAGTGCAGATGTGTGGAGTGCCAGCTGACGCTTAAATAGCAGTGTGCCAGGCCTCTCCTCACCTCTTGACATAAGTTACACCTGCTTTGAGGTCAGTACTGCTGTTTTTCCTCTGTTCACCAGAAGGGAAAGTTTTTCTTTAGGTATAGTTGATGTACGGTGTCCCCGCTGTTGACAAATAAGGGAGTTAAGGACACACGGTTGGGAGGCCAGAGCTGTAAGGGTCGGGTGCCGGGTGCTGCCGGGTGGCACATGGCCCGCCTGGGGTCCTGAGATGCAGAGGTTGGGGGAGTCCCCAGCTTCTGCATCTCTGGGGGCCGGTGGCCCCCGGGGCTGACCCTGACCTTCCCCGCAGCTGGGGCAGTATGCCTCCGTCTTCCTGGACAACGCCAGCGGCAGCTCCCTCACCGTGCGCGGCGGCTCCCACTTCAGCGCCGTCCTCCTCGGCGTGTGAGCGGCCACGGCGGGCCCTTCCTTGTGCCCGGCCAACAGGAGCGGGGTCCCAACGGTCTCTGGGTGGCGTTGGAGTGGCCGGCAGGGGCGAGGGGGCACACGCGCAGGAGGAAGCCTGCTGGAACTGCCCGCCCAGGGAGGGGACGTGCAAACTGGCACCAGGAGTGACCTCCGGAGGCCTTTCAGGAGGAGGAGAGCCCTGCTGGTCTGTTACTCGCAAACATTTCTAGTGGGGCTCAGTGACCCTGAGTACTTGCTTCGTCTTGGGGAAGCGGGGTCCCGAGTTCTCCCCGGTGCTGTAGCAGTGACGGACTGGGGAGGAGAAGCAGGGGCGGGGGGTGGGGGGTCCTGCAAGGAGACACAGGTGTCCGCCTGCAGTGTGCTTCTGCCAATGTGCCGCCGGGGAAGTTGCACGGCAGCCCTGGGCACGGTGGCCACAGGGACCCGGTGCCGCGGGTGTGTGGGGGGCCGGGCTGCTCAGACCAGTGTGCGTCCAGGCCTGCCAAGAGGGCGGCAGCTGCGGCCCCCCGGAGTGCCCGCTGGCGTCCGGCCAGGTCTGACGGAGCTCCCAGGGCACACAGCTCGCCCCGCCAGGGGTGGGGGCGGGCATGGCAGCCCCGGGAACCAGGGCGGTGCGATTCTCAGTAGGGCTCATCCCCACCCTACCAGGAAGGGCCACCTCGTCTCCAGGCCGATAAGGCCGCTGCGGCCACACCCTTCCCTGGATTTCCGTCTACGCCTCTGCCCCCCGAAACAGCCGCAGGTCTCTTCCGTTCTCACGGCCCAAATGTGTTCAGCAGCACTCAGTCCGCAGTGTTTACGGCAGGATGTTGCCGGCAGAAGGGATTTCTAGCAATCGCTGCCTTCAGGCCGCAGTTCCGTGCAAAGAATTCCTGTTTCAGGACGATGCACGGCTACAAAGCACAGCCGGGAACACACAGAACCTTTCGCACTGAGGGCAGGCCCACTAAGGAGGAAGGTCGTCGGGGAGGCGAGGTGGAGGCTGGCTCATGCCCTGGACAGGCCTGGGGCGGGGAGGGGCAAGGGGCTCACCAGGGAGGCCTCCCAGCTCCGTGACAGTGGCTTCCCGGGCACTGGGGACTCGGGAGTCGCAGGCCGGCTCCCGGTGTACTGCGTGCAGATGCAGACTGGATCAGGTGTTTCCACCGCGTGAAGTCCCGCCCCGCCCCCCAGCAGGGAGGGTGATAAGGCGCCTGCGGGGGCGGGGCGGGGGCGAGGCCGGTTCTGGAACAGCGGCTCCTAAGGCAAGACTGTGCAAACTTACATCATCCAAACTCCCATCATCCGGCGGCGGACACTTGACACTTGAGGCCCGAGAGCTGCTTTACTAAAACACAGTGACAGCGCTCCTGTGACCGCTTTTCTAGATTACTAAGGACTTGAGAAGTACTTTCATTTGTTTCACAAGTAAGCTAATTATGCATTTTTTAACATCTTCACCAGAAGGGTCCCCCTTTCAAGCGTCCTCGCAAAGACGGACCTCAGCCCTGCACAGAGCCAGCTGCGCACACGTTCCTGACACTGGCCGCTGGCTTTGGAGGCATTTCCAGCAGCAGCCTGACTGCTGGGACCAGAAAGCGCCCGTTTCACGCCCAGCCAGGGGTCCCGATGGGAGCCCCGGGAGGGCCAGCGCTCCGCAGTCCTGGGGCCCGACTGCGCCCATCATCAATGAAATCAGAAACAAGCCGAATTCCAGGTCATTCCAGGAGGGCATGCCAGAGGCACCGCATGTGTCTGTCCACCTCCAGCCAAGCCGGGCACCCCTGCCACACAACGTTCTGCCGCCTCGTTTTGTCTGGAGAACTGAAAATGGCCAGAGGGCTCGGACAGCCTGTCTGGACAGGTCACTTCCGCAGTTTCCCGCTAGAAAATGCCACTTCCCTAACCAGGCTCGTTAATGAGTGAAAGAGCACAGGTGAGGCGCCCGTGAGCTACAGACGTCACACAGGGAGCAGCTGTGGGTCACTACTGTGGGCCCATCCAAGGGGCCACGACGGTTTTACCAAGGAAAGACCCAGAGCATATCCGAAAGCAAACACGACCTCTGGAGGGCCAAAAATCATTCAAGTGTTAAGAACTCAAAAGACTAGAAAAAAAAAAAAGAAACCTTTATTTACAACCATGGGAGTCCCACAGGAGTACACGAAACACACGTAATGTGCACACACACACACAAGGAACCTCTGAAGCCACCCCACGCCGTGCCCCCGGCCTCGCCGCGCCCTCACTGCCCGATCCGCACGACCATCACCGTGACGTTGTCCGCCGAGCCCCGCTGCACCGCCTTGTTGGCCAGCCTGTTGCAGGCGGCCTCGTAGCGCGCGTCCACGGCGGGCTTCCCTTCCCGGCTCTGGATCTTCTCATCCTACGGGACGGCCAAGGGGCACCGGTGGGCGGGGGTCCTGGCCACCCTCTGAGACGCGGTCTCCACGAGGAGGAACCGCTCCCTGGCCTCCAACAGGACGGGCCACGGGACAGACGGACCGGTGAGCCCCCCCAGGCGGAGTTCCCCGGGACACGAGCGATGGGGGCCAGAGGGGAGGAAGCCCCCTCAGGATGTCCCTGTTGCTAGAGCCCAAGCGCAGCTCCGACAGCTGGTACCCGGTGAGCGCTCTTACCTCCAGGCAGGACAAGATGAAGTTGACAGCTTCTTCTGGGGTAAAGACCTTGAAGAGGCCGTCACAGGCCAGCAAAATGAACCTGTAACGGGAAGAAGAAACAAACGGGTTTTAGCAGCAAACTTTATAAAATGTCTTGGCGATGCAGGTAGAATAAATACTTGTCCAACTACTCGAACGGGCTGGTGGAAGGGAGCGTCCCGGGACCCCAGGGTCAGCAGGCGCACACGGCCCCGCACGATACAGGCCGAGCAGGGGGGGCCGCAGGGAGACACCCTCGCACGGCAGAGGGAGCAGGGCCGCTCCCGGGGCTCCTCTTGAGCCTCCAGGGCCGCCCACCCTGCCCTTCGACCCCTCGCCGCAGGCAGCTTAGCGCGGCATCTCTCCGGGCCTGGCCCTGCACGGGGATTCACACTCCTCCGCAGGGAACCCAGGACCCCTCACCACCTGCCCCCGAGCACCCTGCTGCCATTCCTCCATCGCTCTCCCTTACTGTCACGTGCCCGGCCATGTGTCACGCTGTCCCACTGCAATGGCCACGTGCCTTCCCTCTGCCAGGGGGCCCTTCTCCTCTCTCCAACAGGGACATGGCCCAAGTCTCCTGCTCCCGAAGCACAGTCCCCACCCCACCATGCACTCACTGGCGGGGGGAGCCCGCAAGGGTAGAAAGCAGTCTGTCCGTCCCTGCACCACCAGGCCCCAGCAGTGCCGGCGACAGGACTGCCCCAGCCACCCCAGGTTCACGACGCAAATAGGAAGTTGGGACCGTGCTCGTGCGCGGACTTACCTGTCATTGGGGGTCAGCTGGCAGCGTCTGATGTCTGGCACAGAGGTAACCCCACAGCGCTTGTACTGCCCATCCCCGATGGAGCGCGACACCTCCAGCACACCCAAGACACGTCCGTCCCTAAAATGGGGAAACAGGCTCCATGTGACAGATTGTGGGTCCACGGTCCTTGGAGGCAGAGGGGAGACAGAGCCTGCGGTGCCTGCACCAAACCGCGCCGCCAGCCTCGGCCTCCAAGAACTCGGACACGTCCGCATGCTCGAGTGGCACCCTGAGGACACTGCACGCCCTCTGGCTGGCACGGGCGGCCCCCAGCCCACCCTGCTGACCTGCCCACAGACAAGCCGGATGGGACAGGACTGAGTCAGGGCCCAGATTTGTTTTTCCATCTTGCGTTTACCCTAAAGCCCCTCAGGTGATTTGAGCAGGCAGCCCGGGTTAAGAGCTACGGCAGAGGGACACTTTGAATTTACACCTGACCCTGCAAGTAACTGTTCCCAGATTCTGAAGCGCCGTTTTCATTGTGTGGGTTGTGAACATGATTTCCCTTAAACTGTATTAATTGTATTCTGCACATTAAACTTCTACCCATTCCAGTTTTTTAAGTTTATTATTTTTAATTATTATTTTTAAACGGTCTATTTTATCTTTGAGAGAGAGAGAGACAGCAGGAGCAGGGGAGGGGCAGAGAGAGAGGGAGACACAGAATCCAAAGCAGGCTCCAGGGTCTGAGCTGTCAGCACAGAGCCGGTTGCAGGGCTCGAACTCATGAACTGCGAGATCATGACCTGAGCCGAAGTCGGAGGCTTATTAACCAGATTGAGCCACCCAGGTGCCCCAAATTTATTTACTTTTTGAAAGAGAGCATGAATGAGGGAGGGGCAGAGAGGGAGGGGAAGAGAGAATCCCAAGCAGGCTCTGGGCTGTCAGCACAGAGCCTGACACAGGGCTTGATATCATGAACCATAAGATCATGACCTGAGCCAAAATCAAGAGTCACACACTTAACCGACTGAGCCACCCAGGTGTCCCTACCTGTTCCATTTACGAATGAGGCATCCAGAGCTGGGGAGGAGACCTAGAAATGGGCCTGCATGTCTATCAGCAGGGGAAAAAGCCTCCCAAGAGCCCCCCACCACTCATGCCCCCAAGAACAAGTCTGATGGGCCGACACGCTCTGCAGCCTCAGGAGGCTGCGAACTGCCGGGCCCTCCGGCCTCACTTGTAAAACCAGAGGTGGCCCACACGCAGGGAGGTATGAGTGCTCAGCAAACGCAGAGCCGTTCACGGGGCCCACAGAGGTTTCCCAAACGATGGAGCAAGAAGCCGCAGAGGACGCATGTGGACGTCCTCACTGGCCTGGGCAGCTGTTTGGAGCCAGAATCCAGTGCTCCCGGCCCCTGACTGTGCACAGGCACCCGCTGGCCTCTCAAGTGCAACCGTGCAAATGAGCAAGAGGGACTCAGGGGACTCGATGCGCAGGAGCAGAGTGCCGGCCAGCGGGGGGCGCCCCCAGCCCCCCACATGCTCACTGGGAAGCCGCTCAAAGCACGAGCCCCTCAGGAACACTTCTTTGGGGACGAGTGACTAGGCGTGCCACCCCCACCGCCGCCAGAAGGAGCCTGGCCTGCTTCCACGACACCGAGTGCGGCAGCAGGTCCGCACAGAGGCCATGGAAGGAGCTTGGGGTGTGAGGGAGAACGGGAGTTTTCCCTCTCGCTCTCTGGGCTCGTCCCACGCGCTGCAGGGGCGACAGCGGCGATCCCAGGCCCAGAAGAGCCACCCGTCCTACAGAAAATGACGCGGCCAGCTGAGCTGCACTCCACCCCACAGGACACCCACGCGCCAACAAGGATGGGCCGCGGGCGACCCCGCACGACCATCCTCACGGAAAGGTGAGGGCCCAGGCGAACGTGAACGCTGACTGGACGCCGGTTTCCAGCAAAGACCACGCGCACTAACTGGGGAAACCGGGATTGGCCAGGCGGTCTCCGCGTTCTGTCTGCAACGAACCTTCCAACAGGTCAGCCGCGCACACGGAGAAAAGTCCACTGCCGCATCTAGGCGGTAGATCTTGAAATGTTTTGCTACTTTACATTTTTCTCCAACGGCGTGAAAGTTTTAGTAATAGCGGTGGGAGGGAGGGCGCAGAGGAAAAGACTGCAGGCCCGGAGATGAGGGGCTCGTCCAAGGCCACGCTGTCAGACGACATCGCTAAGGCACCTACACCGCTCTCAACGTGGGGACTGGGGACACAGGGTAACCGCCGCACGGCGGACCTTCCTCTCAGCCACGGGACTGTCAAAGTCCAAATGTTTTCAAGGTGTTCGGGCACAAGCAGAACTGAGAGCTCTCGGGCTCCTCTCCAGAGGCCCCCGCAGCACTGGCCAGGAGCCACCTGGAGCAGCAGTAACAGGGACAAACAGCCCCTCCAGGGACAGCCGACCAGAGTCCTCCCGGGACCCCGCCTCTCATCCCCACGGAACATCAAGTCCCAACGGTCGCACCAGAAGACCAACCAGAAAACGCTCTGGCCAAACTCCTAGTGCAACGTCAAAGTGGACTTCTACGGTGCAGGGAAGACGAGGACAGAGGCCGGCCGCCATCAGCCACCTCCAGAAACGGCAGATCTAAACCAGAGCAGGCATGCGGTCGTCAAAGGCGCAGAGGGGAGACGGAGCTGCACACCGAGCTGCTGTCTCCACCACGTCAGACGTGCCCTCTGGAGAGTTAGCCTAAAACTAGCTTGTTCGGTTGTGACAAATGACCGTATTCACGCAAGTTCCCAGGCGCACAGTGCGAAATCCTACCACCTCTATTCCCCTGCTTCCCCGGCTTCGACCTCGGTCTCCTCTCGCTGCAGACTTCGAACACGGAAAGTTCTGCCCCCAGAGTCCCCTACCTGACGGTGAGAGGGAGCGGCCGTCCTCCCCTGGAGCCCCCACGGCCCTGTTACCTGACATTCCCGCCAGCCTTCTGGATTCTCATCCGCTCCTCGTACTGCGTGGGGCTGTGCTCCTTGCTGAGGCTCAAGGCTGCGTGCTTCTGACTCTCCTCGTTAAAGCGACACAGGATCGCCTGGGAACACGGACAAGATGATGGTCATCAAGTTCAAAGTTGCGAGGGGAGGAGAAAGGTTAACGACGGAGTTTCAGCTTCAGTCTCCTGCTGACAAGCAGGAGTTCAGAGGATTGGGCAGCAAAGAAGTGTCACAGAAACTGCGACCAGAGAGAGAAGCAGTGCTGCGGGCCAAGTCTGGTGCCAGCGGGCCCGGCCGGGCAGCCAGTGGCTGACCCTCCACAGGCCGCTGACTTGTCTGCGACACACAACGAGGAAGACAGCCCCTGGGGGTGTCGCTGGAAGTGGAGTCCGCTGGAGGCGGACAGGAGGGCGGGGTGGCCAAGCACCTCCGTGCGCCCCACCACCACGTCTGCGGCCAGAGGACAGGTATGTGCCTGATGTCACCCAGCGGAGCCAGGATGCAAATCTGCATTGGGCTCAAAGCCTTTTTTTTTTTTTTTTTGCCAGTTTTACTCCTGTTACTTGTTATTTAGTCTCAACACATGTGAACTAAGGACAATCCACTAGAAAACCACCAGAATATAAAATCCGCCAGCACAGGGACGGTCTGTGATGGGCACTGTTGTCCCCCCAGCGCCTGGTATTTACATAGAGATCACTCTAAATGTGATGGGGGGGTAGGGGACAGCGGTCTCCAGGTGCTGCCTAAGAGCGGGAAGGGTCACTTGGTCACCGTGACTGCTGACGGAGCACCAGGCTCACTAAAGAGTTCCTGCCGTGTGGGGAGGGGGGCTAAGCCGGGCTGCCGGGTGCGGCCCTCCAGCTCTAAGCCATTCCCCACAGCTGGCGCGGGGACACCGGGTGCCACCCGTCAGAAATAACTGGGTTCTCTCCCTCGGTCACGTGGACTGGGCTCCGGACACAGCATCACCTAGTGCCCTGCTAACTACTCTTGACTTATTCTGGAAACACGATGATGCTGAGAGACCAGGGTTCACACTCTACTTTCATTACCCTCTGAGGTCTTCTAACCCACAGCCCCACGGAGACAGCACGCACACATGTGCACACGCACACACACCCACACTTCCCAGGGCCCGTGTCTGCCCAGAGAGCAAAAGGCCTCGGCACCGCTGCCAGCCCCCTGCCCAGAATGTGGAGTCTGCAGGAGCCCCAGCAGCGGCCCTACAAGAAGAGAGACCTCAACCCGTCACCACCGTCCATCCTGCTGAGCACACGCTTGCTGGTGCCGGCCACACTGCGCGCCGTCCACCCAGGAGTGGTTCCGGAGCCACATACCCGACTGTCTCCGAGGTTGGCAATGTACAGGATGTTGTCCACAGCCAGAACACACGTGGCAGTGGAGCCATCTTTCCAGGCGGGCTTCCTAGGGGAGGGGGAGACACATCAGAAACACGGTTGCCACCAACAGCAGCACTTGGGAGACTCGCTTCTAGAGCCGGGCGGTAAGGTGTATACTCCACCGCACGTGTTAACAGTTATGAGTGCTTACTCGGTCGGTGGTGGTGCTTTTCAGACACTGAGGATCTGAAGACCTCAAATGGATTTAAGGAAAACCACACATGCACACGCGCACACACACACTCATCTTTATGTGATTATACTCACTGGCTTGAAGCTTGTTTAAGGAACTCTTCATCAGTATGCTTGAAAGTGTCCAAAAGGCATCTCTTCACGGTTTTCTCAACGCTGATTACATCTCCTGTTACGGAAGGAACAAGACAACAAGCTCTCGAGAAGGGCCAGTTCTCCTCCTGCTGCAGTTCTGTTTCCGCACGGTGACCAAGATCGTCTCTACTGCCTCTCCCGGAAGACAGGGGCAGCGGAGTTTGTTAGTGGTCTCCGAGGTGCGAAGGCAAACACACCTCACACGAGGTGCCGTCATGCAAACATCACGTCCTACGCCAGGCACCCTCCATGGCCCCCACCTGCTCACCTCCGGGCCCGCTCCCCTCGCCCTCATCTTCAGAGAGCCACTGATGGTTCTCGGTGACATGACACATCTTCCTGATTTACACCAACGGCAAACACCAAGATGAACATGAACCATCTCTGTTCTAGGTCTCACCTTTAGGAAATTTCCTGATTAAGTTCTGATGCAAATTCTGTGCAGCAAATTTTGAGGCTCGAATTCCTCCGTGTCCATCAAAAACAGCAAAATATGAAACCCGGGTACTGGAAGAACGAATTACAAGTTACTGAGATTTTCAAAAATTGCTCCTCTCCTCTGAATCTTATTTCAAACAGTGAGCACTAAAAAGACTGAGGACATCCCCCTGCTAAGACACCAACCACACTGTCACAAATGAGAAAAAACACATCACATTAACGAAACAAATGTGGAAGTAACTTTCGTGGTAGTTTTTAAGTGATCTCTGTACCCAACATGGGGCTCAAACTCATGACCCGGAGATCAAGAGTCACACTTTTCCGACTGAGCCAGCCAGGCGTCCCAACTTGCATGATATTTTTATTAAAAGAATTTTTTTTTAATATTTATTCTGGGGGGGGGGGGAGAGGGAGAGAGGGAGGGAGGGAGGGAGGGAGGGAGGGGGGGGAGAGAGAGAGAGAGAGAGAGAGAGAGAGAGAGAGAGAGAGAGAGAGAGAGAATGGGGGAGGGGCAGAGAGAGAGGGAGACACAGAATCCGAAGCAGCTCCAGGCTCTGAGCTGTCAGCACAGAGCCTGACGCGGGGCTCGAAGTCACAGACCATGAGATCATGACCTGAGCTGAAGTCAGACCCTCAACCGACTGAGCCCCCCAGGCGCCCCTCACAGTATTTTTAAATTAAAAGTTAAAAACTCAGGGGCCTGGCTGGCTCAGTCAGTGGAGCATGAGACTCTTGATCTTGGGGTTGTGGTTTTGAGTCCCACATTGGATACTGAGATCACTTATAAATAATCTTAAAAAAAAAAGTTAAAAACTAACATTTTTTTCAAAACTCAAGATTAATCTTTCACTGAAGACGAAACTAAAATTCAGAACTTCTTTCTATTTAAAACAGATTTAAACACTAACATGCCAATAACAGTTACTGATCCAAGACCATGAAAAACAGCTAGGAGAGCAGACGTAATTCCAGAACCGTCACTCCGACTGACCCGACATCTAATTCTTGACGCCCATCTTAACACTTTTACTCCTCTCCCCTTTCGCACTGTGCCGGAAAACTTGCATGCACAGAATAAATGCCATTAGTGAGTTAAACTGTTTCAAGAAGGACGAACAAAAACGCCCACGAGAAAGGACATCTACTCTGGGGAGCTGCTTCTTCAAACACGTTCCGAGTTCCTTTTCAACAGTGACCTCACTGGCCACCTCCGCATGGCCCCCAGCACTGGGCGGTGCAAAGCACGATCTAGGGAGCCCAGTCGGATCCCCTCCCCGGGGCTCTCCGGAGGCCTGTCCTGGCTCCAAGGGTGACCCCCCAGCGTGCTGCATGAGCGACGGCTGCCCAAGCACCAGGAACGGCGCGTGTATGCGGTCACCTCCGCATGCGACCAGGTACCGGCAGGGACCATCACCTCCTCACCCGGACAAAGGCCACTGGCAGCAATGGCTCCAGCACACTGTCCGTTAATGACCAGCTGGCTCCAGTGAGCGCATGTAACAGACTGTGACCACGGAAACGTGGCAGTGCAGACGCGTGATCCTGTGCCCTACAATCTCCTGTGCACACACTCATGACCCTTGCCCTAGAGTCTCCCGTGCACACACGTGTGACCCTGGCCCCAGAGTCTCCGGTGTGCAAACATGCATGATCCTGTGCCCTACAATCTCCGTGCACACACGTGTGACCCTGGCCCTAGAGTCTCCCATGCACACACGCGTGATCCTGTGCCCTACAATCTCCGTGCGCACGTGGAACGTGTGGTAACGAAACGCCCTGATGTCCTGCCTGCTGACAGTCGTTCCTCCGAGCCTCCGAGCTTATCCAAAGGCCTCATTTGAGTTTGTACAGTGGCGGGGAAATGTTCACTGTTCTTTCCTTTGATGCCATTTCTGCTTTTTGTTCTTTTGGGCCGCCACCACGAGGCGGCTCTCCTGGATCACCACCTGCACTGTGAGCAGCTTCCCCTCCACCTAGCGGCCCGCGGGGTAAGGGCGCCCCCTGCCAGAGCTCCTCAGACACTGGCACAGAGTCCGTTCCCACTTAACCGGGTTCTCCGCTTGGGCAGGAATACACTTGGGGCGGGACAGCTCTCTGCTGCAGGGCGTCTAGAGCACCTGAGCGCCCCCCGCCCAGGCGACGGCCAAAAACGTCGGGAAGGGAAGCACTGTGCAAAACCAGCGCCAGCCGAGAACCACGGATCCGGGGATCCGGCACCGAGCAGGCCTGGCGACAGGCCACGCCCCCCAAGCCCGCCCACCGAACGCGGGCCAATCGGCACAGAGCCCACGGGGCGCGGACACTCACATGAGGGACGACGGGGGCCTACACTCCTCAGTGATGTCGTTCAGGATGACGTGGGCGTCCTGCATCTCCTCCCGCTCTCCCTTCCGCTCGGCCACATAGCCTTTCAGACCAAAGATCACCGAGGAGGCTGCGGAGAAGAGAGCAGAAAGCCAATACAAAACTGTGCCCTTCCCTCCAGAAGCCCTAGTCCCAGAGCAAATGAGGGGGGACGCGGACGCTGGCCGTTTGACTCCGTGGTGTCCTGCCTGCGCTGTGAGTGCGCTATTCCCCTCCAGCCGGCAGTCTCCCCAGCTGCCAAGTCTGTAACTAAAACGAGACCACTGCTGGGCAGGGACAGTGTCTGAAAGAAAGGCTGAGCAGGGGGGCGCCCGGGTGACTCAGTCGGCTAAGCGTCTGACTCTTGATTTTGGCTCAGGCCATGATCTCACGGATTGTGAGATCGAGCCCGGCATCAGGCTCCGAGCTGGGCACAGAGCCTGGTTGGGATGCTCGCGTGCTCTCTCTCTCTCTCTGCCCCTGCCCCGCTCACACACAAACTCCCTCTCTCCCTCAAAAAACAAAGTAAGTAAATAAAAGGCTGAACAGTGAAGAGGAAGTAGTAGACAACAGCAAGTTAGTACCGACAGCTTCGGTTAGGGCAGCAAGCACCAGAGCAAGGAACGTGCTGTCATCCCAACCTGGGGCAAGGAATTATGTGCAAATCTAATCTTGTCAGTAATTTAATGAGGACAGAAAAATTCCTAGTTTAGAGAAATGCATAAAGTTTACCCCAAATGCCCTGTTGGACATGTGAAACTCTAGTCCCAGGCCTGAGGCTGGCGGAGAATTTGAACACAGACAGCTGCTTCTACTTTAAGCGAGGAGCTCGAGGATAAAGGAGCACAGCACGGGCACAGACCGACCGGCAGCGAACGGCCAGACCGCTGAAGCTCATTTTCGGACACCCTAGGGCTCCGTAAACAATGAAACGACTCTGACAGAGCTGCTGCCAGGGAGCACGGTGCTCTGGAGGCGAAAGACGGTGGGCAGCTAACCCGAGACCCCGTCCGTCCAGTGGGTCAGTACGCTTCTCACATGTGTCCCAGCGCACCCAGCGGCTTTCAGTGGGCAGCTCTGGGCCAAAGGACAGAGTGGTGTGTACGGTGTGTGAACGTCCACGGCCACCTCTCTGTAACGGACAGTTTTCATTTCTTATCCACTCTGACAAGTTACAGAGCCGACTACGATTTCGACTGGTTTTTCCAGCCGCAGGCGCCTTCTTGGAAAGCTGCCTACTAAGCTAAGCACAGAAGGCAAAGTGCTCATCAACAGGTGTGAACCAAGACAGTGAGTCAGAGAGAAAGTGGGGGCGCAGCAGGTTCACTAGAGAAGGCGACGTCAACATGACCTGGGTCTTTTAACCCTTGAGGAACAAATGTAGGTCTCCTTTCTGACCAAAGTCGGGCCAGAGATGACCAGGAGAGTAAGGAGAGGAAGCAAAAGTAAACTTGGAAATCTGCTTGCAAATAAGGGAGCCCTACCAGCTTCTTAAATACAGACACGAAAAGGAAGTGTCCTGAATCGGAAAGCGGAGCTCGTTTTTGCTCTGGGTTGTTCGAAGATAGAAGTCTAATACGTTTGGTTTCAAACTGTCTGAAAACCTTTACAAACTTTCTTTTCCACAGGCTCTTCGATGCCGCCCTTCTCTTCCCCGGGGGCTCTTCTCTTTGCTCCTTGTTCTTCGCTCTTTACCGTCTGGGGCATCGAAGTGTCAAGAGAACCTGGACACAAGGACAGACAGACACAGCTGCGGACCGTCAGAAGCACCCAGCGGACCAGGCCCCACCCCAGCCCCGAGACGCGAGCACCGGCAGAGAGGCAGGTGCGGGGGTCACAGCAAGGACTTCAAGGGGCGGCCGGTGTGCCCGGGCACCCAGCGGGGGGACCACAGGTCAACATCCAGGTCCTGCTCAGGCCAACTGCGAGAGAGGACCAGCCAGGGAGGGTTCTCAGTGGTAAAAACACACAGCCCGAATCTTGGGGCCGCAGCGCACACGTCAGGTCCCATATCCGCAGGCCCTTATTAATAGGGAAGTTTCCAAAATCAGCAAAGTGACACGTCCTGAACAAGTCAAAAAAAGCATTAAGTGCCCAAAGCGGGGTACAATGGGGTAAACGTCAAGTTTGAAGAACTGTGTGTATGGTGACAGGCCAAACAGGACTGCTGAAGCCATCCGCGCTTGCGGAGGGATGAATCTGGACTCAAGCCAAAAAGCTAAGAGCGCCTGCCGTGTGCGTACCTCTTGGAAGGAGAAAAAGTCTAGTTTCAAATCCCGGTTCTGCCACTCGCAAGAGGTGTGCCCTTAAGGCAAGTTACTTAACCTCCCAGTCTGCTTCTTCATCTGTAACACAGGGAGAACATGGTCCTCTCCGAAGGTGGGGACCAGGTAAGTAAAAGCACTGATCACAGCGCCGGGGTCATCACGAATCTAATAAATGGCAGCTGTTGCCGTAATAAACGGCTCTAAGCATTGTCTGCATTCAGTATAAAAGCACATGACCTTGGGGTGCCTGGGGGGCTCAGTCAATTGGGTGTCCAACTTCGGCTCAGGTTATCATATCTCGGTTTGTGAGTTTGAGCCCCGCTCAGGCTCTGTGCTGACAGCTCAGAGCCTGGAGCCTGCTTCGGATTCTGTGTCTCCTTCTCTCTCTGCCCCTCCCCCACGCATGCCCTGTCTCTCTCTCTCTCAAAAATAAACGTTTAAAAAATTAAAAAAAATAAACAAATAAAAGCATGTGAGCATTTACTCAACCCGTGTTCACCAGACATTTCTGCATGTCGCACGGAGGGAAAGGGAAGAAAATGTCCCTGCATCAGGAAGAGTCAATTACTTACAAAAGAACAGATATTTGCAACAGTAGAACATAACACACACACACCCTGCCCCACATAATAAAGCGCCTTAACTGAGAAAATTTCACAAATGTTTCCAATACACTTTCCCCCAAGGTCTCTCCAGTCGCCTCCTGTCCCGTTCTCTGTTCCAGCTTTCCCAGGGCGTATGTAAAACTATCTGCCTCTCTTTTAACTTGCAAAACAGACACATTTTTTATAGCTTTGTTACTGACTCCTAATTGAATCACTTTGTAGTCAGAGAATGTGGTCTGTGTATGAAATCAATTCATTATTGGGACTTACTTTACGGCCTAGAATGTAGTCGATTTTATAAACGGTGAATATGTCTTCTCAAGAAATTCAATACATTGGATGCAAGGTTAGATTCTAAATCCGAAAAAAATCAAGCCTGTTAATAACGGTGCAAAATCTTCTAAGTTGGTTACTAGTTGATTGTCTTTTGCCCTGGGAAGAACTAAGACACAGCTCTGTTGAATCTTCTTATATTAAACCTGGTAAGAGCCCTGCTGATGTCTGCACTCATCAACCTTCACGGTAAGAGAACTATCTCTATAGGCAGGTTTCCAGGCTTACTGGTGACTGAGAGAACACTGTGGTGTTTTGTACAGCCCTGAGAACCTGAGGATTCTCACGTAAGAGGCCTGTAATAGCTTGTTCTAAACACAGGAACTACACTAATTTAATCAACACGTTCTAGACTAATCCTGAGGATTTTTATGTACTGAATTAATGATACAAAAAATCGACTTGAAAATCAGCAGCAAGTGTTGTACTTGACATAAGGAAGGTTTCTATACCAGCAGGTAACTGCCCGTGAAAATAGCCCCTCCTGCCGTCCTGCGGCCCCCTGCCCTGCCCTCACACTCAGGGGGATCCCGGGTGGGAAGTCCCCAGCGAGATGGAAGGACATACATCGCCTGTGACCACCAACAGGATCTGCTCTTCCCCCTTCCACCTGCCCGGGACATAGAAAGGAAAGAAGATTTACAGGAACATGTGGAAGCAATGTCAACAGGCTTGACAAAAATGAAATCAAGTTCATAAAGATTCTTGAGAAAAAATAAGGACTGACAGAAAACAATCAACTAATGTCTTGAATTTCAAGAAAATTCCTGGGCATGGTCTGTACCAGTCACTAAACCAGTGTCATTCAGATTTTATTTTTGTTAAGATCAAAATTCTTTCTAATGTAGGTGCCATAAAAGAGAAGACTATCCATGTTTACAGGTTCAGGGATATTAAAAATATTTTACTATTTCACGTATTCAGATACTTCTGCTGAATACATTGGATCCTGTCACCAACAGAGGCAGAGATGGGACTCTGAGGTTTTTGATAAAATGTTAAAAACAAATTTCAAATGACTGAACTCTTAATTCTTAAAGTCAGTTGCAAGGGACTGAACCCCAAGAAGTAAAAAAAAATCACCAAAAAGTGATGCGATATATAATCTGTTTGCTCCCACCTGATGGTGCCTATTTATCGTGTGATTGATTTTAAGAAATCTTACGCTGTGTAGCAGCTTAATGTCATCCTAAACCCTCTTAGAAACCTATCAATAAATACATTTTACATAAGAATACAATTTTGATGTGTTCTTTCCATCAGCACATTCAATCTCTTCCCTCCCACTTACCTGAATCCCCACTGCTGGCTGGTGGGAGATCATCAAAAAGCAAAGGTCCCCCCGGTCCTGAAACACAGCAGAACACTCAGTGAGCCCGCGCAGCCGGGGGAGGCGAGGGCTTCAGACTCCATCCCACCAGGACACCGACGCAGGTCAATGAAATCAACTCAAAACTCTTGTGTCAATCCAGTGGCAACTCATACTTCGGTAAACAAGGTCTTGAACCTATTTTATTTTAAAGTCCTATCGGTTCAAAGGAAACAAAAATCTGCCTGCAGGAGTGAAATCTGATTTCCTGGTAAAATAAACGCTCCAACGAACCGGAGGAAACTGCTCGACGTTTTTATGCAGCTCCTCGGGGCTAGCAACTAGCGGATTTTTCTGCCTTACCTGATGCCATGGATTCAAAACTTAAGACAGTCCAACACCTAAAACATCTGTGTGTTGAAAATGGGGGAAAGGGAGAAAGATTTGAGACAACTACAACCCCAGGATGACACGTTGACACACACCTGGGAGAGCCTGAAGACTGTACCTGAGTCAGTACTGCTGGCCGGAGGGAGGTCGTCGAAGAGCAGGGGTCCCTTCTGAGCTTCTTTGCCTAGAACACAGAGCACCTGCTTAACGAGCATCTGGTCACCGGCCAGGACAGGTTTTCAAAGGGGGGGGGGCTTCTGAGATGTTTGCTATTAAATTCAAATCTTCTCCTCCTTGGTGAACAGGATCTTTAAAAGTACCTTCTGCACAGCTATTTTAACACGGACATTTGCTTCTAACAGTTATAGTCAACATAAAAGCAATGAAAGATGACCCAACTGGCACTTGAAGGGCCACTGGGTATTTTGAAGAAAACAAGTATGTTTTCTCCAGAATTCCATGCCTGAAAGCAACAAACATGTAAAACCCTTTCTTTAGAAATAAATCCTGGGAAGAAAAATATGGATTCTAGGGCAAGAAAACAATTTTTGGGTCCCTCAAGATAAAACCTCAAAGACAGGGAGACTTCAAAGACCTATGGTCTTCAAAAGTCCTATTTCAACAGCATTTTGAACGACCACCAACTAGAAGGTCACACAAACGAGCACAGAGAAGGTGACAGGCAGAGGGAAGAAGCACCTCGGTGTTAACTCGGTGTCCCCAGCAAGTCCCCACATCAATTACCATCCATGGAGAAAATGAGGAATCTCAGACGCTCCAAGATACGCTCAGCGCAAAGCCAGGGAAATTTTTTACCTAAAAATCTGAAGCTTTACACACCAATGTGTCTTAAATGTTTTATACTCCATTATCCCATTCCACATAAAATTTAACCACCGTTCCTTATTCTCCAGCTTTACCCCAAATTTCTACGTAAACTGTTACACACACGAACGTGGGGGAACAAAAGGGGGAAGACACAGGTGTGCACACTCCCATCCCACGTTCAGCCCTGCTTTGGTCCTCAGAGTTCAAGTACAGAAATGTCATTTCACAGCCAGTTCAACTGTAAGCTCCGAAGGCTCCGTATCATCCTTTTGCCTCTATGTAGAAACGAACTGGGTATCAATTCTACTCTTTTAAAAACAAAAGTTCAAATTGAAATTTGGAAACACCAAGGAAAGAAACAGCTTCCGGAGTTTTTAGGTCAAAAGTACCTAAATACCTGATAAATTCCTGGTTTAACCAAAAAGTAACTCTTCTGCTTTACACCCTAATTCAAATGGGAAATGTCTACTTTATTAAATGATACCGTTCTCCCTCAGATTTCCCAAACTAACTGCAAATACTACTGTTTTTCTCAACGTGACATAAGCAGCCTACAGAAAGCATTCAGGAAGCAGCATCGCCGGGACATTAGGCGGCTCGCGGAACGGCCGCTTAGTCAATGATCCTCCGCCAAGATACCATCCCAACAGGGCACTTCCGAGAGGGACCCCGACCACGGGGTGTCTGAGCATCAGACACCCATTCTCCTAACAGACCGGGAATGCCCACTGCGGTCAGGGGGGCCGGAGGGCCAGGCGCCTCGGGAGAGAGGAGTTACAGGGAGGAGCCCACCTGCGTCGCAGCCCACCCCTCCGCTCGGGCCGGGTCAGATTTTCATCTCTGGATTAAACTACCCATCTGGATCAGGTCCCTCCAGGGCCACCGTCCAATGGGGGAGACACTGTCCCCCAGGGAAGACAGCTTCCGTTCCCGCAAGCGCTCCTCACAACAGCGCTCCCAGCACAGCCCCGGCCCGGCCCCTGTCCGGCGGCTACAACTCGGACGCAGTGCACGGCTCTGGGCACCACCCCAGGCAGAGGCCCATCTCCTCGGGCTGAATCCAACGCGCCTCTCCACTCCTCGCTCCTCGCTCGGGGATACCGTAGACCATAGGTGCCATTTGAATTAAACGTGAGATCATCTCCTTCCTTTTGGCCACAACTGAGAATGGCTTATAAAACGAATGAACATTTATTTACTGCCTCCCAGGCACTACTCTAGCGCTCCATCTTCAACGCATTCAATCTTTACAACAGTTTTATGAGGTGAGTACTATTACCACGTTCCTTAGTGATGAGGAAACTGAGGCAAGCTGGTGAAACAGTGCCCAAGGGGGAGCCCGTCACGAGTGGGGAGCCCAAGCCAGGCAGCCTGGTTTCGCAGTCCATGCTCTAGCGAGGTACCACACCGCCTCTCCACAACATCTCATTTAACACTTCCAACAACCCCACCCAGAGAATCCCAGTCTCTGGAATACTTTTTGCATCACTGAAGGCATCACTTAGAAGAGCTTGCATCTGGATTAAAAAAAAAAAAAAAAAATCCATGGGGTGTCTGGCGGGCTCAGTCGGTAGAGGAGGCAACTCTTGACCTAGGGGTTCTGAGTTCAAGCCCTACGCTGGGTGTTGAGATTACTTAAAAATAAAATCTTAATAAAATATACGGCGGCACCTGAGTGTCTCAGTTGGTTAAAAATCTGACCGGCTCAGGTCATGATCTCACGATTCACGAGTTTGAGCCCCACGTCAGGCTCTGTGCTGACAGCTCAGAGAACCTGGAGCTGCTTCGGATTCTGTGTCTCCCTCTCTCTCTGCCTCTCCCCTGCTCTCTCTCTCGCTCTCAAAAATAAACATTAAAAAAAATTTTTTTAATCTGTAAGTCATAGATGCTATAACGAAAACTTCTGATCAGCCAGAACCTTACATTCTATTTTGGATAAATAGTACTTCAAAGTATTTGGGGCTGCAATAATTAGACAAATGTGACTGGGACCCAAAACTTTGGAAGAAGGAGCCCCCCCTCCCCGAATTCTAAATATAAGAGCTTAATGAAGAAGGAAACAAGGCTAAGGACCATTTTTCATTACGGTTACTCTCACATAGGGTTTGTTTTGTTTCAAGTCACCTACATTCTGAAGCTGAGAAAACTACTCTTGGGTTGATCACAGTCACGTTAGCTAAAGGCTGCTACACACAATAAGGCAACAAAAGGATCAAATATTTCACCTCAACTGTTCTTTACACCTAACTTTTCAACTACAAACGCAATACACCACAGAAGCATCGGGAAAAGCCCCACTCTGCTCCCACACCCCCCCAGCACAGTAACGGAGGAGTGTGCACCTTCCACTTTCTTTTAGGCTGATGCACTTGTGCACGAGCATTCTAACTTCTGGAAGGCAGAAGCATACCGTACACAACACTCCTCGCACGCCCTCACTCACGTAAGCCCCCAGGGCACGTTCCGGGCTAGCACGCCTGGGTCTAGCTCTTGCTGACAGCCAGGTACTGGGGGTGGGGGGGGTCGAGTTCCCTTACTGGTGACCAATAACCCGCAGGAAACCGCCGCCGACACAGGCCCTGCTAGACTGCTGGTCAGAGGGCCCGAGGGGTTTAAGTCTGACCGGTGCCACGATCTGTTCCCCAAAAGCTGTGGGAACTCCCACTCCCAACACCCTCGATGAATGTCCATTTCTCTCCATCCTCGCCGCCATGTTGCCAAATTGTAACGGGATGGGTGCAGACCTGCAGTCCGCTGTGACTTGCTCTCCCTCCCGGGGACCAACCAAGCGCAGCACCGGCTCCAGCGGACTGGCCGTTTGCATTTTTCTTCCACGAACTGTCAGGAGAGGGCCTTTGACTGTTTTCAAATGGGTTATTTGTCTTTTTTTTTAGAGAGAGAGAGAGAGCATGCATACAAGTGGGGGAGGAACAATAGGAGAGGGAGGGGGAGAGAGGGAGGAGAAAGGGAGGGGGGAGAGAGGGAGGGGAAAGGGAGGGGGAGAGAGGGAGGGGAAAGGGAGGGGGGAGAGAGGGAGGGGAAAGGGAGGGGGGAGAGAGGGAGGGGAAAGGGAGGGGGGAGACCGAGAGGGGA
>CM053578.1:104349230-104408682 GCA_028646485.1 Cryptoprocta ferox
GAGAGCAGAGAGAGAGAGAGAGGGGAGACAGAATCCAAAGCAGGCTCCAGGCTCTGAGTTGTCAGCACACAGCCTGACGTGGGGCTCGAACTCACGAACCTTGAGATCATGACCTGAGCCGAAGTCAGATGATTAACCGACTGAGCCACCCAGGCGCCCCTCCATCCACTGTATGAAACCAGCCTTATTTTTCTTTCATGTGTTCCATTTTTAATTGTATCAATCAATACCATAGACTTTCTAAAGCAAACTATGGCGTTTAAATTAATTTTTCAAAAATCACATTATTTTTCACAAGATAGTGGAATCAGATTGTTCTTGTTCAAGCAATTTTAACCTGTTAAATCTCATGCTGCCAGTTTTAACCAACTGCCTGTCCAGAGAACTTTGGATCCTGATTTTTGTCACTCACTTTACTTCTTATCCCGCTCAGCTTCCGGTCCTCTACAAATTCAGAAAGCGTCCCTTCTTCATGTTGAAAAATATACTCAGCCAAGCAGGGCCGGTGACAGCGTCAGTGTCCTTCCCACAAGCAGGGGGCAGTTCACTAAACGGGGAACAGGGGTTTAAACACTATGCAGCCCCTTTGCCGCCCTGGCCGCCCGGGCATCTCAGCCGGGGGTTGGAGACGCCCCCCCCCCCATGTATTTGGTGACACACTGCCAAGTACCAACTTGTAAGACTTCCGAGTTGTCAGATTTCGTATCATCTAAAGGGTGCCTTCCCCTGAGCAAATTACTTTCAGGTAAAAAGTTACGGAGATTTTTTTTTTAAATGACAGGATTACCGGCACATCTGCAAATCCAAACTCTGCCCTGAACATATCCAGAGAGAAGGTATATTCCATCAATAGGGTTAAAAAAAAAAAAAAGCTGCACACACAAGGCCAGAGCTTTTACCCACAACTAGAGCAATTTAGGAAGTGAATGGCGGAGTTAAGCACACAGGCTCAAAGACAGTTTTTCAGATGCTTCTGTACCATCAGAATGGTAAGTGGGGAGGAGTTAGCGGGGCCATTACTGGGAACGATGGCCCCATAAAGGCCGGCCGGGGGTTCAGAGGCCACAAGCCGGACTCCAGGCCCGGTGCAGGGCGGGACCACCCGTCCTTCAGAGCCCCAAGTTCACCACTCCTCCGCACTGGTACCTTCAGGCAGACCAGAGAACTGGACGCCGCCCCCCATCGCTCCAGCATCTCCGCAAACCACAGGTCTACCCAGGCTGCGAGGCCCCATCCCCGCAGCGCCTCCCTCCCCGGTGTTTCGGGACTACGACCCCTCCTCCAGGCCCCGGCATTTCCCACGGTCGCTAACTCCGGCCAGTTTTAATTATCATCACTTGCATTCCCATTTAGGCGCTCAGCAGGCAAAGACTGGGGCTCGCCGTTCACCTCCCCAGTCCCCACCGCGGTAGTTTCCAAACCACGGTCCCCAGGCTCCCGGCGCGCTGGCCAGAAGCCCCCGGGGACTTGACCACACAGATGCAGGACCCTAGCTTGGAGGCTTTCCGATTATGCGGACGGAGGGAGGCCTGGAAATCGGAACTTGTTCTTAAAGTTTCCCAGGTCTTCCGCCACCGAGTTGGGCCGAGAACGGAGGCCCGACAGAGCGGGGCGTCCCGCCGAACGTCCCGCGTGTGAAAGAGCACCGATCAGCCTCTCGGAGCGAAACCCGGAGCGGCCACAAGGCCCGGGATGCGCCGGGCTAACAGAGGCCTGGTCCCGGGCCGCTCGAGCGCGGAGCTCACACCGCGGCGACCGGACCACGCACAGCCGCCCGGGCGCAGGCGAGGCGAGGCGCGCACCTGCGCTGCTGCTCGGGCCCTTGGGGAGCCGGGGGACGTCGTGGGGCACGGGGGTGGAGGGGAAAAAACTACGGGGAAAAGTAAAACCGTAAGAGCGCAGGGAACAAGCCCTCCCCCGGGGCGTCAGAAACCCGAAGGACTGCGCTGCCCGTGGCTTCGGCGTCGGGGGCAGGACCCGAGCGGACCGCAGCCCCCAATTCGCCGCCCGGCCGCAGGGACAGCGGCGGGGCCCCGGCCGCGAGGCCGGCGGTGCGCGCGGGGCCCCGGGCGGCCCGCCGCCGCCGCACGTGCGGGCCGCACACAAAGGACGCGGCGGCCGCGGCCGGCTCCCGGGCCCGCCCTTGTCCCTGCGCAGCCGACATGGCGGAGACGCGCCGGAGCGCCGCGGGGCCCAACGCCCCGGCCCCGGCAGGCCGCGCTCGCCCCCGCTCCGCCCCGCCGCCCGCCTCAGGCGCCGCGGGCCTCCAGGCCGCCGTCGCGCGCCCTCCCCTGGCCGGCCGGGCGGCCCCCCGCTTACCGGCAGCCGGGCGCGGCGAGCGCTCGGGCTCCGGCAGGTCCCCGAACAGGTCCATGGCCGAGGCTGGGCGGCAGCGGCGGCGGCGGCTGTGGCGGCGGCGGCGGCAGCGGCGGCAGCGGCGGCGGCGGGGCGGTGGCGGCCCGGGCGCCGTCAATCACCCGAAGGCGGGCCCGGAGCACCACCAATCGGCGCGCGGCGTGGCGCGGCCTCCCCAGAGTCCTGCGCGCGCGCGGGCGGGCGGGGCGGCGCGCATGCGCCGAGGCTGCTTTCGTCCTGGCGGGCGGAGCCGACGTCGCGGCCGCCACGTTCCCGGCAGGCGGCGGGTCTGGATCTCCCTGCCGCGGTCCGGCCGGGCTTCCGGCTCCAGGAAGCCCGCCTGGGGAGGAAAGCCGAGGCTCGGGGGCAGCGTAGTGGGCACGTTTGTCCGCGAAGGCGTTCCGTGCCGTGGTCCTCACACGGCCTGGGCCGGCGCCGACACCGAAGCCCCGGGAAGTGCAGAGTGGAGGGCGTGCCCCCTCGACCTGGCCGCACCGGACCCGGCTTCTGGCGGGAAAGACGGCGCTTCCTCCGAGAGGCCGGGGCTCTGGCCCGGGACCGCCAGCCCGCACCCAGCGAGGCCTCGGCGTTCTCCTACCGACTACAATTTGAGCAGACGTGGACATCAGGCTCTGGCAGAGCACGAAAATGAGGCCCCTCCAGTCGTGTCTGAGCACAGACACAATGCGAGCATAGCCCAAGGCCACGAGCCCGGTCCAATAGGAGTGAGTCTGGACCGATCACAAACTTAACTGTGTCTAGTCGTCCTGCCTTTCAGATAAGATTGATTATCGCATCCGGTCAGGGCATCTCCTCTTGTTGACATTTTTTTCAATCCAGAGTAAAGCCTCTAAAATGTTTCCCCAAATTACCTGCCATGAACCCCAGTCTGCTAAGTCCTTTCCAACATCCCACCACCGAGGTTTCCCAGGGTGGTGGTCTCCCTCCCTCCCTGCGATGAGTAGGAAACCCAGCTTGACCGCAGCTGTGTTTCTGGTGACGTCTGGCTATAGGACTTTGAACGGCCCAGCGAGCCTTCAGCCTCTCTCCTGCGGGACTGCTCACTCCTCACCCTCCATAGAGAAGTGCTCCTCCCTCCCGGCAGAAATACTCTGCAGTAACAATACTCACATGTCCTCCCATGGCCTTGCCTCTCACGCACAGGGCCGCCCACCCAAACCCAGCTTGACCCCCTGACTTCTCCAAAACAGCTCTTGCTAAGCTCACTAGTGATCTCCCACTCCATTGCTAAATGCCACTGACCTTTTTAGTCATCATCTTACGCGAACCCCAGCCGTACTGACACTGTTGGCCTCTTCTTGGCTTGCGAAACACATCGCTCTGCTGGTTTTCTTCCTGTTCTCTGACTGCTCCGTCTCTGCTCCTCCGCAGGCCCAGCGTCTTCTGCTTGGCTGTTCGTGGATGGAATTCTTTAAGGCTTGATCCCGGGTCCTCTCATCCTATGCCTCCCTCCCTCGGCAATCTCATCCGCACTTGGCTTGACTTACTGGTTTTGTGGTCATGGTTTGTTCATGTATATATCCCACCAGCTCCAGATCCATGTGTTCAAATAAGTACCCACGCGATACCTCGTGGATGTCTCGAAGGTACCTCAAACTCCACATGTCCCGACTGAAATCATTTTCTCCACTCCCCACCCCTACCCCCTTCAATCTGTTCTCCTTCCAGGGTTGACCCCCTGGGCTCCCACACCAACCCCTCCAATGGAAGATAGCCTCTGAGATGGCCCCCGTGGTCCCCATCTCCTAGTATTCAGCCCTTGCGTGGTCTCCTTCCTTTGAGTGTGGCCAGGGCCCGTGACTTGCTCTGGCCAATAGAGTCCAGCAAACGTGTCAGGATGTATGTGATTATGTGGATGTGATTCTTTCACACGGGTTTGTGACACCCATCTTGCTTGGGGATTCTCCCTCCCTTGCTGGCTTTCAAGAAGCAAGTTGCCATGTTGCGAGCCGCATCGTGGGGAAGACGGCAGTAAGGAACTGGGGGTGGCTTCCAGGTGACAGCAAGAAACCGAGGCTTTCAATCCAAGAGCCCACAGGGCAATGAATGCCACCAACGGTTATCTGAGCTTGGAAGCAGATCCCCTCCTAGCTGAGCCTCAGATGAGACCCCAGCCCTGGGCAACCCCTGACCGCAGGCTTGTCGAGGACCCAGTTGTGCCCAGACTCCTGACCCATGGAAACTTCGGGATACTAGATGGGTGTGGTTTCAAGCTGCTGAGTTTGTGGTAATTTGTTAGGCAGCAATAGATGCCTGCTACACCTTCCATCACCAAGTCCTCTCAGTTTCGTCTCCTGAATGTCTTTTGGATCCACTCCCCTGACCCCACCCCCATCAAGCCTGTGTCACCAAATCACAGCCTCCTGTCAGGCTTCTCTCTTGGGACTCCTCTCGATCCCTTGTCCTTGTCTTTCTGTCTCTTGTCACAGGGCGTTTTCTCAGGTCCCCTGGCTTGGAATGTTCCCCTTGACCCCCTTCTCCGGGGTAAATTCCATTCATTCCTCAGATTTCAGCTGAGTCATCAGTTCCTCAGGAAAACCTTTCTTGAGTGCCCCAAGCACAGCTCCTTTACAGCTGCTGTCATAGTTACGGTTTTACAGTTATTTATGTCATTATTTCACGAATGAACCATATCTCCTGTCAGAATGTGAGCTGGTGGAGGTCAGAAGCCATGTTTGGTCTTACACAGAACTGTACTCCAAGCACCTGACATGTAATAGGTGCTCACATATATTGGTTGGATGAATGAACGAGGAATGTCAGGAAGGTTGGAGTCAAGAGTGACACCTCCTGGATGCTTGCTCAGGACTTCCCAAGACAAGTTGATTATTTTGCTCTTAGAAAAAAATCATAACTTCTGACTTCAAGAACTTAAACTGTCTAGAGACAAGGAAAGTAAGTACCTGATGTCCTAGGACGTTATCAGCTGCCCGTATGGAGATGGTATTTTCCAAAGTTTGGGGCCACAATATCTCCCATCCCAACTGCTCTTCTGAAATGTAGCCACCTTCATCAAGAGGGAGGCTGTGAGTCATCTCCCCGTGACCCTGGGTGAACTGTGACTGCTTTGACTGGTAGAGAATGGAAGATGGGCCATTATATGACCTCCAAGGCTAGGTCCTAATAGGCCATGCAGCTTCTGCCTGATGCTCTGGTGACACTTGCTGGGGAGTCAGGCAGCGACTAAGGAGCCCAGCTGCTCCGAGGGTCCCCTGCTGGAGAAGCCCCAGCTGGGTGCTGCCTTCAGCAATGCCGGCTGAGCTCCCAGCCAATAGCCAGCATTGGCTGCCAGCCTTGTCGAGTACATCCGTCCCTGCGGAAGCCTCAGATGACCCCAGCCCCGGCCAACATCTGACTATGACCTCGTGAGAGACCCCAAGCCAGGGCTGGCCAGCAGAGCCCTTCAAGAACTCCTGACCCACAGAAACGCAAGCAAAGTAAGAAATGTTCTTTTAGCTGCTAAATTTAGGGGTAATCGATTACCCAACAATAATACCAGGAAAAGGAATTGGACGTGGAGTGCTGACACATCAAAAAGCCAGAACGTCACTTCTTGGCCTTTTGGCTAAGGTCAAGTGCAAAAACCCAAAACATAAAGATCTTAGGGACCAAGTCAGCAGGCAACTAGAAGGGCCTGGAGAGGACTGTGGGAGCCCCCCCCCCCCCATCCCCCTGGGCCTGGAGGCTGTAAACGAGGGCTTAACAAAAAGTGAGGAAGGTGGAGGAAAGAATACCGTCGTTACGTACGTTCAGCACAGCTGTTGCCCGCGATATTTTGGAAAGAGAAAATGTACCCAATGAACTGATGAATCTGGCTAAGGAGATTTCCAGGGAAAACGCTGGCAGTGCCAAGTGCACCGACAGCAAGGATCTCAAAGTGCCCAGCCCCGCCCTTCCGGAATTCCTGACCCATAAAATACGAGCAAAATGGAGTGGTGGTTTCAAGCTGCTAAACGTGGGGGCCCTCACAAGGGCAGCAGGAATAATTGAACAGCCTGATAAACACACTTGTGCACGGTGACAGACGGCTGGGAACTGAAAAGAAAAACAACTGTTCTGTCTTCCAGGGTGGCGGGAAGGATTTTATAGCAACCTTGGTTTGGGGAAGTTTGAATAAATGTCAGAAGAAGTCTCTCACACTGCGCCAAAGTCATGGACTTTACCCTTCCTATTGCGAAGAAGGGAAAGAGAACCGAGGACACTGTGCCTGTTAGGGACCCGGCACTAGTTAGGCGCCTTGCATGTTGATATTTTGATCCAGTCTCTTAACGGCCTTTTGCAGAAGGTGATATTGCCTGCTTGATAGGCCTGCAGGGGAGGGTGGGGTGGGGGTCCCCTTGCGTCTTCAGGTGAGAACCGGTGAGCACTTGAGTAAGATAACCACCTAAGGCTGGGGGAAGAACAGTCAGGAAGGAACGCGGTTGGTAATTCTCCAAGTTCACAGCGCGCCAGGAATAGTTGCGGCATCTGCTCGGCGGAGGAAAATCCTCAAAATACGAGGGACACGTGTGTGTGTGTGTGGGCGCCCGAGTGCCCGTGTGGAGTGCACAGAAGTGGTGAAAGGGCTGGCTGTGAGGGGGCCTGGACGGGACACCTTCTGTCTGAGGCTCTTAGAGGCAGGCGTGGGGGCACCTGGGCAGCTCAGCCAGTTGAGCGTCCAACTTTTTTTTTTTTTAATTTTTACGTTTATTTATTGTTGAGACAGAAACAGAGCATGAGTGGGGGAGGGGCAGAGAGAGAGGGGGAGACACAGAATCGGAAGCAGGCTCCAGGCTCCGAGCTGGCAGCACAGAGCCTGACGCGGGGCTCGAACCCACGAACCGTGAGGTCATGACCTGAGCTGAAGTCAGACGCTCAACCGACTGAGCCACCCAGGCGCCCTGAGCGTCCAACTCTTGATTTCAGCTCAGGTCATGATCCCAGCCTGGTCTTATCGGGCCTCGCATCAGGCTGTGCCCACGTGAAAGGGAGGGTCGCACGTCTCCCACTTTCAATAAAAACTAGACATGATTGGGGCGCCTGGGGGCTCAGTCAGTTAAGCATCTGACTCTGAATCTCCGCTCCCAGGTCATGATCTCACGGTCGTGGGATTGAGCCCCACATCGGGCTCTGTGCAGAGCCTGCTTGGGATTCTCTCTCTCCCTCTCTCTGTGCCTCCCTCGCTCATTCTCTCTCTCTCTCTTTCTCTCTCTCAGAATAAATAAACATTAAAAAAAAAAGCTAGACATGAGGAAGCTCAGTGAGGAAAGCTGAAACAGGCCGGAAGTGGGGCCCTCACCGAACAGTTGTCCAGGTTGCGAATGCAAGAGAGGAGTTCTTGGGGAAATTAAAAGGGCCACTCCGGTGAACACACAGATGATAAGACAGCAAAACAGCCTTATTGCCGGCACGGAGAAGGTTCTTGTGGTTCAGACAGAGGACACAGCCAGCCACAGCTTTCCCTTAAGCCAAAGGCCAATCAAGACCAAGGCCCTGACACTCCTCAGTTCTGTGAAGGCCGAGAGGGGAGCAGGCTGCCAGAGAAAAGTCTGGAGCAATCAGGGGTTGGTTCAGGAGGCTCCAAGAGAGAAGCTGTGTCCAAAACACAGAAGTGCAAGTGCAAGGTGAGGCTGCAAGTGCTCATGCAGGAGCAGCGAGTTCTCCAGGAGATCCAGCAAGATGGTGGTGAAGGCACAACAGATTTGCAGTGTAGACGGAGTGGCCTAATGTTGAAAGGAGATGTGACCTAGGGTTTTCACAGCTAAAGAGAAGTCAACGCTTCAGCGCCTCGGAGGACATGTCTCTTATCACCAGTGCGACTGGTGACCTCAAGTTGGAGCCAGTGCTCATTCACCAGCCTGAAAATCCTAGGGCCCTTCAGAATTATGGGAAATACACTCCGCCAGCGTTCTGGATATAGAATAGCAAAGCCTGGATGACAGCACATCTGTTTACAACATGGTTTTCCAAATATTTTAAGCTCACTGTTGACACCTACAGCTCAAAAAAAAAAAAAAAAAGACTTTTCAAAATATTACTGCTCACTGACAATGGACTGGGTCACCCAAGAGCTCCAATGGAGAAGGACAACGAGATGAGTGTTGTTTTCACACCTGCTAACACAGCATCCATTCTGCAGTCCGTGCATCAAGGGGCCGTTTTGATTTTCAAGTCTTATTATTTAAGAAATACATTTCGGGTCACCTGGGTGGCTCAGTCGGTTAAGCATCCGACTTCAGCTCAGGTCGTGATCTCACAGCTCGTGGGTTCGAGCCCCGCATCAGGCTCTGGGCTGACAGCTCGGAGCCTGGAGTCTGCTTCGGATTCTGTGTCTCCCCCTCTCTCTGCCCCTCCCCCGCTCACACTCTGTGTATCTCTTTCTCTCTCAAAAATAAATTAAAAAAAAAAAAGAAATACATTTCATGAGGCTACAAGTGTCATCGTGATTTCTCTGAGAGATGTAGGCAAGTAAACTGGAAATCTTCTGGAAAGGACTCATCATTCTATAGGTTTTACAAAGTTAAGAACATTCATGATTCATAGAAAGAGGTCAAAATACCAACATTCACAAGAGTTTGGAAGCAGTTGATTGTAGCCCACATGGGTGACATGGAGGGTTCAAGCCCTCCGTGGAGGAAGTCACTGCAGACGGGGTGGGAACACAGGACAGCCAGAATGACACGCGGAGCCTGAAGACGGGACTCAATGCCTGGCTGCAATGTGGGGGGACATCTGGAACGGACGAGGAGTTGCTTCTTAGGGCCGAGCCAAGAGAGTGGCTTCCCGAGATGGAATCTGCTGCTGGTGACGATGGCGTGAAGACTGTTGACGTGACCACAAAGGATTTGGAAGATTCGTACACTTAGTTGAAAAAGCAGCAACAGGAAGTTCTACTGTGGGTAAAATGGCATCAAACAGCATCACACGCTACAGAGAAATTGTCCACGAAAGGAAGAGTCATTTGATGCAGCAAACTAACTTCGTCGTTGACCTATTTTAGGAAATTGTCACAACCACCAACCTGATCAGCCAGCGGCCTTGAACATCAAGCCAAGATCCTCCTCCAGCAGAAGATGACGACTCCCTGAGCGCTAAGATGATGGTTAGCGTTGTTTAGCAATAAAATATATTTTATTTAAAGCGTGTGCATTTCTGTAGACACACTGCCATTGCACACCTGATACACTACAGTGTCGTGTAAACACAACTTTCACCTGCGCCGGGAGACGGCTGAGCTCACTGGACTCACTTCGCCGCGATAACCTGCTTTATTGTGGTGGTCTGGAAGCAAAGCCCCAAGATCTCTGAGGCATGCCTGCGTTTTTCTGAGACAAATCACACTGCCTCCTCTCTTTTAGACTCCTGTCCTCCTACAGTTGATTTTCCAGAAAGGGAGAGAGATCGTTTTAAAACATAACTTGGCCCATTGCCCTCCCCTGCTTTAAGTCTCCCAGTTGCTTCCCACTTGCATAGAATAAAATCCAAATTCCCTGCCATGTTTATGAGACCCCCCGTTTTCTCACCAGGCATAGGTACCTCTGACCTCCTGAGTCCCAAACCTTGACCGTGGCCCCGAGCTCTGGGCTCCTCCCTTTTTCCAGAAGGCAGCGGGCTCTTTGGACCTCAAGCCTGGGCCCTCAACATTCCCTTTGATTAGAACAACTTTTTCCTGGGGTGCCTGTTGGCTCAATCGGTGAAGTGTCCAACTTCGGCTCAGGTCATGATCTCATTGTTTGTGGGTTCGAGCCCCATATTGGGCTCTGCGCTGACAGCTTGGAGCCTAGAGCCTACTTCTGATTCTATCTCCCTCTCTCTCTGCCCCTCCCCTGCTCATGCTCTCTTTCTCTATAAAAAAACAACAACAACTTTTTCCTGCTCTGCTCCTGATGTGGCTGCCCCGCCTCCCAGCCCCCAAACTCAGCTCAGAGTTCACTTCCTCAAAAGGCTTTTCTGGACCTCATCTCAGGCACTGAGGTGGGCAATATACATCGTATTTATATTTGACTTTTCACCAATGAGATTTGATCAAACATTTTCTGAGACCATTTAACTAGGAGAATAAATGTACTAGGAAACTTTTACACTTTATTTACTTAAGACACTGATAGCTATGTCACCATAATTCACTTTTTTTTGACTTTGATTTATTTTAATTTTAATCAGTTTGGGGATAACTATAACATGTAACATTCACATAATTCTCTGTAACGTCATTATATTCTTCCTTACAGTCCTCTTGTTCTCAACACCTCTCAACACACTCAATAGTGTCATATTTGACACTATTCCTAAAATTATTGCATGGGAATTTTCTTTAATTTTTTGTATAACAAATATTTGGATTACTTTATTTCCACCTGGTAGCTAATTTTCTGCTATTTGTAATGATCGATTTCTTTGATTTTTTTTAGTAAACTTTTTTTATTGAAATCCACACTTACAGGAAGGTACACAAATCGTATGTGTATAGCTTGATGAATTTCCACAAAGTAAATACACCCACTGACTGGGACGCAGATCGAAACACAGGATATTTCCGGTGCCCAGAAGCCACTTGCAGTCATGACGCCCCACGGTTGGCACTAGGCCACAGATTCACTGGCCGGGGTTTGAACCTCCTATAAATGGAATCACACAGTATGCGCTCTTCCAACTCGGACCTCTTCCGCTCAGTGCCAATTTGGGGACACTCCTGTGACCTGTTAGCGGGGCGGCCCTCACCTTTTCTTCTCACCGGGTGATAATCCCCGTGTTGACACAGCGTCCCTTCCTAACGTGTTTTTGCGTCCGTGAACAGCTGAGTCGTATCCAGTCTGAGGCTCTTACAAATACTACACGAGGAACGACCCTAAGTGTGTCTTTTGGTGAACACTAGCACGCGTCCCCACTGACACATGCCCGGGGACGGAATTACTGGGTCTCAGGGATGGTCAAGTTCAGCTCAGTTCATCCTTTCCTTGATTTTTTTTTTTATTGTGGTAAAATACACCGAACAGAAAATGTATCATTCTAGCCATTTTTAAGTGTACGATTCAGGGGCATTAGGTACATTCACAATCTTGGGCAACCAGTACTATTTCCAGAACTTTGTCACTATGCCAGACAGAGACTTTGTGCCCATTAGGCAGTGTCTCCCTATCTGTTTCTTCCTCCTGCCCCTAGTGAACCTATTCTGCTCTGTCTCCATAAATCGGCCTGTTCTAGGTCCCTCGTGTAATCAGAATCACACACCCTTTGTTTTGCGCTTGGCCCATTTCACTTAGCAAAGTGTTTTCCAGATTCAACCATGTAGCCTGTATCAGAACTTCCCTTTTTTGGATAAGTAATATTCCCTAGAATTTTCTAAAGGCTTTTTTTTTTTTAATGTTCTAATGGCAAGTGAAGTAATTGTGACTGGCTCATTTATTCCAAAGAATTGTCTTTATTTTTCGTGCAGACTTTCTGCAGTACTATAACAATCAAATTTTTGGAACTTGAAAAACGGTTTCAAAGATTAGAAAAATTTAAACAGAATCTGTGACCTTGAAAAGTTGATGTTTCACAGTGATGGCCTCTAAAATGGAAGTGGTTTTTTGTTTTTTTTAATATTCAAACTGATGGTTTAATAGATGAAGCTTTGCAGAAGACAATGAAATCAGAGAAACAAAACAGGGCAGAACATCTTGAGGGATTTTCGATGTTACACTTTGAGCAAAAAATAATTTGCATCTTAGGGAATCCCCAGAAACTAATGGAGGTCCATGTGTCATGTCTAATAAAATGCAAATGTGTCGTGCTAAAAGCCAATCATGCCAGATCTGCTATCAATAATAAAGGGAGCAAATACCTTTCCTTACTTTTCGATTGTGCGTCCCACTATAAACAAGGCTCAGACTGTGAGGACTGCTTGCGCTATGAGTAATGTCATAATGATAAAATCACTTGTACTGACGTTACTGAAATGAAAGGAAAACCTTTTTAGGTGTGGCTTATGAAACTAGAGGTTGGACAAAGAGATTGATATAAAAAATGTTTGTGGCCCGGGATGTGGTATTGGAGCAAATATGGCAAGTTACACAAGAGTACATACACCCTTATTTTTCCTGAAATGTGATTATGTTAAATGAGTACCTTCCTCAGCTCATAATCTTAATGTGCAAAAATGCCCCTTGTGTGAAATCAAATTTGATAAGCTCCATTAGCACTGTGCAAAGGATATATACACATATATATTTTGTGAGTTCAAAACATGAATGAGCAGATGGGATAGTCTTATGTCTCCGTTCTTTTTTTTAATGTTTATTTTTGAGAGAGAGACAGAGAGACAGAGAGCAAGTAGGGGAGGGGCAGAGAGAGGGAGACACAAAATCTGAAGCAGGCTCCAGGCTCTGAGCTGTCAGTATGGAGCCCGATGAGGGGCTTGAACCCACAAACCTCAAGATCATGACCTGAGCTGAAGTCAGACACTTAACCCACTGAGCCACCCAGGCACCACCTTTTATTTCTGCTCTAAAACCCACATTAAAGACACATCCAAAGGGGCACCTAGGTGGCTGTCGGTTAAGCACTTGACTTCGGCTCAGGTCATGATCTCACAGTTTGTGGGTTCGATCCCTGCATTGGGCTCTGTGCTGACAGCTCAAAGCCTGGAGCCCTCATGGGGTTCTGTGTCTCCTCTCTCAGCCCCTCCTCCGCTTGCACTCTGTCTCTTTCTCTCTGTCTCTCTCAAAAATAAATAAACATTGAAAACAAATTTTAAAAAACACATCCGGATACTCCATGGGGATCAAGATTAAATGCAATCAGGGCACTTCACCCACAAAGATATTTATAAATATTGAAATAGGTATCGAATGAAAACTACGCCACGCTAACATTGAAAACATGATAGTGTGAACAGACTCAAACATCGCTCATCTGTGTGGGATGATAAACCGTGGGAAAGTAATAATGCTACACGATAAAAGCACAACTGTGAGTTAAGCTGCACGTTAATAGAAGGCCTGTCTCTTTGCTTACAACACAAAAGCGACTTTGCAAGTATGAATGTCAAACTTTGGCAGAAGATCTGAATATACAGCCCAAAATTTTAAATAAAACTATGGAAATTGAAAACACACTGCCAGACGGCAGTGCCAACCATGAGAAAACTGCCCATCAAGTGGAAATTAAGGGCCTAACGGACGCTCTCGCCTCGCACTGGAAATGAAGACAGGAAGCCTTGGAATGTCTTCACAGTTGGACTTTTTAATTGCAGAAAACTCATTTTGTGTGTATACATTGCATTTCTACAAAGCAGCCGCTTATGTGACTCTTAAATATTGGGATGTAAATCCTACAGACTGTACGAGTTTCATGTGAAATAGTCTCAAGCGGCATGTGATATCACCACCTGGTGATGTAAATTATCACCGGGTTTGCAGCTTCTAGAACGGGTCACAAGTTTGCCGAGTGCAATCCTACCCACTCTGGAAGTGGCCTCAAGGATGCCCGCCACCGGTGGCTCCTATAAGACACACAGTAAGCTGCAGTTAACGACAACGAAAGATTTATGATCATCCCTTGGCCAAAAGAAATTAACCCGGGGCGCCTGGGCGGCTCAGTCGGTTAAGCTGCTGACTTCAGCTCAGGGCATGATCTCGCGGTTCGTGGGTTCGCGTCCCGCATCGAGCTCTGTGCTGAAAGCCCGGAGCCTGGAGCTGCTTCGGATTCTGTGACTCCCTCTCTCTGCCCCTCCCCCACTCATGCTCTGTCTCTCTGTCTTTCAAAAATAAACAAACATTAAAAAAAAAAAAAAGACTTGGCTCCATCTGTGATTCAAGCCTTGTCTGAGTGGCCGAGGTGGGCACATGCAGGTGGCAGGGCCCTGTAGTCCTTCTCAGGTTTCCTTCACGCCCCTGCAGGGAGCTCTGGAAGTGGAGGTGGGCACCCAACCTGGCTCCGAGGAAAACACGAAGAACTCGTAAGCCTGAGAAAAGATGCCCCGTGTCACTCAGGAAATGGGGGTGAAACTTAATCAGATGCCTCGGAAAGGCTTACAGGGAGTGATGCGCACAATCGCTTTGATTTCTGTTGACTGTTTATTTCTTTGGAGCCAGAGAGACAGAGTGCGCATGCGTGAGCCCGGGGGGGGGGGGAGCGGGGCGGGGCGGGGGGAGAGAATCCCAGGCAGGCCCGGAGGTGCCCGCGCAGAGCCCATGCGGGGCTGGATCTTCCCAACTGAGAGGTCATGACCTGAGCTGGGATGAACAGTCAGATGCCTAACCCACGGCATCTGTCGGTTAACCATCTGACTCTTGGTTTCGGCTCAGGTCATGATCTCACGGTTTCGTGAGCTCGAGCCCCGAGTCCGCTCTGTGCTGGCAACGCCGATCCTGCTTGGGCGTCTCTCTCTCTCTCTCTCTCTCTGCCCCTCCCCCGCTAATGCTGTTTCGCTCTCAAAAATAAATAAACTTTAAAATTTTTTCTAAAAAAATTATTTTAAATTAGTGCCTCTCTTGCCACTGCACGTAACTCTTTAGGCGCTGGTGACTTCAAGGCGCACTTTCAGAACTTAAGGACTGTATTATCCCAATGCTATTTAATGTTCCAGAACACACAGGAATAAAAGCAAGACTTGGGGCGGGCGGCGCCTGGCTGGGTCAGTCGGTGGAGCCGACGACTCTTGATCTCACGATTGGGGGTTCGAACCCCATACTGGGTGTAGAGATTACTTAAAAATAAAATCTTAAAAAAAAAAAAAGAGCAAGACTCCTAATCTTTTCCTAGGGGCAGCTTGACACAGACACCCAAACCAAGACAGCACGTACAAAAAATCTAGAGCAATGTCCCTTAGGAATTTTGATGCCAAAAAAAAAAAAATCCTACAAAACGTTGTGGAAAAGGTGAAAGTATGCAGTTAGTAAAAAGATCGTGACTGTGAGACGCTGGGGGGAAGGAGAGAGAACAGGCGGAACACAGTTTTAGGGCAGTGACACTGCTCGGTATCATACTCTGTAGGGGACATGTGCCAGACGTCTGTCCAAACCCGGAGAATGCACAGCACCTGGAGTGAACCCCAAGGTCAACTACGGACTTTGGGAGATAATGACGGGTAGGTTCATCGGCTGCAACAAATGGACCACTCGGGTGGGGGCAGTGATGATGGGTAAGTTGTGCGTGTGTGGGGACAGGGGTGCGTGGGAAATCGCTGTCTTCTGCTCAGTTTTGTTATGGACCTAAAACTGCTCTAAAAAATAAAGTCTATTAAAAGAATCCTATATAAAATTATATACAAACCAAATTCAGCAAGACCTTGAACCCACCGTGACCATCTGGGATTCATCACACAACTACTGTAATGGCTCATTATTGGGGAATCCAATCACAAAATACTCCAGGCTGACAGGTCAAAGTGCGAAAATAAGAAAACATGTGATTATCTCAAGAGATGCCAAATGGCACCCACAAAATGGAATATCTTTCCCTTAAACAAACTTTGTTTTTAATAGTAATGTATCAGTGAAATAGGGATGTCTGCTATTAAAGACAGTGTAGATGGGACACCTCGGTGGCTCAGTCAGTCAAGCGTCTGACTTCAGCTCAGGTCATGATCTTGGGGTTTGTGGGTTCGAGCCCCACGTCGGGCTCTGTGCTGATAGCTCGGAGCCTGGAGCTGCTTCCGATTCTGTGTCTCCCTCTCTCTCTCTCTCCCTCCCCTGCTCGTGCTCGGTCTCTCTTTCAAGAATAAACATTAAAAAAAATACAGTGTAGAAAACTCCTCTCCTCTGCTGAAGGTGGAAGCGTAAAGCAGACAGGTTTTCAGGGCAACGATCTGACAATATTTACACATCTTCAACGACATACCATTCGCCCAGCTACTTTAATTCTAGAAGCATATGGTTTATTGCATATTGCAAAGTACCCAGGATGTTCACTGAGTACTGGTCTTGGAAAAACCTTGGAAACCTTCTCTACACCCTTGGTGAGGTTAATGTGTGCGAGGAGGCTCTGCGCCCTGCAACGTGGTGGGGCTGGGGGCCCCGTGAGGGAGGGGCTTTTCCCCCTCACCACCGTGTCCCTGGTGCCAAGGACAGTGTTTGGCACGCAGCAGGGGCATGGTCCGCAGCGCTGAATAGACGATTCTACTCTTGGGTTAAAAAAAGTAGCAGAATGATACGTACAGAACGGTCCCACTTGCAGAAAAAGTTTTTCCCAGCTACATATGCTTGCAGATGCACGGAAAGGATCAGAAAGGTCACCCAAGGAATTGTCAAGTGTGGCGACTCCTGGAGAGAGGGACAAAGGTACAGGGACAAAGGTACAGGGTTAAGAAGAGAGAAGGAAGACCCGGACTTTCCATGGCACTGCTGGATTTTTCCTGGGCATGTGTGTGTTGCTTTTAAATTACACATCTAGTTTGGGAACAGGTACTCAACCGACCTGAGCCTCAGTTTCCTCATCTGTAAAATGGAGAACAGTAATACCTCCCCCGGAGGGTCACTGTGACATCTGAGGAACGGTCAAGATCACGCACAGTCTCCCGGCGCCCGGAATCAATGAACATACGGAATTGCTGTCATTATTGAAGGAAATACAGAAAAAACACGGAGCATTTTTTTTAAGTTTATTTATTTTGAGGGCAAGCTGGGGAGGGAAAGGAGGAGGGAGAAAGGCAGAGAGAGAGAGAGAGAGAGCGAGATAGGGAGAGAGTGTAAACAGGCTCCGAGCTGTCAGTGCAGAGCCTGACGCGGGGCTCCAACTCATGAACCCTGAGATCATGAGCTGAGCCGAAACCAAGTCAGACGTTCAACCCGCTGAACCGACCGAGCCCCCCAGATGCCCCAAGGAGCAGTCGTCACAAGACTGAAGGGCCCCAGCTGCACAGGCGCTGGAACCGGCCCCGACATCCCGCCTTTGGCCTCTGCACTTGCTATTTCCTCTCCCTGGAATGTTCCTTCTCAGGAGGGCTGCTTGCTTGTTCGTTCCTGCCCGTCATCAGTTCTCTGCTCAGACAAGACCCCCCCAGACAGGGTGTCCCTGAGGCGCCTACCTGAGCCTGCACCCCGCTTCCACACCCTTACTCCCTGTCCTTTTGACCCATTTATTTTCTTCTCAGCACGGAAACGCTGCCTGCCGCATCATGTATTTTTGGTCTGTTTCTGTCATAACCGTATAAGCTTGAGAAGAAACTTTATCTCCAGCAACGAGAATAACGTCTGACAAAGAGCAGGCGGATATCCAAGGGATATTGTGAAAGAATAAGTAAACATTGTCTGAAACACATCATCAAGAGAAACCTGAAAGCTGCCTCTAACCAGCGTGACCAGGAAAACCTTCCCAACCTTGAAGGCAACTGGGGGGGGGGGGGGTGTGGCCAGTCACACCCCAGGCAACGGGGCGGGAGCAGAGGAGAGGGGCCCGGAGGTGGGGCTCTGAGGTTCTGAGTGGACCCCTGGGAGTCGTGGGCCTCCCACACTTGGCTAATCTGCAGTGTCAGGCTTTTGAAGGACCGAGGTTCAGGAGGTAAGACTGGGGGTGGTTTGCTTAAGGACCACTCCCGTTCTCCAGGTGGCAGCAGGGACAGAGGGGACGAGGAAGATGCCAACTCATTCACTCATTCATTCATTAACGCTATTACCAAGGGGGAGTTGGTGGCTCCTGCCACTTGCATGGGGTGGGGGCGTGAAAGGACAAGAAGGGGTCTCCCGGTCAGGGGTCTGCCCGGGATGGTTGAGGGTGGCCCTGCTGTGCTCAGGGATCAGGGAACACAACAGGAGGCACGGGTGGGAGCCGAGTTCCGGTTGCGTTTTCTGAGTTGTTATACCCTGTGGGGCAACAAAAAAAGAGGCAACAGCCGGGGGCATCTGGATAAACTCCAAGACACCTCCAGAGAGCCCGGCTGGGCCGGAAGTCATGCGTGGAGTCAGCGACACAGGAGGGAAAGCCACGGGGACCATACGATTGTGGTTTAGAGACAAGGGGGCTACGGAAAGGAACACGGGACCCGGCCACACTTCAAGCGTGGGCTGCTGCCCTGACCAGGACCTTAGAGGGAATGGATGAAGGGGAAGCAAGGACACTGGACCGGGCGCGGGGTTTTAAAAAGCCTGAGGTTACTGACAGTGTCCAATGCTGCAATATCCAGGCAAGAAGAAGACTAAAGAGTCGACTGGGCACTAAGGACTTCCTTGGAGACTTCCAGAAGCTTCCAGTACAGTGATGGGAAATGTGGGCAAGAGCTGACATTTTTGTGATAAGCGAGCAGGTGAGGAAATGAAGAAAATGAGAACACAAGTTATTTTCGAGAAACTGGATTGTGAAGGAAACTAGGACAGCGGCCGGGTCCCAGTGAGGTCTAACATGTTCCACTCGAGAGAGTGGATAAGACAGAAGGTGGGAGCTCAAGGTTTGGGAGGCAGCTCGACTGTGAGGGGTGACAAGGTCCACGGAACGGTTACTGACTTGGACGTCTGAGGGCACAAAGCAGATCTCCCGAGGTTAAGGCGGGGCAGGATCCGGAGGGGGTAAGAGGACAGCACCCCAAGTGTCATCTGCTGATGGCGGATGCGCAGCAAGGCAACGACGCAGCAGCGCGGGTCCCGCCGCCGCAAGATGCCTGGGCGCGCCCACGACAATCGAGTAGGCCTCTCGGTCACCAGCTAAAAACCTCATCCCTTCTTCCAGACCCATCTAAACTCATGGACAGGCATTAATAAGCTGGTAAGGTTTGGGCTTCCCTGGCTGCTCGCCAAAGCGATGCCTGTGTCTACTTCCGGGCAGTGCGCGGTGGCCGGTGGCTCGCGGTGGCCGGTGGCTCGCGGTCGTCTTAAGAGAACGCCAGTTCCGCGGCGCCAGGGGTCCGGCCAGTGTGTCTCGGACCGCAGCACCCAACAGGTGCTCGGCGCAGGCGGGGAGGGAAGGCTGCGCAGAGCCGGGCACCGTCCGCAAGGCTCGCGTCCCCTCCTCCACAAACCTGCTTCCGTCCCACAGCCTGGAACGACCCCCTCTTTCTCGACACCCGTCGCTGGTGGCTTTGGCTGCTCTTTCAACACTCCCGGCCTCCCGGGGCCCGCGGCGGTCGGCGGCCCCGGGCGGCGGGCCGCGCAGCGACTGCCGCGCCGGCCGAAGCGCCCTTGGCCTTGGCGTCCGCACGCGGACGGGCGGCTCGAGCTGCGGGGCGCCGGCGCCTGCCTCGCGTCCTCTGCTGGTGCCGGGGCTGCTGGAGGGACCCCAGTCCACCCTCGGCCGGCCACACGGCCACTTACCCGACGCCGCGAGGATCCTGGCCGGCAGCCGGCTCGGGACGCCCGTCGACAGGGGGCGCGGCCTCCGGGCCCGGAGGCCTCTGGGAGTCGCGGTCCCGGCTCGGCCTACGGCGGCCTCGCGGAAGAGGAAGTGCAAGGACAAGAACTACATCTCCCAGGAGGCGTCGCGGTTCGCCTCGGGCGGGGCGGGGACGTGGCCAAGGCCTCGGCCCCGCCCAGCGCAGAAAGTCTCCCGAAAGCCTCCGGAAATCCTCCCAGTCCCTGCGGCGCCTCCGGGTGCTGGGTGCCGCCGCAGTCCAGCCCGAGGGCCCCTGGAGCTCCGCTCTCTCGTTCCCAAATGCGGCCGCTTTCCTCGGCGCTTGGCGCCGAGCGAGACTGGCCGGACCCCCGCTCTCAGGTTGCTCGCCGAGGCCCGAGCGGAGCGGCGGGAGGGAGGGTCCACGGAGGCAGCTGTGCCATCTCTCGTCGGGCCTTGAAGGCCGCTACCAGGCACCCCACGTGGGAGTGAGGAGGCGGGTTAGGCCTGCTGCTCAAGTCCAGGTTAAAGACGAGATGGGAGGGGCGCCTGGGTGGCTCAGTCGGTTGAGCGTCCGACTGCGGCTCAGGTCCTGATCTCACAGTTTCTGGCGAAAGTTCGAGCCCCGCGTCGGGCTCTGTGCTGGCAGCTCAGAGCCTGGAGCCTGCTTCCGGTTCTGTGTGTCCCTCTCTCTCTGCCCCTCCCCTGCTCATGATCTCTGTCTCTCAAAAATAAATAAAAATGTTAAAAAAAAAAAAAAAAAGATGAGATGGGGGTGCCAGCCCTCTGCCGGTGGAAAGATGCCGGTGGAAAGATGACTCCAAACTGGAGTTTGGAGGAGGGCTCATGCACTTGATTGAACGGAGGTGAGGTGACAGGAAGAGGAGGAGTGTGACTGGTATAGATTACCTTCCGTTATCAGTGGGGTGCCGAGAAGGGGCAACGACGGGGGCCGTGGCGGCGCATCGGGGGCTGAGAGTCGGCTGTGCCCTGGCTGTGGTGTGCGATGCCCATCAGACGTCTGAGTGGAGATGTTGAGGAGACCTGAGGCTAGACGGGCCCGCAGGGATAGAGATGGGCTTTGGGATCAAGCGCACACGATGGAACAAACCAAATGGACCAGGTGGGGTGACAGGGCAGGACGCAGAGTCCTGAACGTGCATGCCCTCATTCGGAGGTTGGTCAGCAGCTGGTCAGCAAAGGAGACTGAGGATGGCCAGTGACAGCCCGAGGGACTGGGTGTTTCTGACGTGGAGAGAGTTTCCGGAAGGCGGGGGCAGTGATGGCCGTGAGGATGCTTCCCCGGAAGAAGGTTGAGCGAGCGGAAATGAGACAGACCCGTCGGATTTGGAAACGTGCTCAGTGGGGATCTTGGCCAGGGCAGCTTCCTTGGAGGCGAGGGCAACGGGGCCCCACCGGAGAGGAGGAAGGGGAGCGAGGTGCGGAGGTGGAGACAGCTAGTGTAAACAGTGCTTTTAGGGAACGTTGCTTTAGAGCAGAAGAAGGAGGCGGAGCCTAACGGGGTTGGCAGGTCCAGGGAGATGGATCTCCTCTTTCTCCAGATGGAGAGAGTGCAGCTTCGTAGAATGATCCAGAGGGAGGAGAGAGATTGGTGAGGCAGCAGAGTCCCTGAGAGGTCGGAGGGGACCGAATCCAATGGCTGTGTGGAAGGCTGGCACCACACCGTGTCATGATGGAAGGCAGAATGCCGGGACAGAATAATGGGCCCCCAAATATGCCCATGTCGTCATTCCCAGCCATTGTGAGTGGGCCACCTTCCAGGGCAAAAGAAGCGTTGCAAATCTGATTAAGGACTGAGGAGCCTGAGACAGGGAGAGTGCCCTGGACGACCCAGGTGAGCCCAGATGTCATCGTGCGGTGGCTTAAAAGTAGAAGGAAGAGAGAGCCTCGAAGGTCGGAAGATGGGACTATGAAGCCCCACAGGGGATGCATTGTTGGCGGCTCGAAGCTGGAGGAAGGGACCACCAGCCCAAGAATGTGGGCGGCCTCTGGAGCAGGCAGAGGACACGGATTCACCCTGCGCCTCGGGAGGGGATGTAGCTGTTCCCAAGTCACTGGCCTCTTCTTCGGCCCAGTGAACCCCGTGTCAGCCTTCTAACCTACGGAAATGCAAGAGAATCAACTAATGCTGTTTGAACCCAAGTTTGTGGCGATTCGTGGCAGCCACGGAAGACTGATACAGCGGGCCGGGGGGGCTTGACGTGGGAGGGAAGCAAATCTGAGCCAAGAGCAAGGCGAGGGAGGGAGCCCGGGGGGGGGTTCAGAGAGAGGAGGGGGTATGAGATCGTGTCTGGCAGAGTGGGAGACTTGGAAATAGAGCTTCCAAAGGAATGCAGGCAGGACGCTGGGGGTCCGGGCTGCGCCGCACGCAAAGAGGCGAGGGCAGCTCTCACCCCACGGAGGCCGACCGTGGTCACTGCTCTAGGAACCACTTACCTGTCTGAGAAGAAGCTGCTTTTTTTTTTCTTTTATTTATTTATTTATTTTTTTAAGTAATCCCTATACCCAACGTGGGGCTCAAACTCATGACCTCGGGATCAAGAGGTGCTCTTCCGACTGAGCCAGCCAGGCACCCCATGAACAGATTATTCTTGAGGCTTACAGAGAAGCTGCCCCCTACATAGGTGGGAGGGCCAGAGCTCTGGGTTAGAGGCTTCAGGCCTGAGGACGGCCCTGGCCCCAGCGACACCTTTCCCCCCAGGTCAGCCTCCTGCACCTTGCCTCCTGAGTCCTGGGGTCCCGTTGGCCCTCTTCCAGGGCCTCTGGGAGAATGTGACAAGTGTGCACATGAGAGGAAGGAGTTGATGCTTCAAAACAGTCCCTGGCTGATGCTCCCCCCAGTGGCATCAGAGCACATCACAGTGGCCTGTGTGCTGCTGGAAACCACGTGCAACAGAGGCCTTGCAGGGGGACCTGCTCTCCATCTCGGTCCCTGTGGACACATCCTGCATCGGTCCGGGGCAGCTAACATAATCCCAGGAATATTGTTCCCGTCCCTCTTGAGCCCTCTCCTACGGGCCTGCCTCCCCATCCCACCAACGTATCCCCAGTCGCTAAAAATAAGGTGCATCTGGTTATATAGACTAGTGGCTGAGGTCTGAGACTGAACCACAGGGGAGCCAGTGTGAACCCCCCCCCCCCGCCTCCGCCCCATGGCGGCCAGGACCTGCTGGGGGGCTTTGTAAAAGGGCTGTTGGGAAAGATGTTCTCAAAGCAAAGGTGCACAACCAAAGAGGAGACCCAGCTGACAATCCCGGGTTGTCACACCTCGGCCCCGGTCTGGGCACTGGCAACCCAAGCTGCTTTGGGGTCCTGGGCAGGACGTGACCAGGTTGGGCTACCTGTGGAGTGACTGCTGTCAGCTGACCATGTGCTCTCTGCAGGCCCTGCCCTAGCCTAGGAGGGCAATGTCCCTATTCCCCAGCTGCCCATCCCATCACCCTCCTTCCAAGGCTTCTGACCTCTTGGGCCCAGTTTGACCTTCAGTCCAAGCTCCCTAGAGCCACGGCCCTTTGACTTCAAGCCATGAACCTCAAGCCATGAACCGGGAGGGTCTCCATGTCTCTGACCGCCCTGGCTCTGGGGGAAGGAAACTCCCTCTTCGGTCAGCAAGAGTGACAACCTAACAGGTAGACTGATGTCTGCATCGTGCTCATGGACCCTAAAACAGGTCTTTGAAAGAAACTTCCAAACCACATGACAAGGAAGCAGGACTTTGTTTTATTCCCAGAAGCTCGTGTACCAGAGAATGGTCCTGGGACGGGCTCTTTGCTGGTGCTTAGTGACTCTGGAGACAAACCCCATGCCGGTGGGGTCCATCTCCCGGCTGCACGCAGTCCCCAGGGAGGTGGAAGCACTATCCACTGTGAGACATGCCCCCCGGGGGGCTCGTTTCCACCGCCATTCTGCTACTCACTTTGCTGACAAAGGGTGAGAGGTTTTAGAAACATCCACCAGCGTTAGATACAAGAAAAATGCCCTTCCTTAGTTCTCACACATTAGACACAGTGATGACACCACATCATTCATACTTCTGAAGGGTTAACTACCTCTCCAAAATCCTTTATTTAATAAAACCGGAACATGTGTTGGTAACCTAATACCCAAACTCCAAGTGTGCTAAATGCAAGGCATTCAGGGAGGCTTTGCTTCTCTCTGGCAGACGACCAGCAATGCTGCCGCATGCACCTGCCTCCCCTGTGTCCTGAACGGAGTGGCGAGTTCAAGCCTCTGCTCAGGCCAGGGCCGCCAGGGTCTGAGGTCTCCCTCTGTCCCCGACACCAGTGCCCAGCACTGAGGAGGGTTTCAGCACCGCTGCCCCCAGATGCACACAGTACCTGGGAAGGCTGGGCCACCTGCAGTCCTGGAGAACCCTGCTGGCTCTGGTAAGAGTCTTCCTCCAACCTGCAGCTCCCCCCGCCACCCAACCCGGGGCTGTGGGAGGACCCACAAAAGATAGTCCCATAAGAAACAGGGCTAGGGGCCTGAATGGGCTGGTCACCCTGGACTGCCCTGCAACCCAATCACTGGAGGAAGAGGGCAGGCAGATCTGGGAGACATTCAGGCCCCTGCCCCCACCACATCTGTCCCCAGGGAGGAGGGAACAGAGCAAAGGAAGGCCACACCCACCCTTGCAAACCTTGGGCTGGCGTTAGTCACCAAGGCCTCCAGACGCTCTGGGCTATGCGAGCAGCGGTCAGGCTGCCCAGGGCTGCTGGCACCAAGTCTGCCCCTTCAGCAGGCGCTCGGGTCAGTTCGGCCTCGGGGGCCTCCTCCAGGTCGGAGCACAGGTCGTCCCCGGGGCCCGGGGGACTGGGCAGAGGGGACCCCAGGACCCCTCCCGTGGGCCAGCCGCTTCGCCCAGGGGCTCCCGGAGACCCGGCCAGGGCGTCCCCCAGCAGATCCCGGAAGCTGCTCCCCTCGCGCAGAGGCATGGACTCGAGCAGGTGGTTGAGGAGTTCCGCGGCGACGGTGGCGTCGATGGCCTGGCACGTGGACACGAACGTGTGCACCTCGTGCATGCACTGGATGTAGCCGGCCGCGAAGCGCTCGCTCGCTTCCGCCTGCAGCTGCTCACGCTCTGCACCCGGGAGTGGGAGGGAGAGAGCGGCGCCCTGTCCCGTAAGCGGCAGCGACTTTGGTGGCCGCCCACCCCCACCCCACCCCCCCGCAGCCCGCGGGGACAGGGCTCACCCGGGAGACCCGGAGGGAGCCCTGGGCGCGGACGGTACCGGGGCGCCGGGCGGGGGGAGACCCCGGCCGACGCGGGGGCGGGGCTGGGCGTACGCGCCGCGCGCCCCACCGCCACTCACCGCGCGCCCGGCCCCGCAGCGTGCCCTGCACGCGCCGCACCGTCAGCTCCAGCACCTCGGCGTTCTCCAGCTTGGCCTGCACCTGCGCGGGCGGGAGCGCCGGGGGCGTGTGGGGGGCGGCGAGGCCGGGCAGGGCCGCGCCCCCCGCGCTCCGGCCCGGCGGCCCCGGGGCGCCCGCCCGCGCGCCCGGCTCACCTCGGCGCCCGCCAGCAGCAGCCGCAGCTCCTGGAGGCTCTCGTTGATCCGCGCGCGCCGCTTCTTCTCCACCAGGGGCTTCCGGGCCTGCGGGAAGCGGGCGACTGAGCCCAGGTCCCGGGCCTCCCGCCCGCCTGCCCGCCTGCGGCCCCGGCCCGCACCTTGCGGTCCCCCCGAGTCTCCCAGGCGTCCTCGTTCTCTCGGCCCGCACGGTCCCGGCCGGGCGCCAGGGGCGGAGCCATGACCCGCACCGCCCAGAGCGCGGCAAGCGCGACGAGCGCCCGCGCCCCTCGCAGCGCGCCGCCGGGCCCGCCGCGGCCCTGGCTCCTCCGCGTCTTCCGCCGGCCGTGGCCCCGCCCCTTTTATAGCCCCTTATTTGCATCTCAATGCACGGATTGGCCGCGCGGGCCCCGAGCCGCCGGCTTCTAGGCGCGACGCGGCCAATGGGAGCTGCGCGCTTTGTCCGGCCCCGCCGCCCGGGTCGACAGGCAGCTGGTGGGGCGTGGCCGGCAGGCGGGGCCCCCAGCCGGGCCTCCGCGCAACCCCAGCGGCTTGGGGCACCCGAGGGGGCGGTGACCCGAAGCGTTGTGGCCGGGGGTGGGTTTGTTTTGTTTTCCTCCCTACCTGAGCAGGGCCCCCCACGTCTGCTGTGCGTGGGAGCAGGGGCTCATTCATCCATTCACACTTGTCTTAGTTCGTGCAAGGTGCCTCCGGAGAGGAGCGCTCCTGCACGAGTGTCGGGGTGCTGGATTGTGGAGGGCAGAGCCACAGTCAAGGCCGCGGTCTCCGGACCTGGAAAGGTCTACGGGTTGGGAAAGCTGCGGATCCCCGGGGAGATGGGGGCCCACGGGGTACCGGGGGTGGGAGCGGCCCCAGGGCCCCCTTGAGTTTCTTGCTTAAGTGTGGGTCCCGACTCGACCCTGGACACCGCCCTCCGCCAGCGCTGGGATCCTAGTGGGGCGGGACCGCCGGCACCGCCCCTCCTCCGGGCGCCCCTTCTCTGGTCCCCCTTCTCCCCGCTCCTTCTTCTCTGGTACCACGCCCCCAACAGCCGCCCCTTCTTTTCTAATCATCATCGCTGTCCCCCTGAGCTCCCCATGTCCCCCGAATCCCCTTCGCTCCCCTGTCCCCCCCCCCCCCATCTCCCTGTCCTCCTTCCCAGTGCCGCCACACACACCCGGCCCTGGTTCCCCTCCGCTCGCACTCTTCCCTGTCCTCCCCGCTCCCCGCCCGTCTTTCTCTGGTCCCCACTCTGGTTCATTCGCCCCGACCACCCTCCCTGTGGCAGTTTCCTTCGTCCCCCGCCACCCCTCCCCCTCGGCTCCCTTTTCTCCCAGCCCTCCCCTCGCCCAGGCTCGCATAGGTCGCCGTCTGGTTCCCGTAACTTGATGCCCATGACAGTTGGCAGCTGCAGCCGCTTCGGTGGAGAAAAACGGGGGCCGAGCCAAGAGCGACAGGTGTTGGCCGCGCCTTTGTCTAGGCCCGCTTTGTCCGGCGGCGGAGGGCGGGTGAGCCTGTGTCCGCCAGACGACCGCCACCCCCACCGCGGGCCGCCCATCTGCCAGACTGGCCTCCCTGTGGGGGTGGGGGCGGGGGGGTGGGTGGGCGGTGAATGGGCGATGGGGCCGCGCCCTTGGGCAGCACCTGGGGATCCTGGCCTGTTACCTGCTCCACGGGCCACAGCACAGCAAAGTTGGAATGGCGAGACGGGTTCTGATCACCGCCTTGGCACCCAGGAAGCCTTCCACCTGGAACATTTCAACACTCCTTCATATGTCTATTTCAGGTCTCAGCTTCCCTATTCCTCTTCCGGGTGGGAGTGTTCCTGGCCCACAGTAGCACTGTACCTTTACCCAGTCCTGCACCACTCACCAGGGACTGGGATTGTCACAGTCTGGTCTGCACCCCTCCAAGCTCTAAGCATCCCTTGTCAAGGGTACCTAGGACCTCCTATCTACCTCCAGCACAGAGCTGGGCCTCCAGAGAAGCCTGGGTGGATAGGCAGGGTGAGGGGATGCCCAAGCCTTGCCGGAGAGCAGCAGGGGAAGGAAACATCCAGGGACTGCCCAGGAGTGGGTGAGTGGGTGGTAGGACTGGGCCACAGATACGCCCCACCGCAGCCACCTGAAGATGGATCTTGCAGCCCTCACTGTGACTATTTCACTTTGGGGTCCCCACCAGAAGGACCTTTATAGGCAGGCAAGCTTGGTAAGAAGTTCGAAGTTTCCCAAAGTCACCTCACTGACCTCTACAAGTACCTGAGAGTTTCGGGGTGCCTGGGTGGCTCAGTTGGTTGGGCCTCCGACTTCAGCTCAGGGCATGATCTCACGTTTGTGGGTTCGAGCCCCGGGTCAGGCTCTGTGCTGACAGCTCAGAGCCTGGAGCCTGCTTCGGATTCTGTGTCTCCCTGTCTCTCTGCCCTCCCCCTCTTGTGCTGTGTCTCCCTCTATCTCAAAAATAAATTAAAAAAACATTAAAAAAAAAAAAACAAGTACCTGAGAGTGTCTTTTGTTGATTTTCACCTGTCCACACTCAGCCTCTTGTTAGCTTTTCTTTGGGCAGTCTTCTAAACCTCTCCAGCCTGGCATTGTTCACCCAGGTAGAAACCTACTCCTTTATTGCCACCATCCCTTGTTCTCAGTCTCCCCCACATGCCAGAAAGCTCAGCTCTCTTCCTTCCTCCTCATCTGGCTGCTCAGAAACCCAACTGCCCTTTTCCCCTCTATTCTCAGTGGTGGGCTGACAGGGGAAGGGGTTCAGTGTGGACCCCAAGAGAGCACATAACTGGCCTGTGGCTTTACTGTTCTTCAGTACTTAGACATCACTCCAGGGAAGGAGACCCCCCAAGTAACTACAATTATGTTTCCATCCCTACTTTGAGAATCTGAGATGTGACAAATAAACTCAGTACTGTTTCTTATAGTCTGATGCATATGCCTTCCCTTATCCATTATATTGTTTGAATCAGACCTAACAGGTACTTTAGAATGCTCTCCATGGAAAGCAGTCCATGTTGGAACAGGATGATCAGCGCTCTGGGGGAGGCCTCTGGGAAAAGATCAATAGAACACTTGACTGGATGGGGTATGGGTATGGGAAGGAAGGCATGATAAAGGTGGATAGTGCAAGCAAAAAATGAGAGGCAACTAGGAATTCCAGGAAAAACAAAAAGCTCCTCCCAAAGAGAAATGTAATCTCAGCATACTGATTGACCTAGAAGTTAAAAATTCTTCCACAGTCACAATACAACACTTTTCATGGGGTTTCAACATTTAGGATCAGTCTATAGAGACGGCAAGGAAGGCTTATTATGGTTAGAGGACATGATATAAAGTTGACTTTGTAAAAACGCAAGGATAGGTGACTATTGTCAGGAGAAGGGAGGAGGCTGAAGGGAGGGCTAGGGTCCTCAAAAGGCTTGTCTTACATAGGAAGGTGGGGTTTGAGGAATGCTGTCTAGAGTTGAAGGAAGGAAAATTAGGTGGTGGGATATGCCTCAATGTGACCAAGTACACTGAGGTAGAAGGATAGAACAGGGTGTAGGAGTCCACAAAATCCTTGGGTGGACCAGAAGTTGCCCAAGGCCCCATCTTTGAATTTGGTCTCAATTTTCCTTTGTTGGCTGGCTGGCTTGGCCTTTTCCTCCCAGAAGCCTGGCTGTTCCTTCTCTGGGCCACCAAGCCCTCTCTCCCTCCTTCGCACAGCCTCCTCTAGTGGACCCATTTCCTGCCATTTGTCCCTTGGACTGATCCTACCTTCAAAGGTTGCTTGAGCACAGACTTCCTGAGCATTTGGGCCCTTTGATCCCCCCAAATCCAGGAACAGAGGCCAGCAGAGGCTGGGCAGGCTGTGGTGGCCACAGGGGGACCAGTTAGCGGTGGGAGGGGGGGGGCAGGCCATAAATCCTCAGGGAACAAAGGCAGCGGGCAGCCTATGGAGATTCAGGCCCCTTGTGGGCAGTCAGCCCAGAAAGCTTGGAGAAGCTCCTTTTGGTCTGGAAATAAAGGGGGGGGGTGCCTTTGGGGTTATATGGTAAATAAAAATGTAATTAAGAGTCCCCAAAGGCACTCAGTTTGGTGAAACAGCCATCTCTGGCCATTTAAGGCCAGTTTGCAGAGGCCTCTGTGCTTACTAGGAGGGCTTTGTCTTTGTTCCCTCACTCCCAAGCCATCCCCCGCCCCCCATTACCACCAGGCCAGGAGGCAGGGAGTCAAGCCTCCCCCTCCTGCTCAGAGAGCTTCTGCAAAGCTTGGCACTGGGTCCAGGATCCATTCATGTCTCTGCTCCATTCCTCATGGTCCTGGGGTGAAAAGTGGCAGGAAGTGGGGAACAGGACCCCACTGCTTTGCCCGGACCCCGCACGGCTTCATTACGGTGGAAAGAAGGATGGTGCATGTAGAGTGAGGGGACTGTGTGGCGCGGCCCCTGTCGCCTCCGATGGAGACACGAGCTTTCTGGCTGGCATCCTTCAGACCTCTGCTCTTAGCCCTGTGGCCAGCGCACGGCTGACTGGCCTAGAAGGGACAGACAACCTGGGGAAGGGCACAAGGGGAACAGAGGAGGTGCCTGGGGTCACCTTGGAGTGGAGAAGAGCTGGGGGCTGAGCCAAGCAGCCTCACCCCTGCATCTGCAAGTGAAAAGCCCATGGGAGCACTGGATTACAGGGTTAGATTTACATTTTACAAGTTCATGTCCTAAGACTTCACCGGGCAGCTATGGCGGCACGTGATGAGGGTGCGTGTAAGAGAGACGCACACGCACACGTAGGAAGGGACTGGCTGTGCAACGGAAGAGATGAGGGAGGCCTCTGTGACACAGGTGTCCAGAACACGGCACTTCTAGAGTTCTCTGTTGAAACGCATCTTTAGGAAATCTTTGATCTCTATCGTGTTTGCTCTGGGCTACGTTCAAAATACACCCAAGCAACAATAAAAAATATACTCGCTTTATTTACCGATTTTCTAAAAAGCAAAACAGTCATAAAAAGACACAAGCAGTAAACAAACATATTGCACTGGGTGAAGAGAGTTTGGTTTGTGCGTGGACAAACCACTTGTCCGGCGAGGCTTGCCAAGTCATGAGACAGGCACGGAGCGCTTATTTACATGTCTGTTTAGGAACGGATTAAAAAGAAGGCTCAGTTTAAAATCGAGAGAAAGTTTTTATCACCCCTGCGTAAGCACGCACGCTAAAGGAAACACAGCTCGATGCGCGGCATCGTGTAAACAATTTCACAAAATGCTCCTATTGTCAACTTTCCAGCATGTGTGGAGGCTACGCGGTTCACGATCAATGAGCGCAGTTTATACAATAACGTGATGCTGGTGGTAGAGACTCAGCAGTGGAGAGCGTCCGGACAGCTCTACGTTTACGGAACATACATGTAACCTTGACCAGCGTCTAATCCCTTCACGATCAGACTTCAGAGGTGGGAGGCGGGTTTGGTAGCATCTATCTATCTTCCACACCAACGCACAGGCTACTACCTCATTCTGGGTGTGAGAAGGTGATGTTACTTTACAGATTAAGAAAAAAAAAACCCACAGTATTCTTGCATTTGAGTTTATGGAAAACGGGATGAATATCCAAACGTAAGACTGAGAACCAAGCAGATTACAAGGAGGCTTATACTCCAGTAGCCGCGTCTCCATCAGAGAACAAGGGAAAGCCTGTTGTTTTGTTTTTTCCCTGTTCCTACAAACTCAGCCCAATTTTAAGTTCGATGTTTCACCTGTGCTAACTTTCCATTCACTCCAGGGACCAATATAACTGTTCCCCAGATAATCTTGGGGATACATGATGCAACATGAGGTTTGGCAAGAAGATGGGCAGAGTGGCCTCACTCTTCCCCAGGTGCCCCGCTGACCTGAAAGTGCTGGTGACACCGGAGGCCATCACTGCAGAGACCGGAACTGCCCCGAGTGAGGTCAGGCTCATGAAAAGAATGAGGGCCGGCATCGCAGCCCAGGGCGCCGCGGGAGAGGTGAGCTCATGGCCCCCCTGGAAAACGCAGACGTGGCCACAGGCGCACGGTGTCAGCGGCTGCTCTCTGCCAGGCCTCCTGTCTGGGAGGCTCCCACCAAAGGACCAGTAGTAACGGTCCCCTGGGTGGCGATCAAAGCCTGATCTGCAAACGGAAGTCACCACGGACGTAACCAACCACGTGTTTCGTCTACCTATTGGTCACGGTCTGAGAAGGAAGCGAGAACGGTGCAGACACACACGGGGGATTCTGGGCGCGCGCTCGTCTGGCGGAGGGGTCCCAGCGGGCATGTCCACTCCGTTCACCCCGCGCACGAGCTCCAGCAGCCTGACGCGCTGGGCCTCTGGGACCTGAAGGGAAGCTGCCGGTTTGCAGGGGCTTCACGGCACTGAATGCGAAAAGCTTTGAAAGACCATCAGGAGAGGCTGTGATCTCCGTTTGGCATGTTTTAAAAACATCTAGTTTGACTAAATGCTACTTTAGATAAAAAGCAGCCCCCAGAGGCCAGAATTTGATCTGATCCGAACACCCGCTGGGGAAGCTCCGCGCTGTCCGCCGTGACTCCTGGCGACACCCACGGGGGCGGCCAGAAGCTTCCTCGAGTCCAGGGACCTCCGGGAGCTCGGACATGCGCAAAGAGGGGGCTTCAGGCTTTCTCAGGTTAAACAAGACTGAAAATCTGTCCTCCTGCCCCCCGAACTCTGTATTTCTGTTTTAAATATAAAAATGCATTTCCTCCCAGACCCTTCCCACCCTCCATAGTCTTAAATCACCCCTTCGGGGAACTATGTGGGTTTTTCCCCCCTAAAACAAAAAAAGCCACATAAGGGTATCTGTCCAGTTCATGACAAGCAGAGGTGAGACCGTGTCCTCTCTTCCGAGCACCACCTAAGGCCCAGATCACCGGCTGTCCGGGGCCGGGGGCGGGGCCGGGACAGAGTTAGGTCTGCTCTTCACTTCTGTGACTCAGGGGGGCTCCACTGCCCTCCTCTTTGGTGTCTGTGGCTTCGCTGAGACCCAGAGTAGGAACATCCTCCTCACAGGGCACACAGATGTTGTCCTGTCCCTTGTTCTCACAGTAAACACATCCCTTAAAAGGAAAAATGTAAAATCAGTAACAAAAATGACATCCTCGTTCCCACAAAGTAGTTCAACCTGAGCAGGTGCAGGTGCCCAGGGAGTCAAGGCCCAGTGTAACTGCCTTCTCCACCCTCAGTTTCCTAATCTGGGAAATGGGGCATCAACAACATATGGTCTCATTCCCTGACTATCTGTTAAGCCCCTGCTATGTGCCAGGCATGTCCTGAGCACTGGGATTCCCCAGTGAACAAAGATGAAAACCCCACCGGTGGAGGTGACGTCCTTGCAGGGGAGAGGGACAATAAACAGAGTGAGACGGGTGCCCCAGCATATTAAAGATGACAGTCTAGGGGGACGTGGAACGAGGCACGTCGAGATCGCTATTATATACCGGAGCTTCAGAAAAGGCCGAGAAGGTGACTGCTGGATGGCTGTTCTTTGATACCCTTCCCTCAGAGGGTGGAGCCTCATTCCCGTTCCCTGAAGTGTGGGCTGGGCTTGGCGACTCGCTTCCAACAAAGAGGAGGTGATGATGCCATGGAGGGCATCTTGGGACCCGAGGCTGGGTCCTACGTGGCCCAGTGGCTTCCTCCCGTCCTCTCTGGGGATCAGGTGCCAGGCCGTAAGTACAGCCAGGCAGCCCTGTGGGGAGAGGCCTGTGTGGCGAGGAGCTGAGGCCTCCTGCCCACGCCCACCACCAGCTTGCCCGGCCCGGGAGGGAGCCTCCTGGGAAGGGGTCTTCCAGCCCTCAGACGACCACAGAGCCCAGCCGACATCTTGCCTTTACCTTCAGGACAGACTGAGCCAGAACTTCCCGGCTAAGCTGCGCTTGAATTCCCAGCCCAAAGAAACAGCGGGAGGTCATTAGTGTTTGCTGTTTCAGGCCACTGAGGGTTGGGGTTACCTGACATGAAGCAATAGACAACCGACACCGTGCGTGTGAAACAACACGTGAAGGAAGCCAGAAGCAGCCACGTGTCTACCCAAGAGGAGGGGGTTCCCAGCGGAGGGAAGGGCAGGTGCAAAGGCCCGGCGGCAGGGGCCCGCCTGCCGCATTCAGGGGCAGGCGAGGGGCCCATGTGGTGCAGAGAGTGAGGGGAGAAAACAGGAGAGAGCAGATGTGGGGGGCGTGCGCCAGATTTTGATGCCTCTGCAGCTCTGGGACTGGGGCGGGCCACCGCCGGCAGGGATGTGATGTCGGGCACCGGGGGAGCAACATGCGGCAGGGAGGCCAGTAGGAAGATCCAGCTGAAGGAGCACCGTGCTTGGACCAGGGGCTGATGCTGGAGGTGACGGGGAGTGGCTGTTCCCACCCTGAAGGCGGAGGACAGAGCGGCCATGGGCTCAGCTGCAGAAGGACACCGAGACCCTGAAATGAGTGGCTCCGGGAGGCGTGGGGCTCAGGAGGGAGCACGGAGCAGGGACGGGCACAGACGTGTGTCTCCGCAAGTCCTGTGCGGGAGGGGACGCGTGGCCTTGTGGCAGCGCTGTTCCCACTGCTGCTGACGGTCCACAGAGACAGCGAGGGTTTACGGTGGGAGCGGCGCTCCCTGTTTCCTGGTTGTTTGTTTTTTTAATTGAAAACAGAATTGAAAGAAAACACATTCATATTTCTGCATTCAATCTCGAGACTGAGCACTCAGACCTTTTCGGGAACACTGTGGCAGAGCCAGCAGGAGAAAGTTCCTCGGGGTGTCTTTCGTTTCCGTTAACAAACCCTTTTACATTCTAGGAGGTTTAAGCTTGCAGAACAGTGGCAAAGACAGTACGGAGTGGCCCCATCGCAGTGCCTTGTCATGTGACGTCAGACACTAAGCGGCGTGACTTACGGTGACGTCCACGGCGGCGGGCAGGCGGCCTTCCCGCAGCCACGGGTGCGCCTCCTGCAGCTCCCGCGTCTGGCTGTCCGTGAACCTGGGCTGCGACTTGAGCAGCGGCTGCAGCTTCTCCCTGTCTTCCTTCAAGACTGTTTCCAAATTCCTTCACGGAACATTCAGAGACAGGCACACTTAGAATGTCTCCATGAGGGATTTTTGTGTGTTTTTAAAAACACTCATTTTCTATCAGCTCTTTCCGTATTAGTATCATTTTAGGTGATTTTGTTTAATGCAAATCTCCTTTCTGTTTAAAATAAATTACCCTTGGGGCGCCTGGGTGGCTCAGTCGGTTAAGCAGCCAACTTCGGCTCAGGTCATGATTTTGCAGTTTGCGAGTTCAAGCCCCATGTTGGGCTCTGTGCTGACAGCTCGGAGCTTGGAGCTGCTTCGGATTCTGTGTCTCCCTCTCTCTCTGCTCCTCCCCCACTCATACTCTGTCTCTCTCTGTCTCTGTCTCTCTCTCAAAAATAAACAAACATTAAAAAATTTTTTAAATAATAAAATAAGTTACCCTATTTAAGGTAACTTAATCTCCATAGTAAATAATCCATAGCTTTAAAAAACATTTTTTTAATGTTTATTTTCAAGAGACCCAGCACAAGCAGGGGAGGAGCAGAGAGAGATAGAGACAGAATCGGAAGCAGGCTCCAGGCTCTGAGCTGTCAGCACAGAGCCCGATGTGGGGCTCCAATTCACGAAACTGTGACATCATGACCTGAGCCAGAGTCAGACACTTAACTGACTGAGCCACCCAGGAGCCCCAATAATCCATATTTTTCTACTAAAATGATAATGTGAGTAATAATTTTGGTATTATTATTATTATTATATTTTAGACAGAAGAAGACAGCACGAATAGGGGAGAGGGGCAGAGGGTGGGAGAGAGAATGTTAAGCAGGTCCCACGCCAAGTGCGGAGCCCCATGTGGGGCTCGAACCCATGAACTGTGAGATCATGACCTGGGCCAGAATCAAGAGTCGAATGCATAACTGACGGGGCCACCCAGGCGCCCTGGTTTTATTTTAAATTAGACACGGGAGCGAGATACCTGCAGACGCCTGGTGCTGGTCAGCTGGAGACTCCTGCCGTGAAGGCGGTTGGCAGAATAACACCCTTGCCTCCTGCAAACCCTGACATTGCCCGCTGCCCCGGAGATGGAGCCCCATAACCCCCCTACGAAGGCCTGGCTGTTCTGAGCCTCAGCATTAACCCTTCTTTCCCCAGCTCCCCCCACCCTGGGGCTCCGCAGGGACAGAGACCATGACGGTTTACTAGGACAACGTGACACGGAGTCCCCATGGTGGCACAACCCCAGTCCCTACAGAGCAGCCAGTGGCCAAGGGCTGCTCACCTACCTCGACCCTTGGCTCTGCATCCCTAAGACAGACACCCCCCGTCTACCCCACGGGGTTACTGGGCAACAGCAGAAGGGAGCCAGGCGTTGGCACAAATGCTTCGTAAGCACTGAGTGCGACGCCCTGCAGGGTGGCGGGGGGTCCATTGTCCCACAGCCCGTGGCAGGTCACTCCGCAGGGCTCCGGGGCATACTGTCCACACAGACGGCACTCAGTGGGGCCACGGAGCCATCCGGAGTGACCCTGCTTCTCTGTCTGCTTCGCTCAACTCAATCTGAAATGAGGCTTCGGAGGGAAGTTCCCCCCGACTGGGTGAGGGGGTCCCACGTCCCCAGGGAGGAGGTCGAGCAGTTACCGGGAAGGCATCTGGTACGTCATCATGATACTGTCCTCCGTGTTGGCCATCAGCAGCCAGACGGGGTCCTGGAGGACGTACTTGATGAAGCTTTCTTCCACATCCGCCTTCACTTTGGCTTTGTGATTATTCTCCGAAGACTCCACGCTCCCAAAATATTTGCTGGTGTGACTCGCGTCACTACTGCCTTTAAAACACAAACGTGGCAAGTCGAAACTTTTAACACGACGTGAACCTTTGTGATGCGCGTGTACAAAGCGATGGCAATTTTAGGGAGCTGAAGAGTTTTACTTGGCAGTGAGTGCCCAGGTTGGTGGATTTTCCCTCATTTTCCAGTCCTAGCACCATGGCGGGGGTGGGGGAGGGGGATTCTCTCCCTCCTGGGCCGGCCCGAGAAGTCCAGACGGGGCTCGGTCTTAGAAAGCGTGGTCTTCTTTCCAAGAGCTCCCTGCTCCTGGACGAGGCTCTGCCCCAGAGAAGGTGGCTTGGGGTTCACTCTCCAGGGAGCCTCCCATGGGAAGCGAGGCCAGAGAGCAGGGGAAGGGGAGCCCCGGGGCGGGGGGGGGGTCCTCAGTTTGCCCAGCGTGGGCTCTGCCCCCTACAGAGTTCCACATCACTCGGGGCTCATCCTGGCTGCTCCAGCCCGAGGCCCACATCCCAGCTCCACAGGAGGGGGGCTCCCCCAGCAAGGTGAACACCGCCAGCCCTCGGGGCAGGCCCAGAGCACTGGAGGGATGGCCTTAAAGGGCAGGGGGCGGGGGATGGCCTGCGATGACAGCGAAGTGTAAGCCAACAGGCGTGGGAATGCTGACCGGCAGAGCTGGGGCAGGAGCAAGGGGCATGTGCCCGCCAGTGTGAATGCTGTGGGCTCTGGGGGGCCGCTCGGAGCCCAGCTGGCGACCGGTCCGCACCGGCTATTGCGGCCTGGGGTGCGGGAAGAGCCGAGGAGGCCCTCAGCTACATTAGGTGACCCTCTTCCAAAGAACCCTGAATGGGAGCCACTAAAACACGCCCACCCCCGCGGGACTGGAGCGATCCCAGGTCGCCACTACCTGCTCCGCTTCCAGACGTGTCGCAGCCCAGCGAGCCGGAGCCCAGGGAATCGGAGGCCCCGCTCCCGGACAGGGCCGAACCGGTGGCCGAGCACAGGTCTTCGTGCAGCAGGAGGTCAAGCAGGCCGCTGGACGTGGAGAGGCCGTCGCTGTTCGGGGCGTCGGCGGGCTGCTCGCGCTTCGGGAACGGGGGGAAGACGCACGGTCAGCACGGACGGGGCAGGGCTGGGGCAGCCGCAGAGCACAGGGGGCATGGGCCAACCAGGGACACCAGGGACAGGGCTGAGCGTGGGCCCCCCAGGTCGCTGGCCCTTCCTTCACATGCCAGCGTAGAAGGCCCAGGGAACTCGTCCCGCGGGTGCCGGGACGACAGGCTCGCCAGCGGTCTACGAAGGCCGCCTGATCAACCTTACTTTGGGGACAGTCACACCAAAGACAGCAGTTCTAGGGTCCCTAGGGAAAAGCCTCCCGCTTGTTCCTGGCGCAGACAGGGGCACAGGGGACTGCCTCGGCGGCACCGGGTGGCTGCTCCTCCCCGTGGGCGGGGCTCTGGCCTGGGGACCGAGGGAGGGACGTGGCCTCGCAGCTTCCGGATCCTCGGGTCCTCAGAACCAGAACTGGAGTCCAGGACCCCGCAAACAGGAATTGGGAGGGCTGGGGACGCACTGGGGACGGTCGTCAGTGTTTACAAGGTCGTGCGTCCTCTGCTGGGAACAAAGGCGGGGAGCCCCGTGCGGCCTCGGGGCGCCCCTGGACTGCACGGCCTCGCTAACACCACCACACCCCTAAGCTCATTCAGAACACGGAACCGGTTCGTTGGAGACACAACTGCGATTTCGTTAATCACGTACGAATAGCACACCAGCGCCCCGTAGGACTTGGGAGGAGGGGAACCGGCCGCCTGGTTTCAGAGCTCCGTCCTCCGCCTCTGCCTCCACCCAGGGTGGCCCCGGTGCCAGCTTCCCTGTCCCTGCCCTCGGACGAGGCCTTGGTGCCGGCATGTGAGCCGCCTGCGCTTTATCCTCCAACGTTCACGTGGAGCCTCCAGGCGGCTCGGACGCAGTCACGAAGTCACATGCGGCTATTTGGACCCCGCACGCGCCCTCAACCATCAATCCGCCTTCCTTTCCTCGGCTCCCTGAACAGTGAAGGGCTCCCCCTGCTCTACCCTGACAGGCTGCTTAACTGGGGGACATTAATTCCTAGCACATGTATTCATGTCGAAACGGACAGAGTTTGGCAGAAGCCGCAGTGTGTAACCACCCACATCCGGGACGACGCAGGTTTGCCCCGCCCCTGCCGCGCTGCTTTAGAGAAGGGACATCAGGGGATCCTTACAATCGGCGATGCCTTTGGCTGCTGGTCCCGGGTCGCACCGGGTGTGCAGTCTGGCCCCGGCCCTGTCGTCCCCGAGGACCCCGCTGTTGCTGCGGCCACGCCGCTGCCCTCCGGGGCCTCCTCCAGCTGTAGCAGGTTGAGCTGCAGGGGTGAGCTGCCCCGGGACTGGAAGAGCGGAGGGGACGCCCTGCCCGCCGGCCCAGAGGCAGACGGCAGGGAGGCCGGGGTGGCCGCGCGAGATGCCGGCGGCCCGTGCTCTGCCTGAGGACACAAGCATGGCTCTTTGCCAGGGGAGGTCCGACCAGGGAGCTCAGGTTGCGCGGCAGGGATCATCTCGGGCAGAAAGTTAGGCTGGCCCGGGAAGAAGGCCTGGGGCAGGCTGGGGGTCACCGTAGGGAAGGGATAGTTGGGTAACACCAGCGCCATGACTGGTGGGGCCAAGGGGACAGTGAAAGGCGGGTGCTGGATGGCAAACTCGTGCTGGGTGTCCATGGGCACAGTGGGCACCGTGAAGCTGGCATGGGGAGCCATGGGCGCAGCCGCCACTGGCCCCGGCGTGGGCACGATTCCTGGGGCTGGAAACACGGGCAGGGGGTAAGCTGGCACAGAGGCAGGGAAGGGCGTCGAGGGGCAGCTGGACTGGGACGTGTCTGACGGTGACCAGGCTGTGGCGTTCAGGCCCATCAGCGGGGGCCGGTGGGGTGCTGGCCCCCCAGACCCCGTGCTCTCGGAGGAATCTCGAGGCTTGGCCCGTTTGGACTTCAGTTTTCTGTTCTTCCCAGTTTTTTTCCAAGATGAGTCTATTCCAGAGGTATTTCTTAGTCCAGGGGTGGCTACAATAATGGAAAAAAAATAAAACAAAACACCAGAGTTAGGATGTAAATGTTTATGTGAGTCCTCTGTGTCGGTTTTTGGAGACTCGTAGAAGTTTAGAAACGTGAGGGCACCTCCTAGCTCAGCAGTCCGGGGTTTCCAAATGTCAGCCTGGGACCCACCGGGGCCTCCGCAAAGGTGTCCCCTGACCCTTGGTGAAGTGCGAAAAATTAGGGCAAAATATTCATGAAACTAGTCAACCAATTTTGAGGCCTGCCCTTCACTGCAAGACCACATGCCTTGTTTCCTTCTGCTACTAAAATGTCCTTTGTTGGAAAAAATCATAGTGATGAAAAGTAGTATTTAGAAGGTTTTATCTGGGCCAAAAAAAGGTAAAAAGGCTGATCAATCTATGCTGTTCCCCGACATTGGTCTGTGAAACTGAAAGGTGGATCCACTGATGTCATCGAACTTCATTTTTGAATCTTACAGGTTGTATCACTGCCGTTCCTTAAAGCGAGAGATTTCCTGCTTCACCTGTCCAATGAGGCCTGGACTGCACGTGAGCGGAGGTGTGTGGGGTGACCAGTGCTGCAGAGATGACACGCCTTCTTTAGAAGGCAGGAGGTCTGCATTGGTAACTGGAGGACCCTGGGCGCGGCCCCACCCCTCCCCTGGCCCCTGCCGGCGCTAGCAGGACTTTGGGTTGTGGTGTCACGCCACGCCTGGGATGGGTCCCAGGAACCTCAGTGTCTCCTCTCGTGTCACCTAGGGTAACTTGGGGCTTTTGCCACAGGTACGCGGGGACACCTATCCCAGGGCATGGTCCACACCTTTGCTCCATGCTGAAGACAAACCGGCCAGACCAAGGCAAAGTGGTAAGTGGGTAGAGGTTTTGTGATTCAGCCTCTGTCTGGTGTTCTTCCTATAGGATATCTGTCCCCTGGTGGGACTAGTGGCCAAAGCACTGGCATCCTGGGATAACACATCGGGGTCTAGACAGAGCTGCTGTGGACAGCTGTAGAGTCTGTGCACTGTAAAAACTGCTGGGCCAATGGGGCAAGAGGGAGCTGGAACTCTGCACTAAGCCAGGCCCTCAGGGTGGGTCTGCCCATGGTGGGAGATGTTCTTCTAATTTCCACAGAGATTCCCTACGGCCTGGCAGTCACCCTGAGTCTGGGGAAGAAGGAGAAAAGTTAAAAGAGTAGAAGAGACATGATCCTTGAGAGCATCAGCCTCTTTTACTTCTTACACATGCACTCTGGTGTGTGTGCCTAGAGACTCAGGGGGAGCTGGGTGCTTGTGGCGCATGTGTCTCCTGGGCCTGCTAGCTCTGATCCCTGTGTCTGGCCTCGGGGGCCCGGGGAGGAGGTGGTATCTCCGGTCAGTCTAGCCCTGTCTACTCCACTTCACCCCCTGCCCTTGAGCCAGCTGCTGGCACTCAGCCTGAAAGGCAGCTTTCTGCACTCCCGGGGGCTGCCCCCCAGCCCTGAGGCCAGACCAGCCAGGAGGGCACGTCTCCCGGGGACAAGGGATGTCGGCCGGGGCTCCTCCCTGCCCAGGAGTCTGACACCAAATACCCCGTCAGGACCGTGGGCAGGTAGGGTCCCCTGCCCCCCAGTCACCCAGGGAGAAATGTCTGACGTGGCGTCACTGCAACGGCCGCATCCCGCATTCCACCTGGGCCGGCCAGGGGCTGTCACTGCTCTTGGTGGCGCTGTTCCCTTGGGGACCCGAGATGACACCTGTTTGTACGACTAGAGACTGCATCACCGCTAAGTTCCAACATGTATCTTACCAAAGCACGTGTTCTAAACTGGGGACCTTTCACACTTTGAAAGAAACACTAGGCCCCGTTCCGCCAACAATATAAAGCTTTTAAAAATCCACCTTTAGGTCAGGTATCGCCACTTACTTCTTTCGCTCCACTGCCCCTTGGATTTTTCTTGTAAGTAATGATGGCAGCGAGAATGGAAGATGTGGAGTTTCCGCAGCTCTTTGAACTTGAGCAGGAAGTTCTGCTCCTCCTTCTGGGTGTGGGCGGCCAGCACCTCCTTGGTGAGGCCCAGCGTCCGGAGGGGCTCCTTCTCCGCGCCCAGCCCGCAGGGCCGGCCATCCAGAGACTCGGGGCCGCTCGCGGCGTCTTCTACCAGCTCTGGAACACAAGACGGGACCTCTCATGTGCAAGGGCCCCAGGGCTAAAACAACGGATAACCCACACGGCATCTCTGAAGAAGAGAAATCCTTCGCGAGGCCACAGCACAGGGCTGAGATCCTCCTCGACGGGCTCACTTAGCACCCTGAGAAGGCTGACAATGACAGACGAAGACGAAGCCTGGTTGCCTGGGGCGGCTCCAGGAGCAATCTTCTCAGCAAAGTGAAATGTGGGGGATCTCGGGGTTCAGCTGAACATTGGAGACGCTCCTAGTCCTTAGCTTTGAGAGCACCGCGGACGGAGGTAGCGCATGACTCCTGTCCCAGTTCAGGCGTGACAGCCGTGACAGGACAAGGCCAGGCGGAACCCACTGACCGTCCAGAAGGGAGGGTTTGGACACTGACTCTCACCTGTACTGTGTCCTCACCGTCTCTCTCTTCCCAGAAAAGAACAAATGTGGGTTTCATTTCCCTCCTGGGTGTTGTCACAAGTCAAGTCAGGGCTACTGTACGACCTGTCCCGGCTCCTGTCCTCAAACGGGGGAGGGGGTGGGGACCCGAGGACCCCTACTCAGTCCCCCTCCCGTCCCAGTCCCAGGCCCAGACTCAGCACCACCTCGGCCCCTTCCCTGTTCGCGCCTGAGCAGACGCCTGCCGCCAGGGGGTGCCAGAGAGCAGTGGGGATCGGGACAGGAGTGGTGCCCTCCGGCCTGGCCCCCAGGCTCCCAGATTTCCTGGACCCCCTTACTGGGCAGTGCTCGGCTTCTGCACTTGGGATACACTTGCAGAAAATTTTCAGAGGGCAGCCAAAAATTCTAATTTTTACTGTTACAGCCGGATCTCCCTTGTCATTGTCCAAGAACCCGCGTACCTAGCTCCGGCTGTGGCTTCTTGTCGCCCACATGGACGATGGTGCTGCTGTAGCTGCACTGGCTGGTGAGGGACACCACGCTCTCCGCCTTGCCGGGCAGCGCCAGTGAGGTCAAGTGCGCGCTCACCTCCGCGTGGCTGTTCACCTTGGAGGGCGGTGCCGCCTCTTTATATGACACAAGGGACACAAACACAAAACGTGCAGTGACAGTAAGCCATCCGGATAAGGAACACCACCAACGCCCACGGGCCCCTCGGTCTGCACACACCCCAGCAGGTGGCGGTTTGCCCCCGGGTATTTATTCACAGGGCAAAGGCGGAGAAGAGCAAATTCTGAAACGGGCAGAATCACACTTCTCCCTTCCTGAGTCCTCTAAAAAGGAGGTGGGCGACTGGGCAGACACAGGTCCTCTGGGACCCCTTCTGGGGGCCTGTGGAGAGAGGCAGCCGGGGCCCCGCTCTCTGCTGAGCTCGCTCCCCCCCAGGCTGGGGCACAGACCGTCCATCACGGCGTGACTGCCGGCTCGCGCTCCGGCAGCAGCGGGGCACTGGCTCTGGTCCTCGTAACGACCGCCAGCAGCACTCACAGGGTCTGAGGGGCCTGGGATGTAACCCGACTTGTGGGAGCACCAAGATTCGGAGGCCAGTGCTCCGTTCAGACACCACGTCGCCCAAGAATGACAGTGTGAGGTGCCCCCAGGCCTCCAGCTCCAGCAGCCCCGACAGGATCCTAGTCTCGAAGTCCCCAGGTCACCTTTATGTCTGGCTAATAAGTTGTTAACCTCGGAACTACTTTGGTCACCAAGAAAACAGCCTCCACCCACAGACTGTGTCCTGGTAGCCCCCAGACTTGCTACGGGAGGGAAGGGGGCTCCGGCCTTCCGGGACGCCTGATCCCCCGTCGGAGGACCCAGGTTATCACCCCCCCCCCGCCCCGCCCCCCGCAGCTCGAACGAACAAGACACCTGCGCCACGCGGCCCGGGGCCGGCCACCGCCTTCCGCTTATCACTGGCCTTCTGGGTCACCACGTTGGCCGGGAACTCACACTTCCTCTTGAGGGTGGCGGCCTCACTGCAGCCCTCCAGATACCTGCGGGGGAGCCGGGAAGGGTTTCGTGTGACCCCGGAGCCCCCAGCACGCGCCAGCCACTGAGGGGAGGCGGGAAGTGCTCACACCTGATGACGCCGTCCAGGCAGCTGATCTGCTGATAGGAGCCGGCGGGCAGGCTCCGGCCGCCCGGCTCCTCGGGAAAGCCGCCCGAGGGCAGGCTGGCGCCCGAGCTGTCCTTTCCCATGGGGACAGCTTTCATCTGAGCACAGGAACCACTCCGTGTCTCTGAAAGAGGAACCGGATAATTCAGTTAATATTCTGTTTATGAAGCGTCTTAATTCTACCTAAAAATAAGGCTCGGGACTCAGAACAGGATTCACAGACACAGAAATGCAGTGACGGCCCTGCAGGGGGCGAGGGTCACCGCCACCCACAGAGGGACCCTGGAGGGAGCTGTCACCCTGGCCAAGGCCGGCTTCTCTCTGGGACTCGGTGGCCCTTGGCCCGGGCTGTCCCCAGGGTCAGGGACTCAGCAGTGGGAAAGGCCGGTTCTTACTTAAACTCCTAAAGCTGCCAGGGCCAATTAGATCGCGGGTGCTTTTCAGTTGCTCAGTGCTCCCTGTCTCTGGGAGGGTCAGTCCTTCCAAATCTGACCCAGTGGTCACAACAGTCGCAATGGTCCCCAGCGCGGCTCGCTGTGGACGTTTCTTGCCCTCACCACACGCACCAAATGCTATTCCCCAAGGGGCCCTCAAGGGCAGAGCCCTGCCCTGCCCACTGGTGTGTCCCCGACATGCAGCCCGTCCGCCGGGGGCCAAGTGCACCCCCACACGTCCCGAAGGCCAAAAATCCTGGTGAAGAACAGGTGTGGGACAGCTCACTGGAGGCTTCCTGGAGGAGGTGAGCCCTGAGGGCAAGGGAGGAGCAAGAACCCATGAGGGGGGAGGGCTGCGGTGCATGTGTGTGCGTGTGTGCGTCCACACAGAGGAACAGCCTGAGCCCAGGCAGGAGGGCGCAGAGTCACAGCCCAGTGAGGTGGGCTCCGGCGGCGAGGGGGCCCCGCGAGAGGGGGGCCTTCGAGCAAAGCCGGCGCTGTCCACCTCAGACGCCCCGTGTCCGTGCGCGCGGAGTTTTATCGAGGACGTGGAGGATAATGCTTTACCTGTCGCAGATTTTCCCTTTTGTTCTCCAGGTTCACCAGGGTAAGGACTCTTGCTTTTGCTGCTGTCGGCATTTTTACAAATTTCCTTGAGGAAAAACAGAAGAACGCGTCACTCCCTCCAGAAGACCCTCTAGCATTTCAGCCTGTCCCCCACGGTGAGGACAGAGAAGAGCTGGAAACTCCCAGCGATGCAGAAGTGAGTTTAGAACGAGAAACTGGAGCAAGGCCGAGCTACAGAAAACGAGTTTGACGGCCCCAAGAATACAAACGAAGGGACACGGCAGGTCATGGTTGTGTTACGTCTTTACTTCCGCTTGATTCGCCCGCTTTAAGTGATTTCCACCCAGACTTTAGCCACGGCTCTTGGCTGCCCCCGTTTAGGGACTAGAGAGTGAGTCCCAAGTGAGCAGGTTGGCGGCACAGGTGGCTGGGGCGCGGGCGCCGTGGCAGCTGCGGGTCAGCCCCCCTCCCCGGGGGCACTTACGGTCCTCCTCCGGCGCGAGTCTTCATGGCCGTTGCTGTCGCTGGAGGACGTCTGGCTCATGAGGTGCTCGTGGGACCCATTGCTGCCCAGGCTCCCGTAGCCGCTGGAGCCACTGTGGGGGACGGGCTGGGGAGACAGCAGACGGGAAGGCCTCGGACGCGGCTGGGGGGCACGGCTGGCACTGCAGGCTCGGTGCCCCCCGAAACACGCCTGTCTCATAGAGAGAGGCCGTGACCTGCCCAGGGTGTGGGGCGAGGACAAGGCGGGGGCTGGGCTGGAACCCCAGGTCAGGCTGTGGGGTGCGTTCCCCGATCCCAGTCACACACACTCCCTAAAAGAGGGACGGTGCCACCCTCTCCCTCAGCTCCCTGGGTGTGGGCCAGTCTGGTTCTATCCAGGGCTTTTAGGAACAAGAAGGGGTGCGCTGTGGCCTCGCCGCCGTCTGAGGAGACGGAGAGGCAGGAAGCTGGCTGCCTGGGGGAACTGGTGCCCGGGCTAAGTTTTCTTAGCTGCGCCCGTCCCCAGGAACACAGAGAAGGCATTCTCTGGTCCCCCGGGGCCCAGCAGGTGACCCGTCATTACCCGGTGCACCCGCAGGGGACCACGCGTGGGCTGGCACCAGGGCCTGGGGGCGGACTCGCGGGCTGGGTGCGTCCTTCAGTGGCCTGCCCAGGGCTGCCGTAGACACAGACGCCCCAGACGTGCACGGCTGCCCCCAGTGGAGCAAGCCGCAGGTGGGCCAACTGTCTGGGGCCCAGACCATGGGCACCAGGGCACAGGGCGAGACGAGCCTGAGAGGGAGGGACGGCCACCCCGGGTCGCTGGGCAGCCTGGGCCACTTACACGGGGGGACAGGGGGGCGTGCAGACGGTGCACCCACCTGTAGCAGCAGCCGGTGTATCTGCTCCGTAAGCTCCTGGATGCTGGGGTGCGGGCCCTTCTCCACGTGCGCCGGAGCCGAGAACACGTCCTCGTTCAAAGGGCCCCTGTGAGGGGTCGATTTGTCTCTGTTAGTTGGGCTCTCTGCTGCACACCCCTGCCAGGCTTGCTTCCCCCCTGCAGACCCCTGGGCTGCCACCTGCCCACTGGCTACCTCCCCCCCCACTCGCTGCTCTGCCTGCGTGAGGTCCCTCCTCCCGGGGGCGCAGACACGTGGCAGGAGGTGACTTGGGTCCCGGTCACCCAGTCCCACGCCACGCGGCCTGCCGGCGGGGGAGGCAGGGTCCCCGAGCTGCACGCGCGCTGCGAGCACTCACACCCTGACTCTGTGTCTCCCGATGATGAAGGCGATCTTTCTGCTCCAGGGGTTGATGAAGCTGGACCAGCTGGTGTCCAGAGTGACGTATTCGCCATTGCGGGCGCGGAACCGGATGGGAGAAGAGTCGAAGGGCTGCCCGCCCGACTGCACGACTGTGGGGGGGGGCGTGGGCGTGAGACCAGAGGCCGGTGCCCTCGGGAAGAGGGGGGCGAGGGGCACTCCATTCTGGAATCACCTCGGAACTTAAGAGATGCCCGCATCCCCAGCACTATCGCCCTCAATGCCCCGCTCTGCTTTGAATTGCGACAACGGACTGTCGTCAGAAGCGCCGCCATGCGTTTCGTTCGGCACACACTTCTCTAGCCTTGACGGGTCTTCAGGGGCACGCTCGGTGTCACCTGTGCCTGCGAGGCCTGGGCTCGGTGGGGATGCCTGTCATCCACTCCCTCCTCCTGGTCAGCCCGTGTCACCACAGCTGAACCTGCGCCCCTCCCCCCACCTGCCGGGAAGCCAACAGTAGTGGCAGGATGTCCACAATTCCGGCGTGGGCCACAGAGGGCCCCATGAGACGCGCGCTCCTGGCTGGCGGGGCTCGGGCTCGGGCTCGGGCACGGGGCATCCCCCACACGCGCTGGGCGCCCGTCTGAGCCGTCTAGGCTGGGGGCTGATCGCAGGATTTCCCGTGAAAAGGGGACCTACTCTTTTTGTGGATGGTGAGCATCAGAGGCCTGTCACTGGGGTGAAGCTGCACGAGCACAGGGGTCTCGATCAGGTCCTGAGGTAGGTAGCCCAGGAGGGGGACCGCCCTGCAAAGCAAGCACACACACGGGGTCCCTGCGCAGCTCGCACCCGGCCCCAGCCTGTGCTGGACGCGGTCCAGAACACAGCCTCCAAGCGGGGCGGCAGGTCGTCTCCAAGAATCTTCCTCGGGGAGGGGAGGGGCCGTGGGGGGAAGGGGCAGACTCCAAATTCCCCGGGGAGCAAAGTCGGGGAATTGGGCTAAGGGAGAGCATCTCTCGGTTACTTAGCAGACAGCAGATGTCAGCACCGGTCTGTGATGGAAACTGGCTGCTAGCTCCCGAAAGAGTAGATCATGAGATCCCGTTCTTGTTTTCTGTCTTTCAAGATCTTTTCTTTCTTCGTGTCATTTGCCAGTTTGGCCAGATGGGGCTGGGCACGGCTTCTTTTAAACAAGTTTTGCCCGGATTCTGGAAACCCGGTTGGCTCTCCTCCGGCTCAAGATGTTTTGCTCCTGTGACTTCGGCTGCTGTGTCTGGACATGAGAAGCCGCGGCACGGGCTGGGGGCCTTCGCGCGGTGCCATGGGGTTTCCTGCCGCAGCCGTCACTCTACTTTCCGGGACAATGTTTTGGGGTGCCTGTCTCGGTGCCCCTCCTGCCTCGGTGTCCAGCACGCTCTGCCCACTCAGCCACTGTACCCTCTCTTCCCTCTTCTGAGCCGCAGCTCAGCCCAGAGGCCAGCATTCTTGCATCCAAACTGAGGTGTCCTCAACCTCTTCCAAGCGGGTACTCTCAGGCGGAAGGGCGTTCTCCGAACCTTTAGAGCGAAGCTCGCGGGTTCCCAGTTGAATGGAGCTTTCCTGTGGGCCCAGCGTTATGATTAGATCTCCTCCTGGTCCGACGCACAATCTCCAGGCTTTGTGTTTTCATCTGATAGGATGTACAGAATGTTCCTGGTGCCCTTCCAGATCCAGGCTTGGCCAGGGGAGGGGAGGAGGAGGAGGAAGGGAAGGAGGAGGAAGGGTAAGAGGAGGAGGAAGAAGAGGGAGAGAGGGAGAAGAAAGAAGGGGAGAAGGAGGAGAAGGAGGGAGGAAGGAGGGAAACGGTGGGGAGGAGCCCTGGCCTCCGCCCCGCTGTCTTGCGCTTCGCGGGCCGAGCAGCCTGCAGGGCTGTGCCGAGGAAGGCCCCGCAGACTATGCACCTGCCTGCCACACCTGCACTCGAGTGACACGGGTGCTGCTTTGCCGGCAGGTGTTCTCAGACTCTCGGAAGAACAGGAGTTATCCTGGGGTTGCTTTAGGATTGCAGCTCCCAGGGCCCACCCTCCAAGACCCTGTTGGACGGGGCTGGGTGGGGCCCAGGGGTCCCCACTCGAACCTGCACTCGAAACCTGTGTCTCTGGTGATTCTGCCACAGGTGGTGAGCAGAGCAGCCCCGAGCTGCCCGGAGCTGATGGCTGACGGCTCCCCGGCTGCCCGAGAGCAGCTCTTTCCCAGGAGGCTCCGTGTCCAGGGCAGGTATCTGGTGTCTCTAGGTAGGTGCAGGCAGTGGGGCAGACTTGATCCTCGACAGCATCTGTGAGGTCACCTGGCCCATCTGAGAAAGCCCAGTACTGGTACTTCCAGGTCCACTTCCCGTGGGTCTTCCCAGGGAGCCTCGTCCCCGTCACGGCCGGCAGCTGGCAGTCCCTTCTGTCTTGGTGCAGGCAGAGCTGGAGGAAGCCTTCGGCTTCCAGAACCCGCTCAGAAGGCCAGGGCTTCCGCCTCCAACAAGCACCATCTGTACCAGCCATGGCACCTTGAGTGGGAGACGGAGTGATGCTCCGGGCAGGTGTGGAGGCGACCCTCCCCCCCGCCCGAGGGGAACCCTCTGTTCTGCTGGGATCCTGCGATGGCGTCTCCAGCTCCAGTCCTAACCCACGCACGCCATCCCTGGCCATTCCATGCTTCACTCGTGTGCGATTGGAAACGAGTTTAAATAGGAGAATAAAGCTAGACTCAGTTAGAACGACTATGGGCTCCCCAGAACGCTCCACATAGACAACGGTCACATCTCAGAGGTGTTCAGGGCAAGTCCGCCATCATTCCATTGCCGACAGTTCAACAGTTTGATGGGTTACCTCCTCAGCCAAACCAACGCGCCGCCTGAGCTTTAGCTCCACAGCTTTCATGTCAGAAAGATAAGACTTGATTGAACTTTATTTAGCTGCTATTAAGTAACCGCTAAGATAATGATGAACCACTAAATATCACGTGATCGAGCCTGCTGACCCGAAGGGCGCAATACTGACTTCAAGACGCACAGGGCACAGCGCCACCCTGCTTACCTTTCGTCCACATCCTGGAACAAGCAATTTGGGGTATGCGTGGTCGTAAAAATTCTCTTTTCAGGAGGAATTCGAGGAGCTGAAAGAAGAGAATTTTACACAAGTTTCTGATTCGAACACACACTTAGTGCCATTGTATTATAGCGACTGGGAAACGCTGTGTAGAGTTACAGGGCGTGTGGCCAAGGGAGAAATCAGGAAGCGGACTCGGGACAACAGCCTGTCGCACGGGGAGCAGGGCAGACCCTGCGCTAGATGACCGCCAGCCAGCCTCCTCTACTTCTCTGTGCACAGGTTTAGTCTAGAAAAGTAGGCACCGCCACATTAATAGAACCACGTGCTGACGCGTAGGCTTGTCTCGGCAAAATCATGCCGGAAGGCCACGTTCGTGATCTTTCGGATCCAACGAGAGTGAGCTGAGCAAATTGTTTTTAAAAAAATGAGTTACATGTTTAGATTCAAAATTCTCAGCAAGTATCACCGTGATGGGGACTTTACAGTTTCTAGGGCGGACAACGGTGACAGAGTGACGTGCATAAAGGAAACCACATACCCAGAGTTCCCCTCAGCTACCAAATTCATGGACAAAGCCTTTCATTCGTGAAGGAGAATCATGTTGGGGAATAACTTGCTGAAATCCAAGTAACGCCTCTAAATCTTTCCTGACTATTTGGAAGAGACTATTCTATCTGGAGGACGCCCTCAAACATCTGCGAGAGCGCCACAGACCTACAACATTTCTATCAGTCTTAAGAAACGCCTTTTTAAAAGCCGACATCGCTAACCACTGAGAGATGGTCATCAACACAAGGGAACGTGGACTAAACTGATCCCCAGGGTGCAGTAGTTCCACATGGCAGCTGCTTTCTGGGAATTCTGGTCTCGTGGCTTGTGGGGGTGCCGGGGCGAGGACCGTGGGTTCCCAGCCAGGTCCTACAGCCAGTACCGAAGGACGGCCATGTCACGTGGCAGCTCAGTAGGCGGGACTCACCAGGAGGATAGAATCAGGGCGGCAAAGGGCCTGGGCTTCAGGGGAAAACCCAGATTTGGGGGTTTTGTGGGGGAAGGTGGTCTGAGTGGTCAGCAGGACCAGGAACGGGCACCCGGTGGGATGAGCCTGCTGTGCTGGGGCAGGGGGAGGGAGGAAAGAGCCGGAGCGAGGGGTGGGGTCAGGGGCCAGCCTGCCCGCAAATGTTGGCGCTTTGTTTCTCGGGTGGGGGGGGGGCGTGGGGTTCTGAGCAGGCAGCGCCCGTCCCTGCATGTCCGAGGCGTGGGGGTGCCTGAGGATGGGAGGGACGCAGGGACCCGTCAGGGTCATCCTCACCGCACGGTGGAAGGCAGAGGCTGGGGAAGGGGGAAGGGCCCTCCGGTCATAGTAACAGCCCGGGCGCGGGTGCGAGATGCCGGCACCCAGAGCCTCTGACAGACCCGGGGAGCCCCAGGGGACAAAGGTGGGTGTGCGTCCGGAGGCTGGGGGTGGGGGGAGGCGGGGCTGGCAGTCAGCCTTCCTGATGCCAGGTGTGACCCGCGGGGTCACCGAGGTTACCTTCGTAGCCCGAGTGCACCCTCTCCGCCAGGAGCACGCAGCACAGCTGGCCCGCGGCGCCCTGCGCGTCCCGCACCTTGACCAGGTACGGCGTCATGCGGAACGGCTGGTAGCAGATCCCGTTCTCGTGGCTCCTCCCAACGCTGTGGAGGGCGACAGGGTCAGAGAGGTGCCCGAAGGAACCGTCCTGTCCTGCTCACTGCCGGGCACCCCCGCCCCCCCGCAGCGGCTGTGACGAGAGCATCCCTGTATCTGCCGGGCGGAAGCCTTGGGAAGCGGAGGCAGGCTCCCCCCTCGGGGCCCCGGGCCAAGCTGGGTGTGCTGCCTGGGGTCTGGGCGCCGTGCCTCTGCCCCGCTCCCTCAGACTTCGATGCCACGGAAGGGCCCAACAGCAAGGAGTGGACAGCCCTGGGCAGTGGGACGCCTTCCGGGAGCCGTTCTCCAGCGCGGTTCACATTTTTCTTGGGGGAGAAGACATCGCTTCGATACTGAGGCCCCAGCCCCAGCTGCCCAGAGCGCTGGCACCCGGCCAGGGGCCCTTCCTGACGCTGCGGCCGCACGCTCACCCGGTCACCTTGTTTCGGGCCAAAAGCCTGTTGGGGAAGCTATGGGGCCCTCCCTGGGAAAACACACACGTGAGCACGTTCATGTGCTTCCGGGTCCTCATGGGCCGGGGGGTACTTCCCGGTGAAGGGCCCCGGGCCACTGTCCCAGGTGACAGGTGCCAGGTCCAGGCTCCTCAGCTGACGTTCCGCATGAGGAATGGTCAAATCACCCCACCGCTGACCATGCTGTCTCAACTCCCCGTGCATATTTTATTTAAAAAAATTTTTTTAATGTTCATTTATTATTGAGAGAGAGAGACAGAACACGAGCGTGGGGGGGGGGGCCAGAGAGGGAGGGAGACACAGAATCTGAAGCAGCTCCAGGCTCCGAGCTGTCAGCGCAGAGCCCCACATGCGGCTTGAACTCACGTACCGTGAGATCATGACCTGAGCCAAAGTCGGATGCTCAACCGACTGAGCCCCCCAGGCGCCCCTGCCTGTGCACATCTGAAATGCAGTTTGCGCACGGACTTTTCAGGACTATGCGCGCTGCGTGGCAGGGTACTCCTGCAGGCCCTCTGCCCTGGAAAGCCGGGGTGCAGAGGGGCCCGGGGTGGGGTCACGGCACAGCAGGAGGGGGGGGGGCGGGGGCCACTCCCACACCTCCTCAGCCTCACACGCAGGGCTCCGGGGAAGTGTTTGCGCCATGCGCAGCTTGGGGAAACCAGGCACAGGCTTACCGGACTCGGCAGAAGAAAGATTTCTCCTCCGTGCATTCTTGAGCAAACGAATCTAAAAGAGAGCGAGCCCCGAGTCACTCATCCAGTCTCCCGACACGACACAGCGGGCTGGCACTCTGTCCCCCCACGTCAGGGAAGCGGGAGGACCCAGAGTCAGGAGCGAATGGCTATCTGCACAGGCACAAAGCGGAGCCCCGAGAGACCGTCTATCACAGTCGGGAGGCTACAAGTCTGTCGTCACAAGTTTACCGTTTGTGGAATGGCTCAGAAGCTTCCACACACACTCCAGCTGATAAACCATTTAACTCGGGAAGACACACTGACTGACGGGCGGAACGTGTGCGCGTAAAGCTCTCAGCGCCTCCACCGCCGTGTGTCGGGGGCTATTCGGATCTAACAGAAGGCCGTTCCAAGGCGTACGTCCATCCCTTGGCTAAAATATTAACCTTCCTCAGAATCTGAACTGCTGAGCAACACAAGGTCATTCAGGCGGCGTCACCAGAGATGAGCGAACGGTGTTTCCACGATAAAGGAATTTTTAAAAAGAAATCTCAGACGTTGATCTTTCACGGAAAGTTTCCTCTACTCAAAAGAAAGGGGGGAAGTGGGAAATCCCTAACGAGGGAAGGTCGTGGAGGATTACGGCCTGGAAAGGCCTCGGAGAAGTCAGCTGGCCACTCTCCTTTATTCAGACAAAAGTTCAGTGGCAACCACCCCAGGGAGTCGGTGCCGGTCTGTTCCCGCCGTAAACCCACGTGTGGAGTGAGGTCCCTTCCACGCAGTGACCTACGGGTCCTCATGCCACACCCTGCAAGCTTTAGGGACCTGACGGGACAGTCCTCGGTGGGGTTTCTGGGAGAAGGCAGGCGGCTCTACATCCGAAACCAAAAGCGAGCGCCTCCTTTGGTCAGTCACTCCTACAGCGACAGAGCCGTGGTGGCTGCAGACTGGGGAGAGGAGGAGGAGGGGAGCAGGCAGGGACAGGCCCACGATCCAGGGGACGGTGTGAGCGGGGCTGAGGAGCACGTGGCGGGAGCAGAGATGCCGACCCCCGAGCCAAGGGCGAAGCAGGGCCCGGTTCTGGGCGACGTGGGCCCGGGCAGCCTCCAGCCAAGGTCACGACTGAGGTCACGCTTCTCGGGGATGACCCCCAGTCCCGCTGAGCCCCACTGTTTCCCCGTCCCTCGCTCCTGGTTCCTTATTGTTTCTGCCTTTCACTTCAACTTCAGCTCCGAGAGATCAGAGCCCCACAGGGCTCCCCCTGCTGTCCCACAGGGGACAGGCAGACAGATGGCAGGACTTACATGGCAAAAAGGGGGGCTTCTGCTGGCCGCCCAGGTCACTGAAAGCGTTGGGGGACTTCGGGAAAGGCCTGAGCTGGCTGGGGCCCTCCCCTGCCTGCTACCTTCTGCCAGGACCCTGTGCCACGTTTCTGCTGGGACTTGTCTGGACGCTGTGCAGACTGGAGCCTGACCGGCCTGGAAGGCTCGCGGTTTGAGCCCAGGAGGACGTCGAGGTCCGCCGGCGCGAAGCTGCCCCCGGCCAAGGTGAGGAGTGCTCGACCCGCCACTGGGACATCGCCGCAGCTGACCCGACCGCCACGGCGCCCGCGGGAAGCAGGCCCCGGCCTCGGCGCTCCGAGGGTTCACGCCAAGACACCAGCTTCTCAGAACGACTTCGTTTCTAAAACACCTGACGTTCCTTAAAGTCTTCTCGAACAGTCTTTCCTCTCTGAAATTTATGAAAAGACTCCTCTTCTAAGTTTACCCTGAACAAAAACCTTCCCGTCTTTGGCCTCGGACAGCCGTCAGGCAGGGCCGCCGTGTGCCGGTTTCTGGAAGAGGTGAGGTGGGGCACGTGCCCTGCCCCCCGGGGGAGGGCCAGCCTGGGCCCCCGGAGCCCCCACGTCCCCCACATCCTGCTGGCACACGAGACCGGGCGGCCAGCGCCCAGCCACCGCCCCGGGCCCTCACCTGACCCGCTGCAGACGGTCCAGGGCGGGAGCTTGTAAGGCGTGGTGGCCGCGTGGAAGACGCTGACGTCGTGGGGCGCCAGGAACTCCACGAACCTGGCGCCGTGGAAGATGTCCCTTTTACAGTGAAAGATGGAGGCAACTTGGTCAGAGATGTACAGGATTTTCCCGGTGACCAGGGACACCGCGGCGGCAAACATGCCCTGGAAGGAAGAGGCGGCTCAGTGGGGACAGCACATGGCGACTGGACGGGCCGCCCCTCCCCGAGGGCCACAGGCTGGGGGCAGGGGAGGCCTCTGGGCCCCCTTCTCTCCTCCGCCCGTCTCCCTCTCCCTGCCAGCCCGTCTCTCTCCCGGGGAGCTGGGGCTCCCTCCCCACCAGCGAGCGGCCTGAGCCCTGGCCCGGAGCTCCCAGGGGGTTCAGCTGCAGTGGGGACACTGGAGAAAGGATGTGGGAAGGACTGGGGAGCCCCACTCCCCAGGCCAGTTCAGCCATGATTCCAGTATGTCTGGGTCCCCACCTGCCCTTAGTCAGCTCTCTGAGAAGTAGGGGCGCAGGGAAGGGAAACTCACTTGCCTTCCCCCAGACCCCCAAGGGGGCCCCCACCCTAACGGCTGCTTAAAAACCCATGAGCGTTGGAGTCTGGCGAGCTGAGTTCAAATCCCAGGTGCCACCCCCCCAAGGTGAGCCTAAGGTCACCTGGGGACCGTGCAAGCAAGGAAGGGGGTGGAGTCACCGAGAAGGACAGTCTCACGGAAAGTCGGGGCGTCTGCAACACAACTGCCCCTTCTGAACACCGACTCTACCCTGTCCTTGTTTAAGGCACCGACTCACTGCCCGGCATCTGGAACTCTGCGGGGGCGTAGCCCACCTGCCCGGGGGGAGGGCTCCTCTTGGGGGGGGGGGACACTCACCGCGTTCTTCACGATGAACTCAGAAGTGACCCCCTCGATGTCCTCCATGGCGTAGGAGGGCACGCCGGCGCCGCAGGGCTGGCTCTCGGGGGACATCAGCAGCTTGTAGTACTCCTCACTGGCTGCGGGAGACACGGGGGGCCCTGAGAACCGCTCCCACCTCCCCTACCTCCCCGCGTCCTGGCGCTACTTTTCTCACGGAAAAGTGGGCCATGCACGCTGGCTTCCTCGGACGCCGGGAGAACGGAACAGAGAAATGTGAAGGCAAAGCAAACAGGAATCTGTTTTGTTTTTCCTGGAAACCCCGAAGACCTGTGATTATAGAACTTCTAACATGGTGAGCAGACCGGGTGCCCGGGGGGCTCAGCCGGCCCAGCGTCCGACTTCAGCTCAGATCAGGATCTCGGGGTTCGTGGGTTCGAGCCCTGCGTCGGGCTCTGTGCTGACAGCTCAGAGCCTGGAGCTGCTTCGGATTCTGTGCCTCCCTCGCCCTCTGCCCCTCCCCTGCTCACGCTCTGTCTCTCAAAAGATAAATAACAAAAAATAAAATAAAAAATGAGATGTTAAGTACACATTATTTTAAATAACACGGGTGGAGAGTTCCACCCAACACTCCCTTTGGTCACAAGGTCTTTAATCAGAACAAAACAAGGGCATCCCCCCGGAGGATGGCCGTGGCCCCAGTACGTGGTCCCGGTACGTGGTCCTGGTACGTGGCCCCGGTACGTGGTCCCCGGCAGCCCCGGCGCTCGCATCCAGACAGAACCACTCATCTCAGGACATACATCTTTCAAGGGCAGACTATCATGGTGCTGCCCACCCCCCGCCAGGCCTCCAGAGGTGGGCAGCTCCCGGGGAGGGGTGCTGGCAGACCCGCCCTTCAGTGCAGTCTGTGAGCACCCTTGGGTGGGCTGGCCAAGCACGGGGTCTGTTTTTACGGTACTAACCCTCACAAAACAGAGACAGCTGTAGACAGGAGCCTGCAGGGAAGCTGGGGCTGACGAGGGCACCCAGGAAGCCAGCGCACACTGCACGCCGCAGAGCCCAGCCCCCCATGCCCGGCACAGCCTTTCCCGCCAGGCTGCATGGGCCGAGCAAGGGCGCCCTGCTGACAAAGTTGTTCCAACGTCAGAAAATAACGGAGACTACTTGGAATAGGGCTTCGAATCCATCACAATGAGTGACAGACCTTGCCCTGAATGTAAGCCATGCCCGGAGGGAGTAACTGATGGAAACAGAAGAAAGCCGTTGTTTGGTCTTGATCTCAGGGCCCCAGGTTTTTCTATTCTTACGCTCGTTTCCAGTGTACAGAGTCCATGGGTCCCGCGTGTGCAGGTTACGCGTACGCGAGGGTCAAGTAGGTAGAGGGGCTGGGGCTCCCTGGTGGAGGGACACGCACCCTCTCGTCTGCCCTAGTGAGATGCTGGCCTTCTGTCTCTGCTTGCTGCTCATAAGGGACCAAAACAGCTAAGAGAGTCCTTGAAGTGCGGAAGCGGTGGGGGGGGGGGGGGAGGTTTCCAGTAACGGGAAGGGTCCCCTGAGTGTCCCCGTCTCCAAGAGCAGGAATCCGTCCTCCAAGCTCCCTACTATTTTTCTCGCAAGCTCTGCAGGAAATGTTTAACAACTCTCACAGCTCGAGTCCCCACTCCCAGCAACAGACCAAAAGGCAGGGCTGCGCGGGCCTTTCTGACCGTCCGCAGCTAAAGCACCCTGACGCGCCCCCGAACAGAGGGCTCACGCCTGAGCCCCTGCGCACCGGTGTCTCAGAAGAGCTCCCCCAGCAGTCGAGTTCCTGCTTCATGAGAAAAGCTGGAGGGTGTGCGTCTCCTTAGGGCAGCGTGTCCCCTACCTGTCCGGCAGACAGAGGCACCTGCGGTTACCTGAGTCCCAGCAGAGGGGGCGGGGGGGGGCTGCTCACAGGGAGGCCAGCCGCAGCCAGCGAAGGAAGACTCAGCGCTGTCGGCAGTTATGTAAGGGGTTTGGAGTTTATTGAAATGTCAAGCATCTGAGCGGACGATGCAAAGATTTTGGAGACTGCAGTGTGTGTTCACAGAGTCCCGCACTGCATCTATGAGGACTTCCGCACGGCTACCCTCCGGGGGGAGCCTTGGTCTAGACCACGGACCAGCCCTACGGGCTCTTACACAATCTGCCAGCTGAGAGTAAGATCCAAGCAGGCCCACAAGCGGAGCGGATCTGGGCGGCGCCTGAGATGGAAGGAGGCTTGCTGGGTGAGACACAGCACGACGGAGATTCACGCACATTTACATCAACAGGAAATCAGCTGCCCAAGGTCTTAATCAGGAGCCCTACAATATTGTCCTGTGAGGATGAGATCTGGCAAAAGCCTCCCGGTATCTCTTCTTGTTATTTTTTATTTATTTATTTTTGAGAGAGAGAGAGAACACACAGGGGAGGGACAGAGAGAGGGACAGAGAGAATCTGAAGCAGCTCCAGGCTCCGCACTGTCAGCACAGAGCCTGACGTGGGGCTCGATCTCCTGAATCGTGAGATCATGACCTGAGCCGAGATCATGACCTGAGCCGAAATCAAGAGTCGGATGCTTAACCGACTGACAAGAGGAGCATTTCTTCTTGTTAGTTTTCAAAGGAGCGACCAGCCCTCAGCTCAACTCACATTCCCGCTCCGAGCTGCTCACACTGCAGGGCCACCAGCTCCGGCCTGAGCCTGGAGGAGATCCCAGCCCAGGGCACAGAAGTGTTAAGCTGTAAATACGCTTCTTTTATCAGCTGCTTTTCTACCTACCTTTTTTTCCTCTCTAAAAGCCAAGTACAGTAGAGCACTTCCAAAGAGTTAAGGTTTCCCATCATCGCATTTCACCAGACTTCTACAACTTCCTTCTGCAGTCTCAGGATTGGGTTTTAGAACGTCGACACCAATCCAGCCCATTTCTACAAGTCTGGATCCCATACACGGCCGGACATACCTTTCACCTGCTTCACGCTCCTCAGTGCGTACTTCAAGGTCGCCAACGTGCTGGCTTCCCCTTTGGCCTGCTTGTCTCCAGGGAGGTGGACCTTCAGCTCCTTCAGCGTTTTTATCAGCTCCTTGTGCGTGTCTGCTTTCGCTGACTGCTCGCTGCTGCGGCATTAAAGAAAGAGGCGATAACACGTTCACTTCCTGACTCCTCCTTCCCGTGCCTCTAGCGCCGTTTCTGCACCAGGCCCCTAGGACATTTCGCTCCGCGCCGTTCTCTGTGGCGCACTGTGGGACGCGTCACAGTATCCCTGGGCTCACCCAACAGAGGCCAGAAGCAGCCCACCACCGCCGACAACGGGAGATGTCTCCTGACCCCGCCAGACATCTTCCGAGGGGGGGACAAGACAGCCCGGCTGAGGACCACCGCTCTGCCCCAAGTGAGTGCGGCCCGACCCCCTCCGCCTGGGCTCCCCTCCCCCACAGCGAGAGCCGGGCTTTGCCCAGCACGGCCTGCTGGTCGACCCGTAGTCTGGCTGAGCCGGCCGCCCCTTGGAGCCCTGCCTGCCTGACCCGTGTCAGACAGAAAAGCATCGAGCGAGCGATGGACATTACAGAGCACAGCTAAGCGGTGTCCTGGGGCAGGAATGCGAATGAGGAACAAAGAAGTCCTCAGAGAGGAAAGTTCTAGGGAGGACATCTAAACTTAAGGATACAGAGACAGGAGGAAGCCAGAACAGGTAGGCACCTCCGGGTAAGACCAGAGGGCGCAGAAAGAACGCTAGAAATCGGGTCTCTCTCCGGGGCGAATAGCCAGGTGCCCGCACACCCGGGCCTAAGGGCTGGGGTCTGCCCCAGCGGTCATACGAAAAGTCTGTGGACACAAAACGGAGGCTACCTGTGTTACAAACCCCTAACGTGGGCGCAGAATGTTCCAGGTAGACATGTCTAGGGGGCAGACAAGGCCTGTGCAGATGGGGCGGGAAGGGCTACAGATGTGGAGCACCACCAGGGGCTCTGAGCAGCCAGTGTCTGAAAGGGCCCCTCCGGCTCACAGCCGAGCCGTGCAGACCAACTGGCTCTGGCAGAGGCTTCAAACACTGTCACGTTACCCCAGGGCGAACCTCCAGTGACAAATCCCCACGTCTCCAAAGACACAAAAGCAAGGGGGTTCCAGTGGGCCTCACCTGCAGCCACTTGCTGTCGTGCTGTGTTCAGACTTTGCCATCAGGAGGCCAAAGGCATCTGGACTGTAAGCGTGAGACATGAGGCCAGACTCAGAGGACTGCACGCCCCCCCCATCTCCCCCATCCCGCCAGACTAGACCAGAGTAAGACGATCGAGAAAACACACGAGCGTAAGGGAAAGCAGGAGCATAACACCTTCAGATACCAGAAAAACCAAGTGTCACGAGAACGACTGAGGGACCATGTTCATTTGCTAGCGGGGCTCCCGACTCCTCTGCCCCCGAGATCTCACTGCTCTCCCTTAGCATCTGTCTGCTGGCAATCAGATATTCGACATCCACAGTCACATCGTTATAGTAAATTTTAGTTATTCTGAGTTAACGAGATTTTTTTTTTAACGTTGAAAAACTGGGTCATCGTGATTTAAAGACCACAAAAGCAATCAAACAACAGGATGAGATGCAGAGAAAACAGACACCCGGCCCGGCCTCGATGGGCCGAGGGTCCCACCTACCCCGGGTGGGCGCCGGGCGGTGCGACCAGCACCCCCAGCTCCTCGCTGCCCTGTGAGCCCTGCCCCGCGGGGGGGT
>CM053578.1:104408782-104420252 GCA_028646485.1 Cryptoprocta ferox
CTGAAGGGTTCGAAGTGGCGGATGGGGGGACTCTGTCGCATTTGGACAGGTCCTCACCACTGCACTCTGCAGAAACTAACTTGTGCTTTAGGGGCGGGGGGGGGGGGGAGTTAGAGCCAGGCCGGCCCTAAGGCGTCTGCAGTAATCCTGGAAGACAACCATGGGAGGAGCTGACGGTGTCTATGTACGCAAGGCGGGGAGGGACTGGCCGGAAGCCTAAGGATGGGAAGAGAGATGACCCTGGGCACGGACCACCCAGGACGCTGTCTCCCTCAGGGTCTCGCGGGAAGCAGGAGAGGCGTGGCCCTGGATGCTAGGCAGGTGTGGGAGGGCAGGAAGGAGGAGGGTTATGAAACCAGAAAACCCAGACGACCTGCAATTTGGGGGAACAGAGCTGGGGGCGTAGACCCCTGGCTCCTCTCTCCTTCTGATGTCAGTGGTCAGGAAGCCACCAAGCAAGGGGACCCTCTGGCACAAGCCCAGAAGGCCAGCCTTGGGCACTGAGCGGGGAGGGAGGATCCGGAGGGCCCAGCCGCAGTGCCCTGACTGAGCGGAGTCCCCGGGGACAGAATGTGTCCCCCACGGCTTCCAGGTGCCCAGAGAAACAGCAGACACCTGGTTGGTGGCAGCGACTATAGACACAGTGTTTCACGTGACCCTCGTGGTCAGTGACCATGGATGCCACACGGGATACCATTCCTGGTTCCAGTCCACGGATGAGAAAACAGGTCAGTGACTTGCTTGCAGCCACCCATGGCAGGTGACAGCGCTGGATCCGTGCCCACCTGCTCCTGAAGACGTGCACCCAGGGGGAATCCAACCACCTTACTCTCCGGAAAACAGCAGGCATTATGAGACCTGGTCCTGCTCGTGAACCAACAAATGGGAAAAAAGCCGACGTGCGGCTTCTGAAAAGATATGCGACACAGACCAGATGAACAGAGGCCACATGGCGTGGGGGAGACCAGCCGACTTGGGACGGCACCTACTCTGGATCACAAATAAAAACCGAGAAATGGTGCGTTCAAGGCAACAAGCGATGAAGGATGAGCTGAAGCCACAGAATGAGAAGAAAATGCCCCCTGAGAACAGAACATCAGAGAGACCAAGTCCAGAGTCAGTAATGAACACGATGGCCCCAGCGAGGAGGGAGGGGAGCACGAGGGACTTTGAAAAGTGGAAGAGAAAGAACAATGATATCAGAGCCATGTTTTTACCTGTGACAACATCTCTCTCTGAAAGGGACACCACGACATTAAAACAGGGATTATAATGAAAGATACACACCAAGAAAGCCAAGCGGGCCGAAGACCGGTTCGCACCTGCTGGCTTTCGCCCCCTGAAAACCGGGCGAAGTTACGAGAAGAGTCCAAGCCAGCGATGTCCCGATGATAAATGATGTTTTCAGGGGAAAAACATCCAAACAGGAGAACGAGCAGATTACCTACAAAGGATGGAAAGTCATGCGAGTCTTGGGCAGAAGGCACAGTCCACATGCGGCTCAGAGAGGAGGCGGCTGTGGTCAAAGGGAGGAGATCTTTGCCGAGCACACCTGCCCATTATGGCCTCAGCGGCCGGCTAGCAGGGTCCTGGATCCGAGAAGCCAAAACACCTGAGCAAAGTCAGGAACAAAACAAGTCTACTACTCATCTTTGTTTTGTCGATTTGATTGTTTTGTTTTGGACATTTCAGGCAAGTTCTGGCTGACTCATCGACAGAATGAAAGGTGGTCACTTTGGGGGAGAGAGACTAAGAACAGGCTATTCCCACCGAGAGGAACACCCAAGATCTAGAAACCCGGAGGGACGCTCGACCTCAGCGGTCACGAGGAAAAGGCAAAGGATGAGGTTACCAGGAGTGAGTGGGACTGACGACATCCAGCGTCCACAAGGCGGAGGACCTCTGTGCACTGTGGTCACTAAGTCAGTCTTTCTGGAGGGGACTCGGGGCATGTCCAGCCACATTTATGCTCCGCACCTCTTCCCACTGCCAGGAGCCCCTCGGCCCCGTGGGAATGCCTGTGCGCATGCGCAGAGACCCAAGAGCGTGGGGTTGGAGGGACACAACCACCAAAGGGCATCTCAGGCACCTCGTCCACCACGAGCACCCTCGCCAGTGCCAGCCTCCGAGCGTGTGCCTCACCTGTCCACGCAGCAGTGACTGAGCGCCTCGGCTCCCCAGCTCGGAGCCCAGCCCCCCCATCCGCATGATGGTCTACGGCTCTGCGGAACCTCCCTGGCTGCCTCCTCGGCCCTGATGCTCTGCTCCGACCTCAGGGACTTGCACTTGCTGCAAGGACCCATTCTGCAGACAGCCCGTCCACCCTGCACAGACGGCGCTGACTCCCCCCCCCACCTGCTCCGCGTCCCTGGCCGGCTTCCCCTCCTCCACGGTGCTGATGCTGCTGGACGCCCCCTGCCCTCCGCCCTGATGCGTGGAGCTTTGAGTTGGTCCCTGCTGTAACCCCAGAGCCCCCCCATATTGTTAAAGGCACAAAGCCTGGGACAGCTGTGCTAGGAGATACGGCGCACCTACTAAAATGAGGAAGACAAGGCACACTGATTCAGGAAGATGCTGGGACACAAAGGAAGACATCACAGGACACTAAATAACTACAAAGCGACACACAGCACTCAGGCGCGGCTGTCCATTGACTCACTCGCTCCTACGGCGCGCGGCACTTCGGGCTGGTGGATGTCAGGGAACGGGACAGGTGTCTTTCGTGGAGCTTAGGTCCCAGTGGGGGAAGATCACGGGGACGGCGTACATGGTGGGTTAATGCTAAGTGATAGAGGAAGAAGCAGAGGACTAGGGGTGGTGTGTGGGAGAGGCTGGGCGTGCCGCAGCGAAGGCGCGTGCACAGGCAACCTCTGACCCTGTACTTGAGCCCCCATGGGTGGTGCTGAGTCCCAGCCCCTGGGCCTCACTCTCCCTCAGGCCCGCAGCCACCTCTGGATGTGCGGTCACCTGGTCCTCCGGGCTTCACACCTGACGCAGCCAGGAGTGTCGGGCTGTGCCGGCCACACACGGTCTTAGATGAGGCCCCTGCCTCCCCAGCTGCTGCCGAAGGGCCTGGAGAAGCAACCGGACCAGAGGGACATGAGCTCTGGCCATGGGGGACGCGAGAGAGGCCCGGTCAGCAGGGAGACACCTCCCTGCTTCCCTCCCTCGGATGGAGTTCTGAAACTTTCCTTTCTGTCCTTTCTTCTCCTTCTCCTTCTTTTCTGACAAGGCCCCAGTGGGCTGAGACGCCAGCTGGGCCTCTGTGAAGCAGGGCATCATCTGGGAGGGGCATCGTCTCAGCAGACGTCATCTCAGTGGGGCCCCATCTGCTTCCTCTTCTCTGCTTCCTCTTCCCCTCACTCTTGCTGCCCTGGGACTCTCTGCCTTCCTCTTCCCCTTCCTCTTCCTGCTTCTCTGCTTCCTCTTCCCCTCACTCTTGCTGCCCTGGGACTGCACCTCCCACTGAAATGCTACCATTAAGACTTGGCCCAGACTCTGTTTGTGAGAGGGAAGAGAGTGGGCCAGGAAGGTGCTAGAGAGAAAATATTCTAGGCGGGGGTGGTGGGGGAGCAAGGGCAAAGGTCCTGAGGCAGGGGCATGTGAGGAAGATGGACCAGTCTGGAGTGGAGTGGGCGAGGCAGAGGGCAGGGGGGAGATCACCAGGCACCTCACAGGGGCAGAGCCAGGGCTCCGGCTCTCTCCCGAGTGAGATGGGAAACCGAGTTCTGTGTAACAAGATCCACCTTAACCTCCAAAAGGGCTCCGGGGTGGAGGCCGGCGGGGAAACAAGGAGACCTCTGAGGGGCCCTTGCTACAGTTCAGCAGAGTTGCCAAGGGGCTGTCCAGGGTGCTGAGGGCATTCCCTCCCCCTGCGCTCCTCCTTCCCCAGAGCCCTGGATGGCATCCGTCTCATCCCCACAGTCCTCCCCAGACGAGCGCCGGTCCTCCCTGCTGAGTGCGTGCCGCCCTGCATGGCAAGGGCTGCGGTGGGTTCCACCTCTTCCCGACGGTGGTGTGAGCCGGGCCAGCCCCTGAGCCTGCCGTGCCTCGTCTCCTCACCGGTGACGGGGGTGACAGCAGCACCCGCCTCTCACTGGTTAAGTGACCCGGTCTGCGTCAACCGACTGGAATGCAGTCGTGTCCAACAAAGGCTAGCTTTTACCCGGACCCCCAGCCAGCGGGCAAACAGAGGGGGTAACAAAATAATCTTTTTTAAAGGAGATCTCTCACTGCCACCAGAGCCGTGTCTGCCTTGTACTTAAAGGACGAGTTGTGGAGCCGGCCACCCCCAACCCAGGTAATAAAGACATGCCCTGGACGGAGGCATCGCACGCTTTGCTGGTGTCCTAGCCCCTGGCCTTGCCGCCCCCCGGCCCCCGGGAGCCTGCCTGAGAAGGGTTCCTGGGTAGAAGTCACGATTACCGGAGCTGGAGGCTGCATCTTCGCCAGGACGGGCTGATGAGCAGGGCAGAAACGTGAAATAACCAACCACCCAAACCACCTGAAGCTTCATCGTTCCGGAAAATGCATCACTCAGCACCAACGGCTCCCAGGGACTGGCCTCGCTGTGCCAACTTGGCAAAACGGGCATGTTCCTCAGAGCGGACTTTGCCTCCTGCCTTCCGCAAACGTTCCCGGAGCACCTGTTCGCGCCAGCACTGCCAGGGCCCTGGGGAGCCCCGGGCCACACCTGTGTCCGCCCCTGGGGAGAGGTGCTCAGAGCCTGGGGCGCCAGGGGCCCCAGAAAGGAGAGGACGGTGAGGCTAAAAAGGGGGCTTCGGGGGAAGCTGGGGTGCTCTTGTCCCTAGAGGCCCCCTGGCCGCCCCCTTTGCAGACGTCCGCCCACGGGCTCTGCCCCAGAGAATGGGCAGATCCGAGGGAAGGATCCTGGTCATGTGACTGCACTTTAATAGCGAGGGTGGCCCTGACTGGACAGAGGAACATTTAGAAAACGCAGTCCGCAGTGAGATCATAGTCTGGGATGGCCTCACAATAACACGGGGGAGGGGAGCGGTTGGGGGGAGGAAGTGGGTGGGGGCGGGGAAGGAGAGGGGTTGGGAGCCAGCTGCTCCAAGCCGGCTGATGAGTTCGTGAGGGTTCATTACGCCATCCTCTCTACTTTCACAGGCATTCAGAGTTTCCAGTGTAAATAGCAAAAAAAAAAAAAAAAAAAGCCACCCAAAAAACTGGGAACGAAAGCACAGCCTGGTCCTCAGTTCCACCCTCTGCAGCCACCGCCAGGCCTCGGGGACAGTGACGGCTTCTCACACTCAGTAGCCCTGAAAGAGTGCATTTCTTGGTGGAAATCAGAAGCCAGCGTATGTGTGGTCCCATCGCTGAAGGTGGTCACGTTTTTGAAACACAAGTTTAAGATACATCCAGAAAAGCCCTGAATCGTAAGGTTTTGATATACATCCACAAACCGAGTTCACCTGCATACCTCGTGCCCAGCTCTGGGGGCACAACACTGCCAGTTCCCCCCTCCCCCCGGGTCACCGCCAGCCCCACTTCCCCCAGCCTGCTTAATCCGGCCGGTTTTCACACTCCATACGACAGGGATCTCACAGTCTGGACTCTGAGAGCCCGAGGTAGTTCACAACCCCGAATATTAGAACACGTTTGCTACTTCCCGGTCGGAGCCAATTCCCCGGAGGCCGGCCTGTCTCATCCGGAGAAAATGTCTGTCCTGCTAGATAAACACCCTCGCTCTCCATGGCGACGGCTGGTGACTGAGGAAAACGCCGTCCAAATATGGCAGGGAGGAGGCGCGGCCCGGCCTCACCAAGGCTCCTTTTGATTCTCTCAACTCTGCCTTCCAGAGCCTCAGACACGGGTAGGCAGAAACCTCGGCTTCCTGGCTGCGGCGTGCAGGGAGGGAGCTACCCTGCGTGCCCGTGAGCACCCCGCTGTCCTGTCCCCTCCAGGGCCCCGGCAGGAGCACCAGGAGCCCGCAGGCCCGCCCGCCACCCGCCTGGGATTTGCTCTAGACGAGGAAATACCGCCGCACACTGTTGCAGGCCTGCACACAGTGGGCTTACAGGGAGCCGGGGCCTAACGGGCCCGCTCAGGGGCGGCGCCCGTCGGAGGCCCCGGTCAAGGCCCCCGGCTCTGTGCTGGGTCAGCAGGTGGGCCAGCTTCCCACGGGGGGCCCGGGGCGCAGAGCGGACGCGCGGCGGAGGGGTTATGTGTTTCTTCTGAGTTTTGCCCAATAAGGTGGTTTTGAGGGTCACTTGTTCTTTGGACTAAATAAACGCCGGGAGGTCCTGCCAGCCGCTCGGTGGCCTGACGGAGCCTGCAGTTCGCTGAGGCCCCGCGGAGTCACGTCGACAAACGGAGGAGTGTCCACCAGGACTTCTCTGAAAGTCGAGCGTGTGCGTGAGAAACGCAAGCGAGGGAACCTTCCCCACTTCCTTCGAAGCTCGGCGGCCAGGCCTCACCGGGCACCTTACGTGACCCGAAGGCGAGGGCGCATCAGACGCCCGTCTCCTGCGTAAGCGCTCGGGGAAGTCGGCTGTGGAGTAACCAGAACCCAAACACCTGGGCGTGGAGACGGACCTCCGCGCAGCCCCTCTGTGCAGACGAGGACACTGAGGCCCAGGGGGGTGGCTGAGTCACCCCCTCTCTGCCCAGCACCTCAGCCCCCACAGAAAGCCGGGCTGCGTTAGCTCTGCACCAGTGAGTCACACCAAGGTGAAGTGACAGATCACTGGGAACACCCACAGGGCCCTCCCCTCACTGGCCTATCACGTCGCTTCCACTGGAAAAAAGAGGAGTCTCTTCCCTCGTTTCATTCATACACCTTATAAAAAGCCATGAACTTCGTATGTAAAAACTCGATGTCCAGTTAACGCCTTCAGATAGAGCCCTGTTTCTTCGAGGCCAAACCCAGCCTGGGGCAAGAAGCCCTAGGGGGTGGGCATCACCCCCCCCAACCCCCCACCAGGGAGAAGACAGCCCCCGCCCCCCAGCATCAGACAGGCCGGGTAAGAAGTATTCGTGGAGAAACTTCCGCCATGGCGCTGGGCTTCTTAACATTTAGGGGACCTGGGGCTCCTCTCCCCAAATTCTGGCCCACTCAGCACTCGGCACCCACTCTGTAGAATGCGCGAGGCTCACCTCCACCCAGATCAGGACCCTCAGGAGGAAGGAAAGGCCGTGGAGATACCCCGGCGCCTGGGCCCGGCCCTGCTGTGGGGTGTGCCCAGCAGGGATGGCGGCCTCAGTTTCCTAATCTGTCAGGCCAAGGTGTTACCCTGGATGGCCTCCAGGGTTCCTCCTGCCTCTGCTGAATGAATCAGCTTTCCAGACTGTGTACGTTACGGAAACCCCGGCAACCAGATTCTCGTCCCTTACCTGGCCTCTCTGGAGCGCTCATGCAGGCCACTACCTGTCCCCTGGTCCGTGTCCCGGCCGTGGCGGCCAAGGTTCACCCCTAAAAGATGGTGTCATTGCTGCATCACAAGGTGGGACCCCCTTCTACTGAATCCGGGGAGAGGGGGTAAATACAGGGAGGTCCAGGGGGAGGCAAAGGGGGTGCCCCCTGGGTGCGGCCTCCCTGCCCACAGGCTTCTAGGTCTGGCCTGGGCACAGGGACTCTCTTCTCCTGCTCACCCTGCCCACGGGACCCATGGGCTGACGGGGTACAGCTCCTAGACCAGCGCCCATCAGTGGCCTTTCCCCAGCCTCAGACTTGGCTCTCTGGCCTCAGAGCAGGAAACCAGCCCCCTCAGGGGCCCTGCATGTTTCCAGAACGGCTGCACTGCGCCGGGGGCCTCTCCCAGTGGGGCGCAAAGACGCGAGGTAGGGCCCGTTAAGGAAGATCATCTAGAGAAGAACAGTCCCGTGTGGGAGTCACTCAGTAGCTCCGCCACCTTGGACAAGTTGCCTAAACCCTCTGGACCTCAGTTTCTCTATCTGCCAAATGGGGATAACAGTACTCACCCCACCCACCCCTTTAAGACGAGAAGGAGTCAGATGGCCCAGGAAACTCTCGGATCACGCCTCCGTGGGCTGCAGGAGCCGCCGCCGCCCGCAGCAGCTCGTCCACCGGACCCCAGACCGCTTGCCCGAGGCCCAACCCGGCGGTTACGTAACCAGCCAGCCGGGCTGCCCGACCGCGGTCGGCGCCCCAGCCTGGCACCCGCCGGCGGATCTGCTCGCTCCGCCCGCCGTGTCACGCCGCGCCCTCACCGAGCCGCGCGTCCCCGCTGGTCCGTGCGTCCGTCCGCGCGTCGGTCCGCCAACCCGGCTGCCGTCGCCGCCGCCGCCGCCTGGAGCAGCGCTTAGCCCGCAGCGCCGCCGCCGCTGTCACATAGTGGAAAACGTGACTGCGCGCGCCGCGCCCGCCCCCGCCTCCCACCATTGGCCGAAGCTCAGCCTCATCTGCATACCGAGGGGGCCGAGCCTGCGAGCGCCGCGTGTCCATTGGCTACAGCGCCCATCGCTCTCTTTACATAAGTCGCACATGGAACTCCATGTTCACCGCGTCGGTTCCTCAATGAAGACGCGGCGCGCACGTCTCCCCCTCCTCGTCCTCCCGAGTGGTCCCTTCCACTTCCGGTCTCGGAGCCTCCCATTCAAGACAGCTGGCGTCGTCCGGCCAGGGCGGCGCGGAGTGGCGCGTACCACCTCGGGCCGGGGGAGCTGGGTGCGGGACGGGACCTGGTCCGGCGCACCTCAGACCGGCGGGCGGGGCCGCCGAAATCCCGCCGAAGCCCGGGCGCTGGAAGGCCGCCACCCGCGAGAAACCCCCTGCGGACATCTTTCATTCCCGTTCATTCATTTGCTCACTCCCATTCATCCTTCGCGGGGCGCTGAAACTGCCTGGGGAACCGAGCCAAGGCTGCCCAGCAGGAGCGCCGCGTGCACGTCCACCCAGGCCACCGAAGTCCACACCTGCCAGGACGGTCAGCTTCCAAGTGGCCTTTCTTATATTTGAGATCATGTGTTACAAATTTTGGTTCAGCAAATAGGGACATTGTTACTAGGAGGGGGTACCAAAGAAATGAACCATGTCCTTGCTCCCAACCACGTCATTAGGGGAAAAGGGCGGTTTCATTCATAAAAAGGGAACTTAAATACCAGATGGGGCGGCGTGGATCATCAATTAACCAAGGCCAGAGCTATCCGCAGAGGGTCCATGGAGGAAGCAGCACTTGAAGAGGGGAAAGGAAAAGGCATTTGGAAAAGGGAGGTTTTCAGAAGGCGCAAGCCAGAGACACATGGGCCAGGGGTGCGTAGGGTTCTGGGAGAGAGTAGGTCCAGAGCGTCCTGGCCGCCACTTTTTCTTTCAGTAAGCATTTTTGGGGGCACGTAAAGCCCGAGCTTTCTGTTTAAAGAACCAGGAGAGAGAGTGGAACTTACTCTCAGACCAGCTGGAGGGCTGAGGCTTGCTTGTAGGACATGAAACGGCGCGCAGGCTGCGCGAGGCAGCTCAGCTGCTGCAGGCTCAGAAACTACAGGTCTTGGCGGGCAGGGGAGGCTGGCTGGGCTCTGAAAGGCTGAAGGGGCCCGGCATCTCCCTCCACCGGTCCTACTCTTCCTGCTCAATAGCCTGCATGCAAACTAAGCTGCTAGTTCTCAAAGGCAAACCTACATTCAGGAATTCCTGTGTTGAAGCCACTTCTTTCCCTCTCCTTGACAAGGTGTCAAGGACAACTTTGTGAGACACTGATGCAAACTGGGGCAAATACCAGGTTCCTCGAGACAGCTCTTATGTCCTCCAGACATAAGCCCTGGGGGGCCTGCTGTGAGGCCCACACGCCAAGGTGATAGCAGCCCCTCCTCCTGTTTCTATGACACCGACACCTAGAAACCCTCCGTGCCTCCCTGCCTAACACACACACGCACCAAGCAAATCCAGGCCCAGCTGCACCCTGCACACACCCAGAGGCCTTTTGTTTCTTCACGTACATTGACGTCAACGATGGACTCCATTGTTCTGGAAGCAAGAATAAACAGACAGCTCATCCACATCACACAGAGATTCTTCTGCTCAGCTTTTCCTTGGTCTTGCTCCATATTCAGCCTGTAGCCTAATGTCACATTTCCTCCCTAAATTTAGCTCTTTCTCTTTCTACCGTCAATCCGGTAGCAAGATGTTGGAGTCCATTATTTTAAAACTTACCGAACATCGTGGACTCTAGAACCCCTCAGAACCTAATCTATTTTCAGTGTCCTCCTGCTATTCTTTTTTTTTTTTATTTCTTGTTGTTGGAAACTCTCATTCGCTCCACAAATACTTGTTGAGACCTAAGTGTTGGGGGTTATGCAAAAATATATGCCACTGGATCCCTTGTGTGCAACATAGAAGAGGTGATGCCCCCAGGACCATGGATGCCATTCTCATTGGACCAAGAATCATGAGTGTGTGTGTGTACGTGTGTGTTGCGGCATTAGGTGTGGGGGGGGGTGGGTTAATGAATCCTTTCGTGGTCAGTCTACACTGACCTAGAAATGTGTTCAGGTAGCTCTCACCTCTAGGACAGAACCCTTGGCCAAGCATATTGCCGGTAGCAGGAGGGGAGGCAGGCTGGCAAGAAGGAAGTCCGGGGAAGGAGACGGGGAGCCCGTTTCCCCAGCTGCCGGGGGGGATGACGTCAGTGGAAGGAGCTGGCCTTTGGCATCAGCCTCTGCCCTGCCTCCCAGCCAAAGGGTGCTCTGCCCCTGCCCACCATCCCGTTCCTCCAGTGGGCGTGGCTCAAGTCAGCCCCGCCCACCCACGCCTGGGCCCAGCCAGGAGCGCCCCTCCTTACGCACAGAGCCTGCCTCTCATTCATTCATGCACTCAGTTAGCCAGCCGTTTCCTGGGCAACTACTATGTGCCGGGCACCATGTTGGCCAGACATACCTGCCTTGGTCAGAGTGGACACTCCCACCCCGTTCCCAATCTGAGGGAGAAAACGCTCAATGTTTCACCCTGAAGTGTGATGTTAGCCTTAGGTGTTTGGTTTTTCGTAGATGTTCTTGTCATGGAGAGGTTTCCTTCTCTTACAGTTTGCTGAGAGGTTTGTTGTTTTTTAAAATCGTAAGTGGGTGTAATGGGCCTTTCACCCATGGCAGTTACTATTATTTGACAATACCTCCTCCAAATTAATCTGTTTTTGCACCACAGCGTCGTCTCCAGGATGCAACAATCTGTTTAGACTTGCTTACTTCGTTATTGTAATTTACAACCAAAAATGTAAATGAATGGAAATATTAGTGCCCAAGATTCTGCCTTTTCTTATGTTATTAGCTGTTTTCTAAATAAAAGACGTGGTTTTAACGGAAGCCCCAAAACTGTTTGCTAGCATGTCACTTGAGAAAGGACTAAGACTTCAGCTGTCCTGGCCATGAGGGCATTAAAGCCCAAGGATTGAAGTGAGGAGAAAGCGTCCCTCTGGTGAGGAAGGTTGGGGAGGAAGGGGGCAGGCGGAGTTGCTGGCCAGGTCTTGGTCTCAGACCTTGAGGGCTGATTTCTGGGCCA
>CM053578.1:104420352-104454380 GCA_028646485.1 Cryptoprocta ferox
TGTGGGGTAGCCCGGCAGACATCCCCCAACCACGACGTCCCAGGGCAGTGTCGGGAACTGGAGCTCTGCATGTCCCGGGGGACAAACGAGGCCCCTCCCCTTCAGGAGGCCGAGGTCCGGGCTGCACATTCACGGGTGGGCACGGGCCCCTCGCCCTGTGACAAGCTATGATCCAGCACGTGCTTCCTGTGTTAGGCACGTGCCCCGAGCGTCACACGTGTGCCCTTCTTTGACCCTCACACCTCCGCGGGGCACGTGTCCAGATCCCCACTGTCCCTTTGCAAAAGCACCCTTGATGTCATGATGCACCAAGGAATCGTGCAGGGGCTAGGTCTTATGTCACCCAAGAGGGACAACCTTTCTCTACACAGAATGATCTCATGGCCACCCTCACTGTGTCCCTGTGGAGGCTGGGAACCAGGTGACCTGAGTCCAAACTCCAATGTCCCTCTCGTCCCCTAAACGTCCTCCCCCACCCCAAATCTCCCTCTGTGATGTGGCTGGCCAAGTGCCGCCTGAAGCCTCCTAACTCCTTTTCAGATGCGTAGAGGCTCACAGGTGTGGACAGCTGGGACGCAGGTCCTCCACGTGTCCCAACACCTGCCTGTGTCTGTCTATGCAGCCATGCGGGCCCACAGCGCCTGTCCCGCCATGAAAGGGCCCTGTGAATTCTGCCTCAGTCTCTGCCTCAGTCTCTGCCTCTAGGTTTGTCCTCCAGTACATTCTGTCCCACGCCTCGCAGTGTGTTACCTGCCATGTTTGTCCTTGTCACCGGCTTCTCCTTGCTGCCCAATGTGGAAAAAATACGCGTGTCCCCAGACCCACAGCTTTTTGGAAGAAACAAAGGGGTTTGCCCGGACCACTCTCAGAGTGGGATGGTGGTGCGTCACCTGACTGGGCCCAGGTGACTGTGAACTGCAGTAGCCTTAGGGCACACAGCGGTCCCTCTTTGGGAGAGAGCTGGGGGAAGAGGCTGCCGTCAGCCCATCTCCCTGCTCCTCCTCAACAGGTCGGGTCTGGTGAGGGAGGAGGAGGGGGAACAGGAGACCCCTGCCCCTGGGTCTGCGGGCTGCAGTGGGGAGACCTCATGGGTGGGCGTACACAGGTGCTCAGAGGCGAGACGGACTCTGAGGCACCCCCAAAACCTGGGAGCTCCCAGCGTGGTCGGTCACCACAATGGGAGGCAACATCAGTGCTGCTGGGCAAAGCAGATGGCAGGTGGTGGGACCAGTCCAGGGCCCTGCTGCAGAGCCAGCAGTCTGGACCGCCCGGCACCCCTGCCTGCGTCTTAGAATGAGAGCTCAAGGGAATTGGGCAGACCTGTCCCAAGGGAGTTCCCTCAGACTGGGGGCAGAAACTAGGACACCCCACTGAAGCCAGGAGCCCCTTAGAGAACTGCTAGGAATCCAGAGAGACCCCCTGACAACACTGTCTGGACTCAGAAAGCAGTGGGTGGTTCATGTAGGTGGGCCCTCCGGAGAGGGGAGGTGGGGGCTTAGGGAAGGGACAGTCCTCCCAGATCCCCATCTCAGGCAGGGAGGACCTGCCCTTCTCCCAAGCCGTGTGGCTCTGGCTTGGGAACAAAGGACGCCCAGAAGGAAAAGGAAGGCCTGCCAAGACCTGGACTACCGCGGGCTGGCCGACCAAAGGGGACGGAAGGGGACCTGTGGCAACAGGACGGGAGGGGCTGTGGAGGGCGGGGGTGGTGAAGGAAGACGAAAGTGGAAGGCTGGGGGCCCCTAGGAGATTAGAGCCTACCAATCTCACCTGTGAGGCCCACCTTGAAGAGCTCTAGGCGCCCCCCCCACAAGGACTTGGCAGATGAAACCAAAGAGCGAACGCACCGCAGTCTGACCGTATCAAAATGCGATTCCCGCGGGGAGCGCGTGCAGCTGTAGGGGCCACCCCTCTAGAGCAGTCCTGGTCCGGCCTCTCTGCACCCTGTGTGAGTCCTTCAAACCAAGAGAGAATGGAGGATGCGGCTGGGTCCCCTATGCTCCCTCCTGGGAGATCGCAGACTGTGGGCTCCAGTCGATACGCGCCAGAAAGGGGAGGGGTCCCAGACAGTCTGGGGCTGGCTAGACCTCAGAGCCCAGGTGGCTATCTCTGTCCCCCAGAAAAGTCACTGTCATAAATGCTATTGGGTTCTTCCCGTATTTCCTCCCCGGGCACCGCAGGGCAGGCCTTACGCTTAACCAGAGAGAGGCAGGAGGGCGCCAGCCTTCCAGTGGGCAGAGATCCCAGGCTTTTTGCTCAGCCAGTCCAGAGAAGTCTTGTGGGCTGAGCACGGGAACCTGGCCAATGCCTGGCTTGTCCCGTGTGGCTGTCCGTGAGCAGTGGCTGCGTGAAAGTGCCTCCTCTTGTCTTTCACTCTTGCTGCCCTGGAATTGTACTTCCAGATTAAAGCATTAGTTCTTTTTTTCTTAAAGTTTTTTTTTTAATTTAATTATTTTGAGAGAGAGAGAAAGAGAGAGCTTGAATGAGCAGGGGAAGGGCAGAGAGAGGGAGAGAGAGAATCCCAAGCAAGGATTCTCCTGATGCACAGGGCTCAAACTCACAAACTGTGAGATCATGACCCGACCCCAAAACCAAGAGTCGGGGACATTGAACGGACTGAGCCCCCCAGGTGCCCCTAACGCATTCGTTCTTAAGCCTGTCCGGAGGCTCTGATTTCTAGGGAAACTACACGAAGACATTGGATGCTGAAAACGGTTCTAGAAAGCAGACTCATGGGGGTTCATTTTAGGGTTGAACTGCCTACCTGTCTCAAAGCCATAGGGGCCCCATTCTTGGTGGTAAGTGGGACGGTGGCCCTTGAGCTAAGAATGGCTTTTACATTATTTAAAGGCAAAGGGGAGAAAAGAAAGCTAAAGAAAATGCTGTACAGATCAGACAAGACCCACAAAACGGACACTATTTACTATCTAGCCCTTTGGAGAAAAAATTTTGCTGAGCCTGGTAATAACCCGTCACGCGGTGGCATTGCAATTCTGGAAGTTTCCATGGGGGACAGCAGAGAACAAGGCACTGAGGGAGCAAGTGGATGTGAGGCTTCATCGGCGGGGCCACAACGGTAATGATGCTGATGGTGGAGAAAGAGGTTCCCTGAGTTGGCGCTGGAAACCTCGGGAAGCAAACGAATAGGCTTAGGACAGTTCGCTGCCAACCTCAGAGCAAGTCTGCGAGCCGGAGGGCCTCCGTGGCAGCTCGGCAGATCCCCATCTTCCGCAGCTGCTGGGCAGACTCAGAACTCAGCCCTGGACTCTGATAAGGTTCACAGAGCTACAGAGGAGACAAAGCCACGGCCTGGACAGGTCCCCTGTACAAGGTCAGGAGTCAGACGGGGAGTGATCGCGGGCCGTGGATGTGGGCCCCTGGAGAGACGAGCTGAGAATTTCAAAGCCCCAAGTTCCCGGGAGCCTCCCCGTTGGCAGAGGCAAGTGCCTTCAACCCTGCCAGAGAACAGACTGTCCTTGCTAGTGCCTCACCTGGAGCAGCTGCCTTATATAATGATGCTTGTTCTCAAGGTCTGCCCTCAGCACCCCCTCCCACCCCCTTTGATTCCAGGCCTGTATCGAAGGTCACGTGTCAGCCGAGCTAGAGGAGAATTCACCGGCCCAGGGGCCCTTATCTGTGATTTAGAACGCAGTGCTTTGGCAAGTACACCAGGAACTCGTTCTAATCATTTCCCGGGATGACTCCGGCAGCGCGCTAGTAAAACTTTAACAGCCGGCTCTCCGAAGGGGAACATTTTTGTAGCGTTTGCCAGTTTTTATGGTGTAAATAACCACACTGTGGCCAAGTTCAAGCTACCAGCGTGACTCGGTTATGGAAGAGGCCAGGCCTACAAAGGCCAAGTGCGTGAAGAGAAGGGGGCCGCCTCTCCTCACCCTGGGCTGTCACCACGGCCCACCCAGCGTTGCTTCACAAACAGTCTGGGTTTGCTCAGATACAAGCAGAAGCGGGTCTCCCGAAGTTCAGCACCTACGGGACTATTTTCCCCAGACGGTTCAGGCGATTTTAAAAGGGGCTGTGGTCACAAAATAATCTCATTCATGTTTCATTGTAAAAACATCTCTCAAAGTCAGTGAGACCTCTGGCTTCTGGCGTGAGGAGTCTGCCGTGTGCCAGCTCGTGTTGGGTTTATAGCAGTTCCCAGGACATAGTGGCGGAGACAGGCCAGTGCTCCGCCAAGCGACTCCTGCTCTTTGTGGCCATAAAATGTGTCAGCAGAAAGGAGGGTACTCAAGTTGCTGGCTCCTGGGTGAGGGCCCCACTCACCCAAGGGCTGCTGTTAAGTCATTAGGGTTCCGGGGAAAGAGAGACGGTTGCCAGGCATCCCTGTTTCATCCTTCTGGAATGATCTGGCCCTCGAGACCTTTCCTGTCAGCCCGCCTCTCATGGTCTGAGCTTGGAGAGCCAGACATCTGGGCGGACCTCGGCCCAGACCATTTCCAGCCCTCAGGGTCAAAGGCCAGGAGGAGGTCACTGAAAGTCCCAGCTCCGTTCGGACTGTCCCGCAGGCTGTGCCCGCGTCCCCCTGCCCTTGATGTCGAACATTGTCCAGAGAGGTCGAAACTTGCAGTTATGAAAAGGGATTTCCCTCCTGGATGAGCCTGGCAGTCTCTGCTTTTAGGGGAGAACGTCTGTGTGAATGTGCACACGAGAGAAAAACAAAAAGGAACGGCAAAACTTTTTCAGTGGGTTTTCTCTGGGTTGTGGACCATGAATGACGCTCGTTTCATTCTCTATATTTTCCAGTGCCCTTCATGTATTCCATCATGAGTGCCTTCCTGGGTTATATGCACTTGCATATGTAAATTATAAGTTCTACTGAATCTGCATTTACATATAATAAGCATTTCTTTTTTAATTGTTTTAATGTTTTTTATTTTTAAGAGAGAGAGAGAGAGAGAGAGAGACAGAGCGAGAGTGGGGAAGGGGCAGAGAGAGAGGGAGACACAGAATCTGAAGCAGGCTCCAGGCTCTGAGCTGTCAGCACAGAGCCCGACGCGGGGCTCAAACTCACGAACTGCAAGATCGTGACCTGAGCCTAAATCAGATGCTTAACCAACTGAGCCACCCATGCGCCCCTCTTATGAGCATTTCATAATTACAAAACTATAGTTTTCTATGTTATAAACTACTAAATATAAAATAAAAAGTTAATTTTAAACAGGATGTTTAGTATCAAATTAAAGTGGCTTGCTCTGTGACGCGGGCTGTTTTAATAGAGGTGGAGAATAAGGACCAGAGCAGTAAAACCAAAGCACTGGATTTTTTTCTCATTGCAAATTTACCATTTTTGTCTGGGTTCTATTCATTTCCCAGATTTTGTCTTCAATAATCAGATAAATATTAGCTTCATGCTATTTTGAGCAACCACGCCCGGGGAATTTACCAATCTCATATTTATTGTGCAAATCTGCCAAAATGGCGAACAATGAAAATAGTCTACAGAAGTCAGGGAAACAACAAACAAATTGCAGAAAACAATCTGACGATGGGCACCAGGTGCACCCGTGAGCCCAGCAAACCAACGGCAGAGGCACGAGCCGTGAGCTTTCTGGGATCGAGACAGCTGTGGTATTGAACTGACGGAATATTTTGGAGGCTTTTAAGAGTCAAGGCAAGACACAGATGCTACGGAGAGGTGAAAAGATAAAATGATGGACACGGATGTACCTGTGGGGTCAAAATAAAGTCAATGTTGTGATGTTGCCGAAAGAGCCGAATTTGTGTTTTTCAGAGGATGTGTCTCACACGCACGACCGTGTGAGACGTATATGCCGATGGATGGCACTGGGAGGGAATACGGAAAAGCGATTTATTTCTGTTGGGTGGGTGCAGTGAAAGCATCGTCCACGCTCTGTACGTGGCCTTCCTGGTTTGCTTGTACAAAGAATCCAGGGTATGGGGTTGCTAATCCTGTGCTCTCTTTGTCACACGGATTTAAACCCAAACAAACAGCCTTCTAAGGGTGTTTGCTTAAAGGCCCTACACGTCCTGTGAGTGGCGTTTCAGGCAGCTGAGGCAGAAATTTGGAGTGGGCAGCGGGGGGGGGGGAGGCCCTGGGGGGGGCAGGGGGCTCACTCTGCCCTCCTGGACCTGGTCCCTCTGCAGACACTACCTCCTCTGACGCCCTTGAACGTGGGGCTGCCCGTGCTCTCCCATCCGTGACGATTAGGTGGATCCCTGCGTGTCACCTGGGCAAGGACACGGGGCCCTGAAACAGAGCTGCCAGCCAGCGCTGGCTGGGAGCTGCTTGGTGTCCTGGCAGTCACCGAGGACGAAAGTCTCCACCTGTCCCAGGTGCCCCCCACTCTGGTCCCCAACATCCGTTCTTGCCCTCTCTGTCCTTGCCGCTCAGGACTCCAGACTTCTGCTAAAACTCAGAACTCATCATCCAATGGCTCCTTTGAGGCAACTTTTGATAGCACCGTGCCAGATGATGGCAGCTTTTTAATTCTTAGGGGCTAAACCTTAGGCTCGAGGTTTACAAGTGTGCTCCAGATCTGCTTGAAGCTCACTCAAAATAAGAATTATTTCCCCCCTTTCCAAGGATGAGCTTTGCCTCGTCCTAGCCAAGGGTTTTTTGGGTTTTTTTTTTTAACCCTTTTATCCCCCCCTTTTTCTGTCTGCTCAGTATTCAGGTCATCGGGATTTCAGGCCACATCTGTGTAACTCCAGAGGAGATCTGCCCTCGAAGATGCCCTCCGCTGGCAACGAAGGAACTGACCCAGACTCACAGTGGGGACAGTTGTCCCTCCAGGTCTTTGTAGGGTGCTCAGGCCCTACATGCAGCAGCCCCGTCTGTCCCTGGCGGCTCCGGACCTCCAGCTGCATGGCCCTGCGCGCGTGCGTTTGTGTGCTGCGGGGGGGGTGTGTGTGTGCGAGGGTGCCCAGCGCCGGACCAGCATCGCTCATCAGCCTCAAAAGACTGACCCATTTTTCAGGAACTGCTTCCCACAGCAGGTGACGCCTTTGTTGTGTAGAGGACCTGAACTGCCCCTCCTGGTGAGCCTGGTTCTGCTTAAGAGCCGCCATGTGGGTGGGGGGTTCAGGGAGCCCTGGCTCTCCTGCGAAAGTTCAGCTCCTTTCCTTCTGGAAAATTTCGAAGACTCGTTTCCTTTTCCTGGGTCGCAGCTGAAACCTGCCTTCAGACACAAAGTCAGCAGCGGACAATGGGAGCACCCCGAGAGCATAGCCTGTGGTTGGTAACTGGGAGGCAGCCGGCTATTGGGCGCCACGTGGGCACCGGGCTCAGCTCTTGCACCCAGCCGACCCCGTGTTGGCAGAGAGAGGTCCGGGCGAAGACAAGCCCTGGTGCGCTCAGCATTTGTTGAGAGCCCACTAGGTCCCAGCACGTTGAATTGTTTTGGGCTTGTTTGTAAAATGGCATTGCGCTTACAATAAAAATGATTGCTTTAATCTGACAATACCCCACGTTCTCTTGCCTGCGGACCCCCGAGTCTCAGGGGTGGGCCTGTCTCATTCAGGGGCTCCATTCAACGACGTAGCCCTCCTTTCTTCTCGACGCTGGCGTTATGCCTAGTACTACCTGTCTGACATAATCATTGTCGGACACGTATCAAATTTATCTATTTGGATTGAACAAAGTCACCCTAAGAGACTAAATCGTTAGCTAGGGGCACCTGGGTGGCTCAGTTGGTTAAGCGTCCTGGTCTTGGTTGCGGCTCAGGTCATGATCTCATGGTTAGTGAGATTGAAGTTCATGCCCAGCTCTGCCCTGACAGCGTGGAGCCGGCTTGGGATTCTCTCTGCCCCTCCCCCACTCGTGTGCATGCCTCTCTCAAAATAAATAAATAAATTTCAAAAAATTAAAAAAAATTTTTAATGTTCATTTATTTTGAAGGGCGCCCCCAACTCAACCAGCCCTCGAATGGGGGCTGCGTCTGGGGAGCAGGAGGTGAGTAGGCCCCTCGGGCGGTGTTCCCAGAGAGGAGCTTAGCCGTGAGCTGACAAGGACCGATGCCCTTGTGGAGGGGCACCCGGGCGCTGCGGTGGTGTAGGGCCTCCTCCTTCGGGCTCGGGTGCCCGAAGCTCAGCGTGTGCCCCGAGAGACCGTGGAATCGGCGCCCTCTGCCAGGAGCCTGAGTTCTAGTGGGGCGGAGACGCTGGGCAGCCGGCCACGCAATTCTTCCGCTGTGCCCGGAGGAAGCCTGGCAGGGGCACCTCGCGGCACAGGGCAGGTGGCCCTGAGAAGGGGCCCGAGTGTCGTGGGAGTCTGCTGCAGGGTGGCAGGCGGGAGATTCGGTTTCATGTAATTCAAAAGCAAGCTGTGCTCCTGAACCCCAGCCTGGTTTGTGTGAGAAGGACGCACACGAGGGAGGGGTTGGGCACAGGGAGGTGGAGCCAGCGGCTGGGGGCAGGCCCCCAGGCTCTGGGAGACCCGGTTTAAGGGAACGTATGGCGGGGGTGGGGGGCGCCTGGCGGCTCAGTCAGTTAAGCGACTGACTTCAGCTCAGGTAGTGATCTCACAGGTCATGGGTTCGAGCCCTGCGTCCAACTCTGTGCTGACAGCTCAGCTCCTGGAGCTGCTTCCGGTTCGGTGTCTCCCTCTCTCTACCTCTCCCCTGCTTGCACTCTGTCTCTTTCTGTCGCTCTTTCTCTTTCAAAAATAAACATTAAAAAATTTTAAAAAAACAAATAAGGGACCGTGTGGGACGGGGCTCTGCCCGATCGTTCTGGGGGCGTTGCTCTGAGTGCCTGCAGTTACGGATAATTATTGGGAGAGATGTTCGAGATCTCTGAAGAGATCAGAATCCACCCAACTGGCATAGCTGGTGACAGTAAAGGCCGCCCCAGGTGACAGCGCCCCTCACTGCTAATCCGGGACGCTTGCCACGGAACTTCCACAGGTCAACTTCAGCCTGTTGGAGAACAAGGAGCCGGAGGCACCGTGAGAATGTCCTGCAGGGAAGGGACGGGGCAGCAGGGAACTGAAAGCAGTTCCATTCCCAGGCCGGAAAGCTGCCGGGACTGCCCGTTCTCTGCAGAAGGACGCCGGGCCAGCGATAAGAAGGTTCCCGGATGTACTCATGGCCCAGGATGGAACAGGCGGCAGGTGCGTGGCCCGTCCAGATGCCCAGTATCACGTCGTAGGTGCTTGCTGGCATCAGACACGCAGCGAAACAAAAGAGGCTTGAGCCGGGACACCGCGGCGTTGGCGCCTGCAGAGTCGTAGTCCCCGGCTTTCCGGTTCTGTCGTCACCGCACCTTTGGGACCTGTCTCTCTCTCTCACAGTCTTGTAAATGACCCTGTTAGGAGCAGTTAGACACAAATGGGGGTATGTGAAGGGGCACCTGGGACTCAGTTTACCAACACGGTTTATCAATACCATGATTTTCCCTACGGTGGCAGGGGGGTCTCCTCTGACAACTTTTAGTTTTTGTTTTTGATTTAAAAAGTTCTTATGTATTGAGAAATAAATCTAAATGACAAGGAGGTATAAAGAACCTGAAGAAATGTCCCATTATTCCAACTCCCAGATAGTCTCTGAACCCTTGACATTGCTGGACGTATTCACACACACACACACAGACACACGCTCACACGCACTCATACATTCAACATCACTGAGATCCCATTGCTTACATAACATTATAGTTTAATTTTTTAATTTAAAATTATGGCATAAACAAATCATATTATTATTTTAAAATTTTTATGTCTTTATTTTATTTTGAGAGAGAGACAGAGAGTGAGCGGGGGAGGGGCAGAGAGCGAGGGAGACACAGAATCTGAAGCAGCTGCAGGCTCCGAGCTGTCAGCACAGAGCCCGACGCGGGGCTCGAACCCACGAACCATGAGATCATGACCTGAGCTGAAGTCGGATGATTAACCGACTGAGCCACCCGGGTGCCCCAACAAATCATATCATTAAGAGCCCTTTGGAAAGAGCAGTTTTAGTAAAAGTATAGTCTATCCAACATCCAGTCAACAGTTATCGATCGAGTGGCTATAACGTCTGACAACGTTGAAGGTGTAGAGGATTCAGGGATGGGCAAATCAACCAGGCCCCTCTACTAATTGAACTCACTTTCGGGGGGGGGGGGTGGATGGGGTGGGGAAAGAGATAGAAAACAAAAGGGCAGATATGAATAAAAAAAATACTTTCACAGAGTGATAAGTACTTTGAAGGAAATAAGGTGAGAGAGCAGCTGGAGAATTCAGGTGTGGTCTATTTTTGGTATCGCTGAGATGTCACAGGTGAGCTGAGACCCAAATAATGGGAAGGATCCAGCTATATGAAGATCGGGGGCGGGGGGGGGGGGGATGTTGTTCTTATTCGGTTAGAAGGACCAGCAAGTGCCAAGGTCCTGGGGTAGAAATGATCTTAGCAAGTTTAGGAAGGTTTTGTCTTCTTTTTCTCTAGACTCAGGTAGAGAGGACGGGACAAGTTCTATGCAGGCCCCTCGGGTTTCACAACGGTGTCAGTCACCTCCCAGCTTAGATGGGGAGCGCACAGCAAGGTGCTTGACTGGCCACACAAACTGATGCCTTCCTTTCTGAGCCTGCCAGGGGGTCCGGTCTTAGAGCCAGGGCTGGTGAGGCTGTCTCCAGACTCTGGGTCACTCTCTTTCACCCGGTCTCTGCCTCCCCAGTTCTTCCCGTGGGCTGACCCACATCCTGGGCTCTTGGCCCCCCCAGGCCTTTGTCTCTGGGAATGTTTGCCTCTCTGGGGAGGAGAGGTAGGGTCTGGAAGCCCCTTGCTTTGTGGCGCTCTCTCTCCGGTGATGAGTCACGGCCACTGTCGTCTTCTTCATTCATTCAGAAACTGCTTTTTACAAAGCATCTCGGCCGCTCTTTATTCCTCAAACACTTTCTCTGCCTGGATTTTCTGTAGTTATTTAATCACCTGCCTTTTTCACAAATGACTCTTCCTTACGTTCTCTTTTTCTCTGATCCTTACATGACTCTGAGGTGCTGAGGGGTAATTCAGGCTGCGGGGGCCCCTGTGCCGCCGGTCCCCGGACCTGGAGGCTCCCCGCTGGTCTCTGGGCCCCTTCCCTCCCCACGCTCCCAAGGTGGATCCGTGTCTTTCTCAGCGTCTGGAATCCTTCACTGCATCCCGTTGGCCCTGCTTTCCCGGGCCCAGCACTCCTGCCCGGGGGCTCTGTGCAGAGGCCTCAGGCAGATGCAGTGGTGGCCCAAGCATGTTCCCAGAGGCTGTACCCACACTCCATGGCCTGCCTCCCTCAGACGGGCCCTCAGTGGGGTCTGGTGGGTCTGCTTCCTTGTCCCAGATCCTCTCAGAGACTTTCCCTCATGGCCCTGTGGTCCCAAAGAGAGCAGCAAGGCCTGCGGCCACGGGCCTGCACAGGGCCTCCTCGGCCTAGGTGGCTCCCCTGCTCTCCACAGCCTGTGGGAGAAATTGGAGTCAGGCTTCCCCGTCGTGTGGCTCTGGCTGGGGTCCTCAGTGGACCCTCGGGCCACACCCCCTGGCCCCACTGCTCTGGCCGAACACTCATAGACAAGCCATTGTTGGCCACGGCGTCCCATGGCTCCGGGCCCAGATGATTCTGCCCAGCGTGAACCTTCCAGGAAAGGGGCTGGGCAGTGTCTGTCAGGAAGGCAGGGCACTTGGGTCAGAGGCCAGGGTCGGTGACCTCCTTGAGTTCCCTCTCCACTCTTACTCAGGCCAACCCCAGCCAGTGTTCAGAGTTTAGAGGGGGTGCCCCTCATAGGAGCCTGGGCTCCCCCCCTCGGCCATGGTGAGCAGATCAGGGAAGACGTCCGGGCTAGGACACTCCAGCTCTCAGACACTATGACATCCTCTGTATCCACCTGGCCGTCCTGTGAGAATGGCACCTCCCCCTTCTCTCCCTAACATTTGGAGGGCGGAAGCTGGAGCATCTTTGTCTGAAGGCTTAATCACTTGGGCCACCTTTCCAGAACTAAGGGCGTGGCCATGAAGAAGGACACAGCCCCACTATGGCCCACTCCCCTATTCAGAAGACTTTCGGGGCGGCCAGAGGGGGGCCAGGTGGTGGCAGGAAAGGGGAAGGAATGGGCTAACATTGTTCTCCATTTGAATATGGTGTACTCGTTTCAATGTGGGTGAGGATGGTCAGAAATGATGAACTGTTTGAGAATTAACACTTGTTCTTGGGAGGCGGGACATGTGTGTGATAAAGATATATATGCGGACAATCAGGAGAACAGTGGAGATCTGGAGCCCTGGAAGGACCTGATTCACAGTGTCCACCATCCCCCTGGACTGTTCCAAGGGACTGAATTGCTAGACTGTCCTGCCCCTGCCTTGGGATGAGTCTGGAATGGAGAGCCCAGTGCTGCAAGAAAGGGGTTAGAAGAGAAGATACATGTGTAGATGGTGGGATTTCCAGAAAGTCAGGGCGATTTGACAAGTCAGGGGGCAGAGGATGGAGGTACTCTGGCCAAGGGAGTAGACCTGGAAGTTGGGGAGGAAGGTTAATAACTGAGGGCCACCAGGAGGGAACACCTCTGAGGGTGCAATTTGCTGGGTGCTTTTTCCCCCACGGACCACGGAATAGCTCTACTTGTCAAATTCCTTCCCTCCCAGGTGGTCATTCCTTAGGTGGCCCCTAACTTCTCGGTAAAATCTCAGACATCCAGCCTGCCTGCAAGGTGAGGTGTGGAGAGAAGTGAGGTTGGCGCTGCTGGAGGGAAATGGGCCCTGGTGGCTCACCCGGCCTCTGTCTGGGTGACCACCTGCTGTCCTGGATGTCATCAGCAGCAGGGTGAGTGACGTTCCAAGGAGCAGTGGGTATCAGAGGATGGCGTGGGTATTGCTTACCGGAAGGTACATCGTTCCCCAAGAAATCCCCAGCACCTGTTAACCTTAAATATAAAGCTGTCTGTTTTTTTTTTTTTTTTTACCAGCAAAAATGGGTTTATTCCGGAATAGCAGAGAATTGTAATCAGGGACAAGCAAGCTACAGCAAAACCATAGAGGGCTGTTACAAAGAGTCCATGAAGCAAAGTGGCAGTTGGAAGCACGGTGGCTTCTCGTTGGCTGAGCTGTGACCGTCTCTCATTGGCTGGGCTGTTGCCTGGCGAGGAGGAAATCTTTCCTCCTGCTGCTGGGATGGTAAAGTTATATCCATGTGCAAGGTCCCTCTCTTCCCGTGGGACCTGCTGTTGATAACCAGTGCTGGGAATGAGAGCTCAGCCCGCCTGCCGGCCTCCTGACTCCATGCTAAACAATGTTTCCTTTTATTAATTTTCACAGCACATAGCAGTGATTCAATGAACACCTGGACACTTTATGAGCCATCCTCACCAAATACATATGACTATCCAATTAGTACATGACAAGAGGCTCAAAATCACAAATCACTAGAGAAATGCAAATCAACATCATAGTAAGATGTCATTACAGCACCACTAGAATGACTGAAGTTAATTTTTCTTAATGTTTATTTATTTTTGAGAGAGGGAGAGAGAGAGATCGATCCGGGGAGGAGCAGAGAGAGAGGGAGACACAGAATCTGAAGCAGGCTCCAGGCTCTGAGGTGTTAACACAGAGCCTGATACTACGGGGCTTGAACTGGGAACTGCGAGATCATCGAACTGAGCTGAAATCAGATGCTTAACCAACTGAGCCACGCAGGTGCCCCAGGAATGACTAAAGTTAAAAAGAGTGACCCCCAAAAAGAAAAAGAGACCGACCTGTCAGGTCTTGGCAGGGATATGGAGAAACTGGAAATCACATACATGGCTGGTGGGAATGAAAATGATGCCATCGATTTGAAAACTTGGTAGCATCCTGTAATGTTAAACATATTCTTACCACACACCCAGAAATTCCACTCCTACGTATTTATCCAAGAGAAAGGAAAACTATGTTTGCACAGACTGGTATGTAAATGCTCTTAGCAGCAGCATTTATTTTTTTTAAAAGATTTTACAGCTTATTTATTTATTTTGAGAGAGAAGCGGGGGGAGAGGAACAGAGAGAGGGGGAGAGAGAATCCCAAGGAGACTGCATGCTCCGCTCAGAGCCTGATGCAGGCTTGATCCCAGGCTTGTGATCCCAGGACTGTGAGACCACAACCCAAGCTGAGATCAAGAGCCAGGTGCTCAACCAACTGAGCCACCCAGGCGCCCCTAGAAGCATTATTTATCAATAATCAAAACCCAACAGCAATCCAAATGTTGATAAACTGGTGAATGGATAAACAAATTGTACTACGGAACACTACCCAGCCACACAAAGGAATGACATATTAATGTATGTAGCAACATGGATGGATTTCAAAATCATCAAAGAAAGAATTAAGCACAAAAGACTAGGTACCTGTATGATTCCATTTATACGAAACTCTAGAGAAGGCGTAATTATCATGACAGAAAGTGGACCAGTGGTTGCCTGGGGCTGGCATGAGAGAGGAGTTAGGTTGCATGTGAGCAAGAGGAAATATTTTAGAGAGCATGAACTGTTCTATATTTTGATTGTGGTGGTGGTAACATAATTGTATATAGTGACCAAAATGCATTGACCGGTCAGTATACATAAAATAGGTAAAGCTTATTGCATACGAATGACAATCAAATATAAATTTTAAGGTAAAAAAACTCCCACACCTAGAAACATCATGGGCAAATTTTTAAAAACCAATGATAAAAGAAAATCGTGAAGGCAGCCAGATATATAGAACAAAGGACTACAGCAGACTTCTCTTCAGAAACTATGTAAATCAGAAGCCAATGGAGTAAAATCTTTAAAGTGCCGAAAGAGGGGCGCCTGGGTGGCTCAGTCGGTTAAGCGTCTGACTTTGGCTCAGGGTCATGATCTCGCAGTTTGGCGTTGGCGTCGGGCTCTGTGCTGACAGCGAGCTCAGAGCCTGGAGCCTGTCTTCAGATTCTGTATCTCCCTCTCTCGCTGACCCTCTCCTGCTCACTCTGTCTCTCTATGTCTCTCAAAAATAAATAAGAAAACAAAAAAAAAACATTAAAAAAATAAAGTACTGGAAGAAAAAAAATGTTAACCCAGCTTTGCATGCTCTGTGAAACAATCTTTCAAATGTGAAGGTGCAATAAACACGTTCAGATAAAGGAAAGGTGGGAACTCTATTTGCCTGCCGATCTTTGCTAGAAGAAATAGTAAAGGAAGTTCTTCACACACGGGAGGAACATGATACCACATGGACATTTGAATCTACCCAAAGAATGAAGAGCATCCGAAATGGTAACAATACATGTAAATAAAATTTATAAAAGTACAATTAGAAGAAGGAAACAGATGAAGGGGGTCAAAAGTCAAACTTCCAGTTATCAAATAACGAAGTTATGGGGATATAACGGACAGCATGGTGACTTTAGTTAATAATATTGTGTTACCTGTTTGATTTGAAAGTTGCTCATTACCGTAAGGAGCGTTTGAACCTGGTGCTGGACGTGAACTAGACTTACTGTGGTGATCACTTTGCCACGTATACAAACACCGCATCATTATGTCCTACGCTTGAAACTATTGTTATACATGTCAATTATATTTCCACTAAGAAAAAGATTTAAAAACGGAGCTACAATCAGCATCTTTTAATAAAAAAGAGCTAAAAACAGATCCCAAAGCCTCCAAACTGCTGGAAGGATTTCTGCGTGAGCTTGTGCGCGGTGGGAGGGAGACGGAGGGACAGAATCACGCACGCGCGGGGCAACACCCAGGGCGGGTCTCGGTCCGGCCGAACGCGCGGCGCCGCCGTCGGCCCAGACTGCTCCCCGCAGGCGCGGCGGGCGGGGCGGGGCGGGGCGCTCGGCGCGTCCGTTGCTAAGGCCGCGCCGCCCTGGCGACGGGCACCGGCGGCCCCGCGCACGCGCCGTGGCGCCCTCCGGTGCACTGTGGGATGGGCGCCCGAGCGGCGCGTCCAGGCCGGAGCGGGCGGCGGCGGCGGCGGCCCGGGGGTGCGGCGTAGGCTCGGCGGGCCGGCGGGCGCGCGGGCTCGGGCGGCGCCGCCATGAACGCGGCGGTGGTGAAGCGGACGCAGGAGGCCCTGGGGAAGGTGATCCGGAGGCCGCCGCTGACGGAGAAGCTGCTGAGCAAGCCCCCGTTCCGCTACCTGCACGACATCATCACGGAGGTGGGGGCCGAGGGTCGGGGCCCAGGTGCGGGTCGGGACCCGGGGGGGCGGGGTGGGGTCAGGGCCCAGGCGGGGGCCGGAGTCGGGGCCCTGGTGCCGGCCGGGACCCGGGTGGGCGACAGGGCCGGGAGTGAGGCCCCAGGTGCGGGCGGGCCAGGGTCGGGACCCGGGTCGGGGTCAGGGCCGGGAGTCAGGGTCCCAGGTGCGGGCGGTAGGGGGTGTCGGTCGGAGCCGGGGGTCGGGGCCAGAATCAGGGCCGGCGTTAGAGCTGGCCTCGCATAGCGGAGCACAGCCCCTGCCCCGGCCCACTGGGCCCCATTCCGGGGTGCCTCCCCACCGGGGTGCCCCCACCGCTGCTCCTCCCTCTCACCCACCCCGCTGGGCTGCCTCCCTCGGCCCCTCAGGGAGCCTATTTCTCTCCCATGTATCTGTTAGAGCTCCTCTTCCATTTAGCCTGGCAGAGCCGTCTTCGTGATTCTCCCGCCCCTTTCAGTGCCTCGCTCGGGAGGGCGATCAGAAATTGGGGGAGAATGAAGTTATTCTTTTTTACCCTCCTGTTTCCCCAAGTGTTTCTCCACACTACTCTGCACGGTGGTCACCACGTTTTGGATGCCTGATAAATACCTGTGGGTAAATTTGTTGAAGGTGGCCGTGGTGGGACCCAAAGGGAAAACTCTAGAAGAGCAGGTTGATATTTGCCTGACCTCCATGGAGATTGTCTGACTTTTCCCCAGTGGATGGTGAATTACCGAATGACGGAGACTGCACCTGTTCGTTGCAGGTGGGCTCACCAAGTGCTGGGTGAGCCGGACCGAGTACGGGACACAGAAGGGGCCCAGCCAGCCTTCGTTGTTGAACGAGGCTGTCAAGGCTCCTGGTAACTCAGGGCCGCGGCGCCCATTTCCATGGTGCAGCTAAGAAGGGTGTTGAACTCAGCAACCTGGGCGTGGCCTCTGGGAGTTAGGAACCAGGTTGAACTTGCAGACTTCTGAGGGCTCCCCAGATGGGTCCTCCAACGTCACTTCTCACTCTGCCCAACAGTGGGGTGTATTCCTCCCCGCAAACTTTGCTTTCCTCATCTGCTCTCGCAACTTAGTTTATACCGGGCGCCCCAGTGTTTAAAACCCTAACTGTGCTTGAAACTCTGGAATCCCACCCACATCGCGGGACTGTCTTGCCTAGGCTCCGCCCCCTTCTCTAGCAACCCTTCACCTGTCCTGGGCGGTGTTCGGTGTTCCGGGAAGGGACAGGGCTGTGTGCTGTGTATCCTGGGAAGTAGGCAGGTAGAGTCCTCTAACCCAGGAGGGAAGAGGTGAGTTAGCCCGGAGGTGAGCCTGCCTGTGCACAGTGCTTGCCACCATAGCCTCACACCTTTATCTTCTGGTAGTCCTGTCTGCCCACTGAGGTGGGGGGATGGGGCGGTGTGCCTCGCCCTGGTGCCGGGCTCTTGGTGTGGTGCCCGGCTCCGGGAAGGTCAGAATGGGTCGTAGTGGAGAAGGAGGAACATTCTAGCAGGAATTGATGTGACTGGCCAGGCAGCCAGACTGTGGAAGGAGTTACAGTTCTCCATCGGAACCACTGGTCTGCTTTTCTTTCACGGCTTTTCTTTCCTAATCTCATGCTGAAATTAATTTCTCTGCCTGTGTAAAGGTAAATGCACTAATTGCCATCTACTTGTTAAGGATATTAGGATGATTGACCTGTTGGAAAGCATTTTCAGGTAGGAGGTGAAGAGCCACCTCTGAAAATTCTTCCCTGCCCCTGAGTATTGTATTCAAGTCACCATTGGTATGTTAGCTCCGGCTAAACTAACTCGGCCTCTTTCGTAAATCAAAGCATGGATCTTGTGAGGTTAATATTTCTTGTCCCTTAAAATTATTATTCACAATTTTAACTGCCTGCAGACTAGGAAAACCTCATAAGAGACAAAATGAAAAAGTCCCAGGAATATTAAACTCAGGATATTCTTTTTTTTTTTTAATGTTTACTTATTTTTGAGAGACAGAGAGAGAGAGAGAGAGAGAGAGAGCAGGAGCGGAGGAGGGGCAGAGAGAGGGAGACACAGAATCCAAAGCAGGCTCCGGGCTCTGAGCTGTCAGCACAGAGCCCGACGCGGGGCTCGAACCCATCAACCTCGAGATCATGACCTGAGTTGAAGTCGGTCACTTAACTGACTGAGCCCCCCAGGCGCCCCTAAGCTTAGGATACTCTTAATATTCCATCTGTCTTCTCAGGAAAAATAATAGCACAACTCTTAGGTAGTTTGATGAGGAATGAAAGCTAGCTTAATTAATAGCCGGCTTGGTCTCAGAGAAGTAGCCTGATGTTAGTGTGGGACTGTCTGTTTTCTAAAAAACATATCTTGGGGCGCCCGGGTGGCTCAGTCGGTTGAGCGTCTGACTTCGGCTCAGGTCATGATCTCACAGTTCGTGGGTCCAAGCCCCATGTCAGGCTCTGTGCTGACAGCTCAGAGCGTGGAGCCTGCTTCAGATTCTGTCTCTCTCTCTTTCTCTCTCTCTCTCTCTCTCCCTCCCTCTTTTTCCCGCTTGTGCTCTCTCTCGGTCTCTAAAAATAAATAAGCGTTAAAAAAAATAAAAAACCGTATCTTGCACTAATAAATACACTGTATCCGTCCAGGACATGCAGTATAGGCATGTTCACGCTTTCTATATAAAATGCAGCTGATGTTTTCAGTTTTATTTTTTGAAAAAATGCTTATTGCTACCCATTATGTTGAGTTTACAGTGACCTCTTACATTTTGAGAAACTCTGATCCGGGAGAACCAGGGTCCTGGCTCTGTGTGTTGGGGTGGGGAGGAGGATCAGGAAAATCACCACCTGTAAAGCTGGGTGGGGGTAATGGGGAAGTACAGGTTGACGGCCAGGAGGGTCGGGCCGGGAGGGAACAAAAGGGACGTGGCCCACAGCAGCCCCCTGTTGCGGCCAGGGAGCAGCACGGTGGTGAGGAGAGAGACCTTTCCGTCCACAGTCAGACACCCGGGCTGAGAAATTCCTTTTCGTTCCAGAATCCACTGTCTCCACTGGGCCTGAGCAACCCTTGTAAGATGCTGTCCGCCTGCTTTTGAACCTTTCAGGCCCTCCTCGTGGTCCTCAGGCTACATCTGCCTCCTGCCTCTGGCCTCAGGCTCCTTCTGTCTTGAACTTCTTCTTTTTTTTTTTTAAATTTTATTTATTGAAGTAATCTCTTCACCCAACATGGGGCTCAGACTTGCAACCCCAAGGTCAAGAGTCACGTGTTCCTTTGACTGAGCCGGCCAGGCTCCCCTGTACTGAACTTCTTTTGCTCCCTTGAATGGGACCCTCTCGGCCCCAGACCTTGCAGGGACCGTTTAGCTGGGCACATGTTTCCGAAATGCCCCCGCCCCCTACTCTTGTTCTGTTAGCTGTGGCCTCAGTTTAGATCTGATTTCCCCTGGGAAACATTCCCTGACACCCCCGCCCCTCCTGCGTTTGGACTGGGGACCCATCTCCTGCTCCCTTACGCCTTGCAAGTCTTGGTAACGTTCGCCTGTCCCCACTTCCGGGCCGGGTCCTGCCTGGTAAAGGCTGTGCATATGGTAGATACTCCAGTGCTTGTTGAGTAAGTGAAGGAATTAAATCCTGGATGTGGACAGACTCTGACGGCTTCTGACCATGGGGCGCGGGGCAGGGGAGGCCCATGGACAGCCCGTGAGCTGCTGACCATGGCCTTGATCTTTTGAAGGTGATTAGAGTGACTGGTTTCATGAAGGGCCTCTACACAGACGCCGAGATGAAGTCCGACAACGTTAAGGTAGGCTGGGGGGTCCCTCCCCTCCCCTTACCAGGTGGGTGTTCTGTAAGCTGCGTGCCAGGTGTGTGTGTCCTTTCTATGCCGGTGTGCATTGGCCTGTGGGGTCGATCACACTGTGGGCTGCAATACACGCCTCCCTATTCCGGTTCCTTATTTCCGCCAACTGCGTACCATGCTGATTTTATCCACTGGGAAATGGGGTGAGGGTTTCAAGGGTTTGTGCTAGTCCATCCGCTCGAATGAAAAGCTCCGATGAATTGCTTTCGTTTGGTCACAGAGAGTTGGCATTTCTAGATTTGCCCTGTATACACGGGAGCCGTGCCCATTGGACATCCCGAAGACGGTGCAGTGTTTTGGAAGTACTTTTTTGTTTGTGTTTTAAATGGACATCTTTCAGGATAAAGATGCAAAAATTAGCTTCCTTCAGAAGGCCATAGACGTGGTGGTGATGGTTTCCGAAGAGCCGCTGTCGGCGAGGCCGGCGCGGATCGTGGCTGGGCACGAGCCAGAAAGAACCAACGAGCTGCTGCAGAGACTTGGAAAGTGCTGTCTCAACAAGGTAATGCCGGTGCTCGGAGATCTAGGCCTGGCAGGACTGGAAAACGGGACGGGGTTGGCAGGGTCCGAAGCCTGGGGCCAATGTCTGGGGCGTCTGCCAAATGCTATGCTTCGGAGCCTCGGGGTCGCAGGAGAAGTGATTTAAAACCGTGCCGGGAGACAAGTAAGGGGGCGCCAGGCACACCTTCTCCAGGCTGGCCTGTGAACTAGGGGACCTCACAGACGCTTGCCCTCGGGGCGGGTGGCTGGAGGCTGGTGCCCGTCATCCAGGCCCTGCCTGCCTTCTCCTCTTGGGTCTCCTTCCAGGGCAGGGGGGAGAGGGGCGGAGGACCTGCTCTTCTTCTCCTCCGGAGCTCATGGGACATTCCTGTTCTCTGCCCGCCTTTCCAGCCTCCGGTCTCTGCTTCTGTCTGTCCATTCCTCCCCTCCCTTCCTCTGTCCCTCTGCGCCTGCCCTGGCTGTCGCCTGCAGAGGTGTGTTGCCTAGGGAAATCTTGTGTCCCTTGCATAGGGACTCATTTCTTGCTTCCTGGATCCTCACTGTGGGCACGAAGTTGGGGTCTCTGCTGATACTGGCCCGGGGCCTTCTTGCTGAGGACGTTGAGGACACCTCGGCTTGGCAATGGCAGCACGCTGTCGCCAAGGCCTGGGGAGAGGGTGTAGCTAATTCAGCCCTTCGTGTACCCGATGGGTTGTGGGTGGGGGCTGACCTTCCATGTTACCACAGTGGGAAAGCGTGGGCTTCAGCCCACACGGCAGTGGTGGGGGAGGGGGGTTGGGGCCCCGAGAAAGCCTCCAGAGAGTCTCACCCAGGTCTGCGTCCAACTCTTAGGCTCGGAAACCGGAAGCTCCTTCTGCCAGTGCCCTGGCTCCGTCCCCAGCCCCCACCCCTGCATCCCTCAAGTTCCTTCTCTTTCAAAACACATTTGACTCCTGCCTTCCCTGCTGAGTCCTTTGCCAGCTTCCTGTTGCCTCCGGGTGCAGCCCTCTCCTCGGCCTGGCTCACAGAGCTCCTGGAGACCTGGTGCCCCTTCCCGTCCTCCGGTTCCCTCTCAGCTCTCATCCCCGTGCCTGCACCCTGGGGTCCCCTGCACCGCCAGGCCCCCTCGATTCTTCATCTGGCGGCAGTGTGGGCTTGGCTGCTCTGGAGCCCTGGCCTCTCCTCCCTCCCAGGCAGACTTCGTTCTCGTGGCACTGGCGTCTAATTGTTGCATTGGTGTCTCCCCCAGTACACACAAGGGTCCTTGACCTACGGTCCAGTGCCTGGTGTGCGATGGTTGCCCGGTGCATCCTTGTGGAATGAGTGCTCTGTGAGGGGCAGGATCCCTGAGCGGAGGTGTTCGAAGCCTGTGCCGGCAGGCAGGGATGCTGCAAGAGGGGCTTTTGCATTGGGTAGAGCTTGAGCTAGATCATTCCTCGAGGCCCTTCCTGTGCGCAGCCTCCGTGATTGTGGGAGGCGTCCAGGTGCTTGTGGAGTTGTGCGGGTCCGCTTCGCTGCCCTTGCTGACATGCTGGAGGTGACAGTTACCAGGAGATGCCGTACTTTGTGCTAACGGCCTCTCCTTCTAAGATTTTTTCCTGGGACCTTCCTGGGGAGATGCCAGATGCGTTTAATGAGCTGTCCCTGAACGCCGACGCTCGCGTTTGTCCCTTGTGCTGATGTCATTTTCACCTTGCCTTTCATGTCCTCCCGCTCGGACAAGCTCTCCAGTGACGACGCGGTGAAGCGAGTGCTGGCTGGAGAGAAGGGGGACGTGAAGGGCAGGGCCTCCCTGACGTCCAGGCCTCAGGAGTCGGACAATAGGAACGCACGAGAGGAAGAGCCCGGAGTTCATAAAGATAAGGAGGTGAATCGCAAGCTGTGCATATGCGGAAGGGAGATAAGGAATCTTTTTGTAGCTCAGGGAAAGACGTCTGTAAGTGATGCTGTTATTTGACCTTTTCTTCAGGATAAAAGGAACTCTGAGATAAATGAGGAAAGCACGAGCAGAGACCAGAAACAGAAGGAAGAAGGGAAAGAAGAAAGCAAAGCGAGAGAGAAGGACAAGACGAAGGAGAACGACCGTGAGAGACACAGAGAGCCGGAGAGAGACAAGTACCGAGAAGGAGAGAGAGAGCGAGCCAGGGACCGGGCCAAGCAGGACAAGGACAGAGGCCCCCGAGAGCGGGACAGGGACGCGGAGCGCGAGAAAGAGCGACGGAGCGAGGCCGGGAAGGAGAAGGAGAGATGGAAGGAGCGGGAGCGGGAGCGGGAGCGAGACAAGGGCCGGGACAGGGACCGGGACCGGCGCAGGGGCAAGGACGGGGAGAAGGGCAGAGAGCACGACAGACCAGAGAGGAAGGTAGAGTCCTGTTTGCAGCCCCCTCTGCCTTTACCCTGCTGTGATTTCTGTCTCCGTGGTGGCGTGACCAGGAAACTGCTTTTCCCCAGCGCCGCCTACGGCAGGCCGGGGTTCCCGGGGCCCCAGACCGACACGAGGCTTTGCCAGGTGTCTCACCAGGTGCTGCCCTCACCTCTGCGCCGTGGGCGTGCGTGCGGGGGTTTTGGAGACGGGGCTTCACACCGTGGCTGTGCGAGCCGTTCCTGCGTGCGCAGGGCTCTTACACACCGCCTTGCTCGGGGGCACGGCTGACTTTACGAAGCATTAGGGCCGCTCTCTAGGTCCTGGGCGCATTCGCGGGGGAGCACGGGACCTCCGGCTGCTCTAATCCTTGTTTAATTGAGTTTTCAGGTACGTTTACGACGGGCCAGAAAAGTTGTTTGGTTTCAAACGGTGTTTTCTAAGTGTGCAGATTACTCTTGGGCTCACCAGAGGCAGGGTAGGCCTCTGTCAGGACTGGCATTGCAGGCGCCTGTCCTCACGGGGACATCACATCGTAAAGTGTCCCGGGAAGGTTGTGGGAACCTGCTGGTTTCTGGCTGGTAGGAAGGAGAGGGCCAAGGTCTGGAAAGGTTCAGGATCTGCCCAGGTGACGCGGTTGGGTGGTGAGGGGCGGGGCCCATGCCTTCTGGCCCGTGGCCTCTCCGGGTGTGACTGTACTGGGTGACGACGGGCCTGGTGGGCATGACCCGTGGGGAGCCTCAGGGTCTCCCAGGAACCCCCTGGAGTAATGGGCCCTGTGCTATAGGTCACGACAACCAGGCTTCCCGTAGAGAAAGGTTTTAGAAATAACGGCATTCCGCATCTTTTGCCTCTTCTTAGAGGTTTAAGAAAAAGTGTTTTTCACTGACCTGATTTTTCTTTTTAAAAAATTTTTTTAATGTTTATTTACTTTTTGAGAGAGAGAGAGAGAGAGAGCAAGCTGGGAAGGGGCAGAGAGAGAGGGAGACACAGAATCCGAAGCAGCTCCAGGCTCCGAGCTGTCGGCACAGAGCCCGACGCGGGGCTCGAACTCACAAACATTGAGATCATGACCTGAGCCGAAGTCGGACACTTAACCGACTGAGCCCTCAGGCGCCCCATCACTGACCTGATTTTTCTGAGGCGCTAACACGCTCTCGCGTTCTTACTGGGCGTGAGGCAGCCCCCGAACAGGGTGACGCTCTCAGCTGTCCAGGTCTATTGAAGCGTCCCGTACTGTTTGTTTCCTGAAAATGCTGATGCTGTGAGCAGTGTTTTACACAGAAAGCGAATTCCAAGGACGGGTTTTTGTGGCAGGTCTGTGGGCCCTGGAGCCTGGTGGGAGCGACGGGTTGATTTTGTGGGTGAGACCAGGGCAAAGGGCCTGTGTTGCTGCTGCTTTTTTTTTAAATTTATTTTTATTTACTTCCTGGCTTTTTAACTTTAAGTAGGCTCCATGCCCAGCATGGGGCTTGAACCCACGACCCTGAGCTCAAAAGTCACTTGCTCTGCGGACGGAGCCAGCCGGGCTCCCTGGGCCTGTGCTTCTGCTCAGACCTGCTCCTCCAGCGCCCCCAAGGGCGGCCTTCGTGGTGGTTTTGCTGGGCCAGCCCCTCTGGTGTAAAGCTGGGGTTCCTCTGTGGGGCCTGGGGGGCAGCGCTCGCCGGTGGTGAGGACACCCCGTGTGGACGCCTCCCAGGGAGGCTTCTGTCCGGCGCCTCCCGTCTTCACCCTCCTCAGCTCCCATGACTCTCCTCCGCTCGATTTCTGCCTGGAAGACGATGATCAGACCTTCTCAGTCCCCCTCAGGCCTTTTGTGAAGATGAGGTGGATGCTTGGCGTGTCTAGAGTGGGGGGTGCGGTGCCTCCTCACCCTCGGGACAGTGGGGTGGCGAGGGCTGTGCGCAGAGCCCGACGCCTTCCGCGGGGACTTAGGGGGACGCGCTCGCCGACGTGAACCATCGTCCTTCGCCTTCCAGTCCTCGCGAGGAGAATCGCTGTGCTGTCTCTCCTGCTTTCTCCTCCTCACGTCTCCATGTGTCTGTTAGGGACCTGACTGTAGGCGTGAGTTGGTGTGTGCAGTTTTGCACATCATTTGCTTTGGGAGAACTTTCCTGACGTAGAGCCTGAAGGCTGTGCGCACAAAGGAGAGTCCCTTTGAGAGCGGCCCGCTCTCGGCAGCAGCGGCTTCTGTTCACTCCTGCCCCTGTTTCCAGACGCCCGCGTCTCACTGAGTGTGGCCGGGCGTGGGGGTCCCGCGTGTCTGGGGGACACCGTTCCGTAGTTTCCCGAGAGGCGCCGCCGCCCCTGGCCCCGTTGCCCTCCGCGGTCTGCCCCGTGGGGAAAGGGCCCTGGAGGCCCTTTGGGGATGCGGGTGGCGTCAGGCCTGGAGTGTGACCGGTGCTCTCGAGGGAGGGTGCGCATGCTGCCGGTCGGCCAGAAACCTCTTGCATCTTGATGTGTTTTTAGATGTAACAGGTTTGAATAATAACAGAATATGATGAATTTTTTTTTTCACAGTCCTCGAGCTCAGGGGAGGTGTCTAAAAAGTTGTCAGACGGATCTATGAAAGACTCCAAAGCTGAAACAGAGGTAAACTTTAAAACATGGTTTCAAGGGACGTAAACGGGCGGCTGTGCTGACGTGACCGCAGCGACGTGGCCTCTAACGGCCCACGGAGCCCCAGGGGTGGGACGTGGCGCAGGCCACATGGGAGCCCGCTGTCTGTGGCGGGCTGCGGGCTTTCCTTCTATATTTATTTGACAGGTGTGACATATGGGGTACAAAGGAATGGGGGGGTCATTTGGGAGAGGGTCCAGGCGGTGCTGCAGGTGAGTCGGGGAGAGGATTCTGTGTCTAGGCAGTCAGGGAAAGCAGGGGTGCCGGAGGGACCCCTCCCTGCTCTGCTCGGCCTGTGTGGGACCCTGCAACGCATGTCCCGCGGCTGGGGGACAGCAGAGGCTGGGCCACATCTTCTCTGTGCCTCAGGCCCCCAGACTTTGGACTCGTCCTGACTTTCAGAGTCCAGTTTGCATTTCAGAAAGTGCATCCAGGCAGCTGCGGGAAGATGGACGAGGTGCCGAGTGGAGGTGGGGAGGCCGGTTGGGACAACTTGTGGCAGGTGCAGCAAAGCCCTGGTGACTCGTGTGTGCTCTCTTTAAACGTGAACGCTTGCACTGCGAGTTGTTACGGACGGACGCGTGTGAGTAACTAGCGTCTAGCCGCAGAGAGTGAGTCCTCCCGAATGCATCTGCTGAAATCGTGTTTCTCAGTGTGGTTGGTGGGCTGCTGGCCTTGTTTAGGCCTTTGCAGAAGTTGGATTTCTGAATGTAGAGTGAAGAGGGCCTCCGTGCCTTCCGTTCAGCCTCAGGTCTGAGGGCCTAGTTGGTATCTGGTCCCTGATAGAGCGTCGGGGTGGTGGTGCTGTTTCCTCTTTGTTCTTCATCCAGCAGAGATTGAGTCCAAAGTCTCAACGTATTGCTGTGACACGCACCAACTCGTTCCTTTTCATTCTCTTCTCTTTAGACCGAGGTTTCCACCAGAGCATCCAGGTCAGTGACCATGAAGGCATCAAAACGGCGTTCCAAAAATTCAATGGAAGGTACTGCAAATTTATCATGATAGGTAACAGAAAATACAGAAATCAGTCATAGTATCTGGTAGAAAAAAGCCCTGTGGCTGGAAGGCAGCTCTGCCGTCGGGGGGATGAACGGAGACTGTGTGAAAGGGATGAAGATATGTTCCCCTCTCTCTCTCTCTCTCCCTCCCTCTCTCTCGCGTGTGTCTGTGTGCGTGCGAGCCCGTGACTCCAGGGGCAGGGAGCACCTCTTTGCTGGAGATCTGTTGCCATCTGGAAGATGTGCTCGGATTTTAATTTTCCAAAAATGGCTACCAGTCGCCCGTGTGTCGTTGACCCTGGTCGCGTGAATCGAAGGGCTCGGTTTAGTCCTGAGGCAGAGTGGCGGCGAGAGCAGCCTCTCCGGTGATGTTTATCATTTAAAAAGCAGCGCCGGAAGCGAAGGGCTGGAGCTCAAGCGGTCGGGCCGGCGGGGGCTTCGCCCATGGGCAGTACCTGGTCGTGATGACCCGTAGGTGGGAAGGAGGGTCAGTCGGTGCCGGCGAGCGCCCCCTGCAGGCTTTCAAGCGAAGCGTCACGTTACTTGGAATGAGCGCTGGTGGCGCCTGAGAAAGCATCCTTTTCCTGCGTCCTAGAGGGCCCGGTGGTGTGGCAGCGAGCCCTCGTTGGACTTGAGAAGTGCACGGAGAGGAGGCGGAGAGCCCGCTCCTCTTAATGGTACGCGGTGCCCTTGAGCGCCTGTGCCGGCAGCTGGCCCCATGCGGGCCATCTCTGCGGGCCAGGCTCCCAGGAGCGCCCCCTGGCGCCCAGGGCAGGCGGGCTTTGGGGGGCCACATGGCGCTCGCCAGCTGTTCCCCGAGCCCCGCACCTTTACCAGTGTTTCCCAGGCTTGCCAGTTCGGGTTGGTGAAAGATGAACAGTGCTGGCTCTTTTTAGTGGCTGGTGAAATTGTGCGTTTCTGTCGTGTGTCAGTCACCTGCGGTGGCCTCTCGGGCCGTGCTCTCTACGTGGGCTCCTCACCGCTGCGATGGGCAGTTTTCGTGTTCTTACTTGGCGCAAGCTCGCTGCGCGTGAAGCAGGTCTGCTGATTTTTAGATACCTCTTTGGGTTTTTTTTTTTCCCCAGGTCATCTCTACTTGTTACGTTTTGGTCCTGACTTGCCTGAGTGCTTAATTTTTCTGCACTGGAAGCAGGCAGTTTGTTTGTTTGTTTTTTTGTAGTTTGTCCAGAGATTTGAGAGACAAAGATTTGTGTTGTCATACATTTTTATGTTTAATCTTTTTATTTATGGAGTAAGGTGAGGCTCTCAGTTTATTTTTTCAGAGTGACTTCCCAGGTGTTCCGGAATTAATAATATGAAGCCATTTTATGTGTTTATTCTTCCAGATTATTTTGCAAGCATTGAGTCAAAGAGTGTCCCGTCCCTTGAACAGAATTAATGAGTTTGTTGGGATTAGGTTCACGTGTGTTACACATGTGCCTTCACTGTTGGGAGAAGGTCGGACACTTGTGATCTCAAGTTAGTATGGGCGTCTCTGCCTCTCTCAAGAGGACCTGTGTGCCCGTGTCGGGTGGTGTCCACAGCCAGGACCATGGTCGTTTGTAGCCAGTGTGTATGTGTGCCGGGCGGTGTCCACAGCCAGGACCATGGTCGTTTGTAGCCAGCGTGTACGTGTGCCGGGCGGTGTCCAAAGCTAGGACCGCGGTCGTGTGCAGACAGTGTGTGCGCATGCTGGGCGGTGTCCACAGTCAGGACCGCGGTTGTGTGCAGACAGTGTGTGCACGTGCCGGGCGGTGTCCACAGCCAGGACCGCAGTTGTTTGTGGCCAGTATGTGCATGTGCCGGGTGGTGTCCGCAGCTAGGACCATGGTCGTGTGCAGCCAGTGTGTGCCTGTACTGGGCGGTGTCCGCAGCCTGGACCGCGGTCGTGTGCAGACAGTGTGTGCGCGTGTCAGGCGGTGTCCACAGCCTGGATCGTGGTCGTGTGCAGCCAGGGTGTGCGCGTGCCGGGTGGTGTCCGCAGCCAGGACCACGGTCATTTGAGTCCAGTGTGTGCGCTTGCCGGGCGGTGTCCGCAGCCAGGACCATGGTCGTGTGCAGCCAGCGTGTGCGCTTGCCGGGCGGTGTCCGCAGCCAGGACCACGGTCGTGTGCAGACAGTGTGTGCGCGTGCCGGGCGGTGTCCACAGCCAGGACCGTGGTCGTCTGCAGACAGTGTGTGTGCATGCCGGGCGGTGTCTGCAGCCAGGACCGCGGTCGTCTGTGGTATGTTCAGCGATGGTGTCTTCTTTCCGCTCCCTGTCATCAGCGATGAGTGCTGGAACGTATGAGTGTCCCTGACTGTCTTAACTGCACCGTGAACCTAGCCTGTGTTCATCTCAGCCCACAGTTCTGTTGATTTCGGGTTGTCTCAAGCTGACAGGTATCACTGCTTTTCTAACAGCTCGGCGCGTGCGCATCTGAGTTTACTGGGGAGCTTGGGACATAGGGCTCCTTCTCTGTGGTCTCGCCGGGAACTGATTACCAGAGATGCCAGGCTTTGTGATCCTGAGCCTTACTGAGCTGTCAACAAGCCGGTGGGCTCTGTCCCCTGCCTGTGAGCCGGGCGCAGATCAGCGCCCAGCCTCCCCCAGCGAAGCTGCTGTACTTAAATGGTGGCACTTGGGCAGATGTCCAGCATCCGGAAGGTGTATGAGGCACAGGACGTCTGGGTTCTTCTCCTCAAGGGGATAAGCCTGCGTTTACTAGGGTGTAGGGTATCAGGTTTGTTAGACATGTATAGAGTCTTAAAGCTCCTCTAGAACCCCTGTAGAATCCAAAAAACGTTCTTCATAAGAATACGATAATTTTTGCTTATTAAGTAGGGCGTTAGAGCAGAAAAACATACTACAAGTGACTATACAATGCAGCGTTACGAGTTAAGTTTAATACGTACTTTCGTTATGCAATTTCACATCAGGAAGAAAGGACTCTAAAACCAGTGAAAATAGTGTCTCCCCTGAAAAAGAACATAACTCTTCTTACAGCAAAACTAAGAAGGAACATGCCACGAAACAGCTCGGTAAGACTAAGCAAGCCCTCGTGGGGGCTGTGCGCGTTGGAGAGAGTGAGACCTTTGCTTCCTCTGACCGCTGACCAGGTGGAGCTCTGTGGATGGAGCCCTGCTTGACCCGGGCCGGGGTGGAGCCCTGCCCCCCGGAGCTGCCCCATGTGCGGGTCTCCTGCCATAGGCAGTGACCGGTCGGACTTGTCCATTTGAGTGTTGTGCAGGTATTTATGGAGAGCCTGGCCTCCCGGGGAGTATAATGTGGAGGGACAAGGCAGGAAATAGAGAGGACACAGGTGCTACGTTCGCATGAACGAGGAGACTTTTGATGGAGAGCCTCGCCGAGAGCAGTGGGTAGTGGGGAGGTATGCAGGCAGGGGAGGGGCTGTCTGGACAGAGAGTTGACTGGGGTGATGGAGGACATGTGGGCGTCCGGGAATGGGCGGAGGCCGTCACTCACACAGCCTTGCCTGTGTGAGTGACGGGAGGCCCGGCAGGGAGGCTGGCGGGGACGGGAAGGGGGGGAGAGGCCGCCCAGTGGTTGTAGTGAGTGTGAGCAGAAGCTCCGGGAGGATGTGAGGCTGGACAGAGGCCTGATCCGACTCAGGTTTTAGAAGCATCTCCTTTTAAAACCGGGAAGGGGCAAGTATGGAGGCCGGACAGCAGTTAGGTGTCTGGGGGAGAGCGCGACGGCAGGGACCCGAGTGTCCCTGGCGAGAACAGGTTGGGTGCAGGACACACCCGATGGAAGGATGAGGGACGCTGGGTGACTGTGGGGCACTTGTAGAGAGGAGAGGGCGCGGGGCACGGAGCTGGGCACCGGGGCGGGAGGGCTTTGGGAGACACCGGTTGGCGAGATGGGCGGCAGCACGAGGAATTCTGCTCCCGCACGCGGGGTCCGAGGTGCCTGCGCGCGGCCCCGTGGTGTGTGGGGACAGCAGTCGGAGGTGTAGGCCTGGAGTTCCGGGAGGGGCTGGAGCCGTTGACGGTGAAGCCGGAGAAGGTGGAGGTCTTTTGCACGGTGGTCTTTCCCGCCGTGGAAATTCGTGTGAAATTAAAGCAGGGGACCGTGGAGATGGGACCCCCGGGGAGGAGGCAGTGCAGCAGGTCGTCCCACAGACTGGAGAGAGGGTGTCCTGAGAGCCGGGGGCTGGAGGGGCGGCGGGGGCGGGGGGCGGCCTGCGACTCCGGAGGGGACGAGCTAGTGTGAGCCTGGTGTAAACCCGTCAGTCCCAACAGGAGCACCTGCCCCACGCGCAGAATCCTCTGCACCGTTTTAATCTGTTGTTAACTATCTTACGTCAGGAAGAAAGGAAGATAGTGTCTCAGCTAGAGTCTTAGACCCCGCAGTGTCTGGATTAAACAATGATCCAGATCAGGAAACTGCGACTTCGGAAGTAGGTAAGCAAAAGATATTCTTTAGTTTAAGTTCTTTACCACTTTGACAGGAAGCATTTCTCTCTCAGTGTAGTTACATTGTTTGTTATTCTAACCTTGATATCCTGAAGATCCGAAATGATATTGAAGATTGATACAATATGAATGAAACTGATACTCCGCTGGCTTTAATTTGCTACGTTATGATAAAGAGTATTAACTCAGTTTTAGTTAACTTTTACGTGCCTTTTTACACGTAACTCATTTTCGCATCTAGGTCAAAATGCTTTCTTCGTCTTGCCGTTGGGATTTAGAAAACTGGTGTGGACGGTTAGGGAGAGAAATCGCTGCTCAGCTCTCCCGGCCTCGCTGCTGGGTTGTGCTAAGGGCCTGCTCCCCAGTGAAGGTTTAAGGTGTGTGCTATGGCACACGGGGGAGTCGTGGCCCGCCGCTTGCCCTCTTGCGTTGGGGCGGGCCGTGTGTCGGGTGCCCCGCCCTCGCCCCGCTGCTAAGGAGCCATTAGATGCGCGGATTCAGGATTTCAGGTGGGGCGATCGGGAGGAAGGTCAGTATTTGTGATGGTAGCTAAGTTCTTTAGAAATACTGAGAATCTTGAGTGACACTTAAGAGGAACTATACCGTCAGTCTTTTCTTTAAGATGTTTTTTGAAATTTGTCTTTGAAAGAGAGAGCACGAGTGGGGGCGGGGCAGAGAGAGAGGAGGACAGGAGATCCCAAGCAGGCTCTGAGCTGACAGCAGCGAGCCCGGCGCGGGGCTTGAACTCACGACCCGCGAGACCATGACCCAAGCTGAAGTCGGACACTCAACCCACTGAGCCACCCAGGCGTCCCGCTAGTGTGAGGGAAAGATAAAATTTTTTCTGGGCTGAACTTGCCTTGTATCTATTTGACTTTTAAAAATTCTGCGCCCGCAGCCAGAGTAGCGGTAAGCGCATCTTTCTGTATGCGCGCTTTCCCTTTAAGAAGCTGAGCTCCTGGGCGGGGGAGGGGGGCTGTTGGCCAGCTCGCTGCTGCATCCCCTGCTCAGCTGGCACGGTCCGTGTGCACAGTGCTCTGAGATCCACGTTTATCCAGCTCGTGCTGTGGGCTCACTGACCGCAGGGCAGTGGACGGGAGCAGAGTGGGTTCTCACCGATGAACGTGGCGGCGGGCAGGGGTGCCGCCCTTCGCCCACACCTTGTCCAGCCATACGGATTTCACTTCTGCGGAGGCTCAGCTGGGGCAGCCCTGGACGGGGGGGTGGGGGGTGGGGAGGGGGCGGCTGGTGCTGGCGCTGTGAGCGGAGACCGCCCCCTGGGGCAGCCCGCTGGGCGGCGTCCGTCTGCTGGCGTGGCACACTGGACAAGAGGATCCCATTCCTGCCCCTCACTGCTAAGTGGGTGTAGAAACACCTGCCTCGAGACTCAATGAGGTCTGTGCGGAAAGTGGCCGGCTTGTCACACGTGGGCCACATGCCATCCGCTTTGCACATACCAGCTGAGTCTGCGCGCCCCAGGCCTCGTGCTGAGATGGCGGGACGGTTGGACGTACCCTGGGGCAGCCGTTCAGACCCGCGCCCTCACCCGGTAGATGTTCTCTCCGGAAGCCTGCAGCACGCGGTTCTCGCGCAGAGCTTTGCAGAGACTGGAGCGGAGCCCGGTGCCCCTGGTGGCCACGAGTGGAGCCCTGCACCCGGTCTCTGGGTGGTCCTGTGACGCCTGTGCCTCCTCCCCCCCTTAGGCCCCGCCCCTGCACGTCACCGGCAAGCCAGTCACGGGGGTCGTCTTGTGCTGTGGGGATCCAGGTTTGTCAGCCGCCTCACCGTGGCTGGTTTTGCAGCGGAGCGTGGTTTCCAGGTCCAGTGTCGCTGAGCCTTTCCTCCCCGGACCCCTGCCCCTGAGCGGTGCTTCTAAGCCACGCCGTCCCCCGTCGTGTCTGCCCGCCTGGGCCCTGGCCTGACTTCGGCCGCAGCGGCCCGCCCGCCGGACAGGGGCGTCCCGGGAGCGTCGCTGCGCTCTGCCGTGTCCTTTTGCTGTCTCAGGCGCACTGAACACCGGCAGGGACACTGTCCACCGCTTTCCTGCTCCGTGTCAGCGCGCCGGCTGCGTGGCCGCCCGTGCTCCGAGCCGTTGTTTGACGGGACACGGTGACATCCACAGAGCTGCGCTGTGCTCGCGTGCCCTCCCCCGTGTCCTGTTGCTCTAGGGTGTAAAAATTTTTTATTATGAAAATGCAGAGTTGGGGTTCCCCGGTGGCTCAGTCAGTTGAGCGTCCAACTTCGGTTCAGGTCATGATCTCACCATCTGTGAGTTCGAGCCCCGCGTCCGGCTTTGTGCTGACAGCTCAGAGCCTGGAGCCTGCCTTCGGATTCTGTATCTCCCTCTCTCTCTGCCCCTCCCCTGCTCATGCTCACTTGCTCTCTCTCTCTCTCTCTCTCTCAAAAATAAATAAACATTAAACATTTTTTGATGCAGGGCAGAACGATTAACACTTATCTACTTCTCATATAGATAACATCTTGTCTAATGTTCTAACATTTTGTCATATTTGCTTTATCTTTAGTGATGTAGTTTCTGAACTGTTTCAAGGTATGTTAAAAACATTCTAACACTTTACCTCTAAATACTTCAACATGCAGCTAAAAAAAAAAGACCTGCTTCAACATAGCCACAAAATTCTCGATGTACGTAACAGTTACCGTCCCCCAGCAGTGTCTAAATCCGGCTGTATTCTTCTCATATCAAAAATGTTATTTTTTTAAAAACCAGGATGCCATTAAGATTAATACACTATATATTTTGTATTCTTTTTTTTTAAAATTATTTGAATCTCATGTAAACAACAGCTCCCCCCCCCCCCCATACATTCTGCCTGGTCCTTTTTGTTCAGCACGCTGACTTTTTTAATGTTTACCTTTGAGAGAGAGACACACACAGAGTGCAAGTGGGGGAGGGGCAGAGAGCGAGGGAGACACAGAATCCAAAGCAGGCTCTAGGCTGTGAGCTGTCAGCCCGGAGCCTGATGTGGGGCCCGAACCCATGAACGTCGAGGTCATGACCTGAGCCGAAGTCGGACACCCCACCGACTGAGCCCCCCGGCGCCCCACAGCACACTGACTTTTGAAGGGAGGAGGTTGCTTGTGTTGTGGAATGATCCACCTTCTGGATTTGTCTCGTGTCCTTGTGGTGTCATTTAACTTGGGACACTCCTTCCCGTCCCCTTCTCCCCAGACTTCTGCTTGATGTGAC
>CM053578.1:104454880-104505223 GCA_028646485.1 Cryptoprocta ferox
GTGTGTGCCCCTACGAATCAGCTTCTTTGTATCCTTTGGATAAATACCTAGGAGTGAAGCACTGAAACTTCGTCATTTCCACCACCAGTTACTTGTCAGTGTGTTGCAGACTCTCTTGTACCAAATACAGATTATCTGAAGCCTGTTTCAGTATTGAAAGAGGAAGAACAAGGAATTAGTGTTCTTCCCACCCCCTCCCCACTTAGACCAGAAGAGCTCCTCGGGGCGGAGAATAACATAAAACCGCTGATTCTCAACAGGGGGGCTTGTGAAAAAAATTCTGGAGACCAAGAAGGACTATGAGAAGCTGCAGCAGCCGCCCAGGCCCGGAGAGAAGGTAAGGGGGGCTTTCTGTAGAGGCCGCACACACTTCGAAGGTCCCCCTGCTTCCTCGGTTGGGAGGGTAGAAAATTTGGGGCCCCTCCGCTGTGTTGCAGGTGGGGCCGCGGCCTCTCCTGGGGACTTAGGAGTCGAGGCCAAGGGCCTGTTCTGCTCTGACCCCGTGGCCATCCCCTTCCTGCCTTGAGCATCCGCTCTCCCTGCTTGCAGAGGTGGGGGGCTGGCCGCCGGGCGCTGGCCCAGCTTCCAGTCTGGCTTTTCAGTCTACTTGCCGTTAGGATGGGCCACCCAGCCGTCTTGCTTACCCGTGTGGCACGTGCTTTTGTCGGGACCCACGGCTTCCCGCCAGCCACTGCCCCGGGGCGTGGGACCCTGGGGTGCCTGCCTGTCACGTCTGGGTTTCTCTTACAGCCACTTTAAACATGAGAGTGTAGCTTCACTTACTGTTTTTTTAACAGAAAGACGTTTTTGGGATGGTTTTACTGGCAGCCAACAATTCCAGTAAGTTTTACACACACACACACACACACACACACACACACACACACACGGATCATTCTGCCTAACGTGTCCTTGTTTGTCATGAAGACATGGCCCAGAGCCGCCAGTGAGGAGACTAGTTGAGAGTGACATTCGAGGCCCTGGAGTGTCATGGGACTAATGCTGCCGAGGCTTTGCTATGGAACCTGGTCCTGCTCCTCCGCCCAAGGAGCCGGCCTGGTGTCCCTGGCAGTGTCCCCGGGACTGGAGTGTGTCCCTCCAGGCTGTTCCTGTAGGTAACCTTTGCTTGGTTTAAATTTTCTAGCCATGTGTTTCATGCAAAGCACGCTAGGTCTGTGCCTCAGGCTTCCCTCGGAAGAGTCCATTACAGAGTAGGTATTTTGACTTTAGAAGAGAAAAGGAAACAAGTGTCCTTGTTTGGTGACCATTTGCTGGTTTAAAAAAGCACAGTTAGTATGGGGCGCCTGCGTGGCATTGAGTGTAGAAGTCTTGATTTCGGCTCGGGTCCTGATCTCATGGTTGTGGGATCGAGCCCCTGTTGGGCTCCACGCTGGGAGTGAAGCCTGCTTGGGATTCTCTCTCTGCCCCGGCCCCACTCCTGTGTGCACACAAGCTCTCTCTCTCTCTCTCAGAAAAATAAAAAAGTACAGTTTTTTTTTCTTATTACTTTTGTTTATTTTTGAAAGAGAGATACAGAGCACAAGTGGGGGAGGGGAAGAGAGAGAGGGAGACACAGAATCTGAAGCAGTTCCAGGCTCCGAGCTGTCAGCACAGAGCCTGACGCGGGGCTCAAGTTCATGACCTGAGCTGAAGCCAGACACTTAACCGACTGAGCCCCCCAGGCACCCCAAAAAAGTACAGTTTAGTAAGTTTCAGAGTCTGTGTATTCCAGACAGGTGGGGAAAAGCCAGCTGCTCTGTTTTCTTTCTTTAGCATGTTGATAAACATCATTACATTTCACTGACCGGTCTTCTAGAAACCTCTTAGAGTTTTTTCAATAAAAGAAATTAAAGTACACAGGAAAAGCTGATGTCCTTTCTGCCTTCGCCCCAGTCCCATTGTCCCCAGGGCGGTCCCCGGGACGAGCCGGCAGGAGCCGTGCTTTATTAAGCAGTCCCGCCGCCCCGTGGGGTTTCGGTGCGCCCGCGCGGCTGGTACTGTGCCGGCTGCTCTCTCCAGGCTGCGGGGGTTTGTGAGAGCCTCCGTTTTGAGACCTGTGGATCTAGCTCATTCATCCTAACTGCTAACTAGTATTGCTAAGTTCCTCTGTTGGTGGACAGCAGGTTGACCCCACCTTCCACTGCTGTGAACGCACGTCCACGTCTCCAGGCAGACGGGAGCCCGTGTCTCTGGGACGACTAGTCAGCACACATTCTCTGAAAAGGCCCACGTAGTAAATATTTTAGGCTTATGAGCCCTACAATCTGTTGCAGCTTCACAGCTCTGCTGATGGCCTGAAGCAGCCCTAGCGAGAACCACAGGAAAGCCTATGTGTGGCCGTGTTCCAATAAAACTTTATTCGCAGCAGCCGGGCCCAGTCTGCGTCTGGAGTGTGCGGTCCTGCTCTGGCGCCTGTGCCCAGGCCGCGAGCTGCGGAGCGTGCACAGAGCTTCGAGTTCACCACATACCACCAAGGTATTCCCCAAGGTGGCTGTGCCGGTCGACTCTGCCAGTGGACTGAGAGTCTCTGTTTCCGCGTGTCTCTGCCGTCCACGGTCAGGACGGTGAACATGTGCAGTGCCCTCCACAGAGGCCTGTGCCCTTCGGAATCCCTTCCAGCCCCCTTTCCCCATGCTGCCCTCCCGCCAGGACCCGCCACCGGCTCCTCTGCCTCTGGTCACTCTCGTCTGTTTCCCAGAATCGTGGATCTGCGGAGTCACGTGGCATGCACTCCTTTGCCGTCCGGCTTCTTTCCGCCATCGTGTTACTTGGAGATCTGTCCAGATTTCAGCGTGTGTCCTTTTTCTTGCTGGGTCGTAAGCACATCCATGATACATCCACCCCAGTGGGGGTGTCCTTTGTCAGGTGATGAGCGCTCGGCTGTTACATTCACGCAGGGGCCCCTGTGTGGACACATACTTTCGTTCCTTTGGGCGAATACCTGGGAGTAAGAGTGCTGGCTCACGCGGTGAACGTATATTTATCTTTATGAGAAACTGCCCGGCCGGTTTCCAGTGTGCTCGTACCATTTACGTTTGCACCACGGCAGAGGAGAATTCCGGCTTCCCCGGGTCCCCCCTCCAGCCCTTGGGACGGCCAGTCTCTCTAACCTTTCGTGATTTAATTTGCATTTCCTTAATGGCTGGTGATCATTCTGTCTTCACTGCTGGTTCCCCCTCTTGCTCTTTTCTTAGTAGGGAAGTCTTAACGTTGCTAGCTTTTCTGTTCCCTTGAACGAATCCTTCCTTTTTTATTTACCAAGTCCGTTTCTCGAGTGAGTATGTTCCGTGTTCCTATTTTCTTTTTGAGTTTCCGTGGGTAATTCCTATTTGAATCAGTTAGGATTAGGTTGACCTACGAGTGAAGGAGAGATCGAAAGCTTTAGTGGCCTCAGTGAGGTGGAAAGTGCTTTAGCTGATGAGTCGGAGTCTGGAGGTAGCTGTGGCCCAGATGCCTCCTGCCTCCTTCCTCTGCATGTGTGACCCCCGTGCCTCCTGAGGCACCTCGCGGGCCAAGGTGGCTGTCCCAGGTCCCGCCAGGACTGCCTGCCAGCCGGCAGGAAGGAGGGGAGGGGAGGAGAAAAGCACGCCCCTGTCCTTCCAGACTTTTTCTTGGCAGTTGTGCGCACCACTTCCGCTCCCGTGATACCGACCAGATCTTTGTCACTAAGGGGCCATGAAGTGAAATCTGTATTCCAGGAGTCCGTGAGCTTAGCTAAAAATCAGGGTTTCCACATACACCAGAATTTGCCAAAGTTTTTCAGTGCCTGGTGTGCTCAGAAAATGCTATTTGCAAGGCACACGGGTGAGCGGAGGAGGCCGCTGCCCAGCTCGGGGCCGAGGGTTTCTGGAACCAGCATCTCCCACAGGTGGGAGCTCTGCGTCGGGGGGACAGCAGAATCCGGGGGCCGCCGGCCGTGCCTTCTCCAGCCTTTCTCCGAGAGCTGTTTCATTCACTGTTTACAAAGTCGCGGCATAAAGATGTTTCAACTGTGCCTTTATGATTTTAAAAATACATCTATGGTTAGTTTTCCTTTTCCTCCAAAAAAATTGTGCTTTTTTACCGTGAGACTTTAAAGAAGCAGTTGAAATCGACATCCTCTGGCAAAGAATCAACTTCTGGTTTTGTAGGTACACACTTTTGTTTTCATTTCATTGATTTCTATTCTTTATTTTTCCTTTTAGTTTCTTTGGTTATTTACGTTTTTAGTCCTAGTGTAAGATACATAGCTCTTTTATTTTTAGTCTTTATTTTATTTTGTTTGTTTTGTTTTATTTTTTTTAAAGAAACAGAGAGCATGAGCCGGGGAGAGGGGCAGAAGGAGAGGAAGAGAATCCTAAGCAGCCTCCATGGTCAGCACAGAGCCCAACTCGGGGCTTGATCCCACGACCCTGGGATCATGACTTGAGCTAAAATCGAGTCAGACGCTCAACCGACTGAGCCACCCAGGTGCCTGAGTTTTGCCATTTTTAAAATTAATTAATTAATCTATCTATTTTAAGTTTATTTATTTTGAGAGAGAGGGAATAAGAGTGCATACGTGGGGATGGGGCAGAGGGAGGGAGAGAGAGAATCCCAGGCAGGCTTCATTCTGTCAGTGCGTAGCCTAGTGTCAGGCTTGAGCTCACGAATTGTGAGATCGTGACCTGAGCCGAAGTTGGACACTTAACCAACTGAGCCACCCAGGCGCCCCTGAGTTTTTGTCATTTTAAACAAATATATTTAAGGCTGTACATTTCTCTTTAAGCATGCTTTATCTTTGAATTTTTAATATAAGTATTAAAAATTCCTTGAATTTTAATATGAAATACTTTATTTCTTTTTATCATGTGGGCTATTAAGGAGTCTGTTCTATAGCTTTGAAACATAAGGGTTTTTAAAAAGTCTTTATTGACAATTTCTAATATAATTTCACGTTTAAAGAACATGGTCTGTATAATATCGGTTATTTGGAGTTGAGCCTTTTCTCTGCGGCCGTGTCTGAGGGCGTTTTTCACAGGTGTCCCAGAGCGCTTACAAGGTGCGTCTGTCCTTGGGATCCGGACTCCAATGTGCCTGGTTTTGCTGAGAGGCGGTTGTGAGAATAGATGTTCAAAATGTGTCGGCCGCATCTGCCTGTTGCCATTACTGATTTATACGCAGTAGTCATAATAGTCATTGCTCGTCTTCTCTCTCTCTCTCACTTAAAAATCAAATAGTAGATGTTTTCTCTGCTTTCCACATAAACTGTAATGTGCTTTTAGTCTCTGTACTTTGTATTTTTTTTGGAGGGAGCCTTGTGTTTTCAGTGCTGAGGAAATTCATGCGTGTAGTCGAGCCGTGTCTCCAGCCTGTCTTTGAAGTTGCGTTGGAAGAAAAGCTATTTCTTATTGTACTAATGGACTTGAATAATACATTATAGAATAAATATGTGAATCAGGCTGCTTTGGGCATTTTCTTCATTATCCTGGCTGACTTGTTCTCTTTTCAAGAGGAAATATAAACTTTGTTAATAGTAAGATACTAGCCTGTGCCAGCATTTTTCCCCCTTCACATTTATGAAGAAGTTTTAGAAAAACAACCAGAAAAGCACTTTTATTAGTGTTTCTTATCCTTTAAAAATACTTGTTTTTTGAAGTTCATAAATAAGGTGCCTGAGAGCGATAGCCGGCAATTCAGAGGCAGCTCCCTCACTTTGAGGGAGGATTTGCTCAGGAGTTCCGAGTCCTGCTCTTCAGTCTCCTCCTACGTTCTCGTTCAGGTTTCTCCCTGTTGTGTCTGTTCTAATTGAATGTAAATTTTAGATGATTTTTCTTTTCATTCAAATTAGTTTTTAAAATTTATTTATTTTGAGAGAGAGAGACAGTACTAGTGGGGGGGGGGGAGAGAGAGAGAGAGAGAGAGAGAGAGAGAGAGAGAGAGAGAATCCCAAGCAGGCTCCTTGCCCCCAGCCCCGAGCCCAATGTGGTGCTTGAACTCATGAACCATGAGATTATGACCTGAGCTGAAATCAAGAATCAGATACTTAACTGACTGAGCTATCCAGGCGCCCCTCATTCAGATTCTTTATTTTGAAACAGAACATTTCTCTTAGTGGATTTCTTCTTTAGTTTATTTAAAGATTTTGTGATTTTATTCTCTTCACCTTAAAATTTTTTTTAATGTTTATTTTTGAGAGAGAGAGAGAGGGAGGGAGGGAGAGCGTGTGAACGGGGGGAGGCGGAGGGGCAGAGAGAGAGGGAGACATAGAATCCAAAGCAGGTTCCAGGCTCTGAGCTGTCAGCACAGACAGCAGGGCTCAAACTCACAACCCGTGAGATCATGACCTGAGCCAAAGTAGGACACTCAACGGACTGAGCCACTCAGGCGCCCCTTGAAATGACTCTTGATGGATGAAATGAACTTATCACACTCATGTTGTATTTTACGTACAGTAAGTCATATATAGTGATCAATTGTTAGATAAATTCTTACGTGAACGTCAGGGATTTCGATTTTATTCTCTTAGCTTGGCGATCTGAATAGATCTTTAAGTTATTTCTCCTGGTGGTCACTAGGTGGTGCAGTTTCATCACAAATCCTCGATCCCTGTCTGAAAAATGCTCTTCAGAATCCCTCCTTAGCTGAAATTCTGCACCTGATAAAAAATATTTTTAGTCTGGAAGTTTGTGGTCCCAGTATTATTGGAAACAATAGAAATATTGTTTCTATTTAAATTTCCATGAAGGAAACAAAAGGGACATGTGCTACGACTTGAGTGGCCAAACTGGGGAACCACTGACCCTGACTTTAGTCAGAAAGGGTGAGTTGTTTGTTTACGTTAGGAAATAAGGTCATCGTTTTACGTTCCCAAGTAGGGCAGTGTCTTCCAGTATGCAGGCTGCGGGTTTTAGATTTTGGATGTAAAATTAGACTGTCACCAGCAAATTATCAACAATGTCACTTAGAAATATTTACAGAAGCGTCCATGGATGTAGTCTAGACGGTGAAAATGGTTTAGAAACCCTCAAAAAGTCACAGAGGTATGTGACCTTTGTGAAGATCATTGGGAGTAAATAGGCCTTCTGTGTATGAACAGAGGTCGTAGTATGGATAAAGTCTCAGCGCACTTTACCTGAAAATGCATCCACGTGGGACTTCAAATTGGACCGCAAAACCGAATGGCCATCATCTTCTGTTTTGTGTATTTACTCAGTTTACTCAAAACGTCAACTTGAAATTCGTATCATTTTATATTTATCACTTTACTAGATTTAGTCATTTTGGGCCTGACGAGTCAGTTTGGCCTCATGTCCATCAATGTCCTATTTGCATTGTGTCGACAAGTCTCCAGTTTGTTGACAGCCTGAGTCTATAGACTCCAAGTCGGATGCTAAGTGCAGGTGCTGGGTAGTCACGGTGGCGCGTGATTGAGGGATCAAGTTCTAGCCTCAGGATGAACATCAGTTGGTAAGGATTAGCCTGCAGATCGAGGTCCGTCCCGGGGACTGTAGAGGCTCAGCGGAGCCCGCGCGGTTGTGGGAGAGCAGGCAGGGAGCAGTTCCAGAAGCTGCGGCCGCCCAGTGAGTGTGGGCCCGCTGCAGGGGAGACCGAGGAGGCCCGGGCCCTGCTGGAGAGTTCTCTCTGGTTCGCAGAGGCGTGAAGACGCTCAGGTACCAGTGAGACATCAGGCAGGTGTCAAAGGGGAAGAGACCTGTGGAGAGGAGAGGCTTACCCGCGGTCCCCGGCCGAGCCTGGGCCAGCGGTTGGCGCGGTCTGGCTGGGCCGGGCCCCCGGAGTCTGCTTGCCTGGGGGTTCCACAGGGGACAGCGGTGAGGGGAGCCATGGCAGCTTTCCCCTCTTGGGTCTCGTTCCCACGTGTGACCCCCTCCAGTGTCACCCAGGCTCTGGCACCAGGGGGTCAGGGAGCCCCAGCACCTGGCCCCAGGCCTCGTGCTCCAGGCCTGCGTCCCAGCTGTCATCCAGCTCCTGGACTTGGGGGTAACTCAGGAAGGCACACAGGCTCCTTGGGGACAGCGGGCAGGTCTCAGATGTCCAGGAAGCCCCACACACATTGGGACACAGGCCCTGTTGCGCGTGGAGCGCTCTCTCTGCTTTAGGTGAAGAAGCAGTTGTTCCCAGAGCTATTTTAATCCCGAAATTCCATGTTTCTTTGGCCTCACTTTAAACAAAGACATCTATTTCCCAGTGACTTTTTTTCTTAGTTATTTTTGTCCTTTCTGAAACATATGCATTTGTGCTCATTGTTTTCAGCGAGAAATGCGTTTGTTTTACTTTCCTGGCTCCCCTCTCTGTGCTGTCCCTGCCTGTTCACTTCTGACCTGAGACGCAGCTTTCTGCGAAACACTCTGCTGCTGGAGGGACAGGCTTGGCGGACAAATGACCCGTTAACCCGGGTGACACGGGCTCTGAAGGGGCCGCCATGGCCAACCAGTGACAAGGCCCTATCCCTCTTCTCCGGGAGATGGGTTTCGAGGGAGTTTTCAGGCTAAAAAATAACTGAAATGCTTGACATCAAAATATGTACTTTGATTTCCTACTCGTAGCGGTGATGCATGGATACGCTTTCATATTGGAGCGTGATCCAGGAATTCTCCAAACCTTTCCTGCTGGCCGCAGACCCCTCCCCGCCAGCCAGGACCCCTTAAATAACTAATAGAGCCTCTTGGAAAGCCTTGTCACCGAGGCTGGGCCTGACAGCCGCTTAGGGAAGAGCTTGCATCGGGTCAGGGTTTTGCTCCACAATAAGCTTTAAAATTCACAGAATGTTCTTAAATCCCTTACAAGGAAGAAAAGATACTAAAATAATATAGAGGTGTGTTTATTGCGGACATTCAGTTATTTATAAATGAGGGATTAAAACACACCGTGTGTGAACGATCGTCTCCAGTTGGCTCTTACGGGTGGGTTCCCTGCTACAAACTCGATACATTCTACACGTTTTCTTCGTTAGGTTTTGAAACTCAGGAGTAACGTCCAAAAACTCATATTTTTGGTACTGATCAGGTCTGCAGGTAGCTCGTGAAAGCTTTACTACAGATAGAGCACATCTGCAGTGAAAGATGATAGAAAATTATGTTGTAATTATAACAGATAAACCAAATAGAGTTCACTGTTTTACACAGTGTTAAAAACAGCTTTTGAAGAAAAGCAGATTTAGAAGCAGGTCAAGCATTTAAAGTTGTGAGGGGCACCTTCGGGAACTTTCAGATCCTTTCGAGATCTGATCACAGCGTTGAGGGTCCGGTCGGAGCGTGTCACGCTGTCCTCACGGGGTCTGGCCTTCTGGCCTCCTGTTGGGTGCCGTCGGGGCTCAGCCTCCAGCGGGTGGAGCGGCCCCCGGTCCGGGAAGGAAGGGCGTCTCCGACTGCGCGTCCCGTGTGCGGCCGTGGTGACCACGGTGTCCCAGCGCGCGGCCAGCTCGGCTTGGATGGGCTGCCCCCGCCCCCCAGCCGCAAAGTGCTTGACAACAAATGGCCCGCCTCACCTCACCCCTGAGTACTTGCCGGATTCCTAGACTGGGACAGTCTTACATCAGCCTGCGGGGCGCCCCGACTGGGAGGGAGCGTGACGAGCTGTCGCCCCCCCAGCGCTCCCTGCACAGAAGCACCCTGCCCGGAAGCAGGGCGCCCCCTGCAGTTTCCATTGTCGGGGGTTGGGGGGGCCCTTTAGGTCAGTGGCTGTGTCCTCGCCGTCTGCCCGGCTGTTGTTTGAGTCTGGCTCGCTCTCTAGCTCCCCAGCACGGTCCGGGCTCCCCCTCTACTCTCCCTGCCCCAGGGCCGCCGCCTCTCCCGCCTCCTCTTGGTGGAGAACGGCGTCCTGGAAGCCAGCTCTCCTGTCTGTGTGCTCAGTGCCTCTGTCGTGTTTCGGCCCTCAGGCCTCTCAGTGTCAGAGCCACGGGAACGGGGTGTGTGCGCGTGCGTGTGCATGTGCGCGCGCGCACACACGTGTGCACCGTAGGGATCAGGCTGGTTTCCTCCCTTTATTTATGATCCCCTTCTCCAGTCACGAGGAACATGGCTGTCATTGTCCTTAACAGATTGACTTGGTGAATGGACCCTGTGTCTCCTGTTGCTGCTGTTTCCCGTGGCCCGTGTGCGTGTCCTCTTCACCCACCCTGGGCTCCAGCAGCCCCTGCCCCGTGGGCGGGCTCCTCATCGCTCCTGGGCTAGCCATGTCCCCCAGGAGGACCCTCCACCCCGTGCTGCCTGCTGCACCCCTCCCCGACATGATGTCCTCACTCCGGCCCGTGGCTCTCCCCTCCCCCACATGATTCCTGATTCCAGGCCTGTGGCTCTCCCCCTCCCCCACGTGGTGTCCTCATTCCGGGCCCTGTGGCTCTCCCCCTCCCCCTCCCTGGTGCGGGTGCTCCCTTGCTTGGCCCACATAACGGGCTTCAGAACCTAATGGTTCAGGAGGAAGAGACCAGCCGCGGACTGTCCCCCAGAATGGAACCTCGTCGGGTGGAGACCTGCGTCTCTGCTGCGGCTGGCATGGTGCTAGACGAAAGGTATCCTTAGCTTGCTGACTAGGTGAGTGTCAGCTAATTAAACTCGTTAGAAGAGACGGGTAAGCGGAAGGGAACAAATGATCATCTGTGAGGCAGCACTTGGCAGGATGAAATAAACAAAACTGTGTTTGGAAGGATAGTGGAAGTTTTCACGACGCTTCGGGAGGAAGAGGGACCCGGTAAGGAGGTGCCGTAGCCTCGGTGAGCCCCAGGCTGACCCCTCACGCCGACCCCTCACGCCGCGTCCCCCGTGCGGAGCCTGCATGGCCTGACCGCAGGCCTGTGCTTTTCTGCGCCAAAGTGGAAGTTGTAGTTTGGGCAGTAACACAGGTTTCTGAGTGAAGTGGGGTCAGAATGAAAAGTCTCTGACCTGGATGGGATGTTAAACAAAGTATGGTGCTTTAGAGGCACTTTGGTCCTTTCACAGAGAGCAACACTCACCTGCTGTGAGTCTGCCCTTAAAAGAGCTTTTATGTTCCAGGAAGAAACATATTGTAAGAAACAATAGGTTCTTTTCAAAAAAGCCAAAGTCACATTTGATTTTAGATTTGCTCTGCGGCCCTCAGTGCCCGAAGAGGCGGGAGCTGTGGCTGCGGGATTCGTAGGGAAGCAGGCGGACTCCGCATTCTTACTGTTCCGTCAGTCTTGGTGACAGATGGGGAAGGAAGGAGAGGTCTACCCAGGTGATGGAGGGGCTCGAAAATTATTGCTCTTGGATCCTTGAAAAAATTAATTGCCTAAAACATAGTTTACCAAGAGAGCTGGGGAACGCAAATGCGAAAAACCCACACCTCTGGAGAGGCCGCGTGCTCACGTGTGCGGGGGCCACCCATCCCCTTGGCGTGGAAGCACCTGAAAAGTGGCCAGTCCGACCTGAAACACGGTTAGTATAAAATTCGCAGTGGATTTCGAAGACTTAGAAAAAAAGGATAGAAAATATCTCACCAGTAATCTTTGTAACTTAAATTTAAATGTATTTTTTTAAGTATTTATCTTGAGAGAGAGAGAGAGCACCAGTGGGGTGGGGTCAGAGGGAGAGGGAGAGAGAGCTGTCAGCACAGCGCTGGATGTGGGGCTCGAACTCACGAGCTGTGAGATCCCGACCTGAGCCGAGATCAAGAGTCAGACGCTTAACCGACTGAGCAAGCCAGGTGCCCTCATTAGTAATTTTTATATTGGGTACATGTTGAAACAATATTTTACTTATTTAGAAGTTTGTTTATTTTGAGAGAGAGCACAGGTCGGGAAGGGGCAGAGAGAATCCCAAGCAGGCTCCACACTGTCAGTGCAGAGCCCGATGTGGGGCTCAAACCCACAAACTTGGGTGAGATCACGACCTGAGCCGAGATCAAGAATAACATAAGTAGAGGTGGGGATGGTAGAGGTGGGGAGTCACGGGAGGTAAAATCACATGAAAATCATCATTCAGCACTTTCCCCTTCACTTTCTTTTAGGTGGTTTTTGATGACCGAGTTCTTCATTTTAACGTAACTAAATTCCTCATTCTTCACTCTTACGTTTAGTGTTTTTTGTGTCTTAGTTAAATCCTCTATTCTAAGGTCCGAAAGATATTTATTCTTTTTAAAAGATTAAAATTTTGTTTTGACATTTCAGCCCTTAATCCACCCGGAGTTGATTTTCCTGTGTTCTGTGAGAGTGCAGTTTTCCCCCCAATATGAATAAGCAGGTTTTCATCCCCTCTCCATGGCTCTGCAGTGTTGCCCCTGCCGTATGTGAACGGTACGTGTGCCGGCGGCGTTTTCTGCAGTCTGCACACCAGAGGTTAGCGGGCTTTTTCTAGAAGGGGTCAGAAAGCACGTATTTTCAGCTGTGAGAGCCACGCACACTGTCACTGGTATTCAGCCTCGCAAGAGCAGCCATAAACAGCAGGCAGACAGACGACGGTGGCCAGGCTCCAATAAAACTTTATTTATGGATAATGAAAGGCAAATCTTCTAGAACTTTCATGTGTCACAAAATATTACCCTTTGAATATCGTTTTCAACTATTTATTTTATAAAAGCCTTTCTTAGCTTACGGGCTGTACAAACAAAAGAGGCAGTGGGCCAGTCTGCAGGCTGTGGTCTGTGTCCCCGGCCCTGCCCGGTTCTGCGCCGCTTTGATGAGCTTTATACCGAGGCCTCGCGTCTGGTGACTTGGCTATTTTTGGTCCTTTCCACTCCCATAGCTGTGCTGTAAGCAGCCTACTGAGCACCGTGAAAACCCTCTTGGGAACTGAGTAGGTGTGTGATGAGCAGTGATCTCTCCAGGTACTTGGCCTTCTTTGGTGCCTCGCAGAGAACATCTGTGATTTTTTTCTGTAGTGATTGTGCCCATCATTTGGTAGATTCGTATCTGGGCACTCGAGGTTATTCTGCTCTCGGAAATACTGTTTTAAATTGTTTTTCTAATCCTTGGTGGGTAGGAATGCTGTTGACTTATAACCACTTCCTTGAAAAACTGTCGTTTGAGAAAGACGTCTGTTGATTGTTTTGTGTTTTCTGCGCCGTTGTCTAGTTGCTCCCACTGGGCTTCCATTACCAGAGGAGTAGTAACAGAGTAACACCTTCTTCCTCTCTGATTTTTTTTTAATGTTTATTTGTTATTTTTGAGAGAGCAAGTGGGAGAGGGGCAGGAGAAAGGGAGACACAGAATCTGAAGCAGGCTCCAGGCTCAGCTGTCAGCACAGAGCCCGATGTGGGGCTCGAACCCACAAACTATGAGATCATGACCTGAGCCAAAGTCAGATGCTCAACTGACTGAGCCCCGCAGGCACCCCTAAAGTGTATTTTTAAACTCAGTTTCTTTTGTTGTCCCTGCCTGTTGCATAGAAAATGATTATAAAATGTACAGCGAGTAAACTTGGAATCTTATGTCCTTTGAAAGGTACTTAACGGTACCTCTGCTTCGAGCCGCTGGTGTATGAGGACTATATTATTAAATCCTGGTGCCAGGGCCCCTCCTCAGACCCGTTAGGTCAACCTTTGGGCACAGTCCTAGCATTGGTAGGTTACAGAGTTTCCCAGGTGATTCTAAGGCACATCCAGGGACCAGAAGTTGCTGTAGAACTTCCAGTCCAGACAGTGCCGAGCCCTGGAGGAGTGGGGAGGGAAGCTGGCTACGCTGGCTGCTGGCTCCTGTGCACAAGGCTGGTCACGTCACACCCTCGGAAGACCTGGAGTCTTCACGCGTGGAGAGGACACGCCTGTCCCTGCCTGGGTCCCTAGGTGGTGGCAGGAATTGGATCTGGCTCATTTGAGTGGGAAGCTATGGACTTGAGGCCCATATGGAAGCTTCTTCCTAACCAGTAGGAAACGTGCCCTGCTGCCCTGCCTGGTGGCCTGGGTGTGGGCCAGTTACACGTCTTCCCCTTGCTCCCCTGAGTGGATGGGGGCCTGGACGGATCGCTCGCTGACCTGTGTGCCCAGGTTGCTGTGTGAGCAGCAGGGATGAGCCCAGCCCTCCCTGGGCACGTTTGCTGGCCTCATGGTGCTCTGCCCCCCAGGTAGCCCTGCTGTGAGAGGCCTGCACACACCTGGTGATCTTGAGCCCTGAAACACACACACAGGTGTAGAGAGACAAGAGGAGTGTGTGGTGGGATGAACGTGGGGTAAGCACGTGTCCGTGGCTTCGATTGCATGCCGATGTATGGTGAGTGTGTAAGCGGGGGGCCACGGCAGGAAGGCAAGGACCTTCCTGGGAGTGACTTCTGCAATCTCAGTTCTTCCCAGTCTGTTGAATCCGCTCCTCAGGTTTGGTTTCCCGAGAGTTCTCCCGGAGTCCACTGTCCCGTTCACAAAATGCCACCGGTTTTCTCCCCACGGAGAGCACTCAGCTCGGTGCCTGGTGTCTTTCGGGGCTGTGTGCCTGGAGCTTCAGGGCAGGGGGTCCAGACGCTGTCTGCCTCCTCCAGTTGGTGTGTGTGTGTGGTGTGCCTGGGCGCTCTGACCTGGGGTGCGTGTGCGTTTACCGTGTTCACGTTCGCACGAGCTGACCCTCCTCAGCAAATAGTGACATGACCTCCTGTGTCTGTCATCACAGGCTTTGGCTAAAGGTCTGTTTTGTCTCCCCTAATACATGTAGCCTCTCCTGCTCTCTTTTGCTTTCCATTTGCGTAGAATACCTCTTTCCATCCCTTTGAGCCAATGTGTGTGTCCTTGAAGCTACAGTGAGTCTTGTCAGAAGCATGTGGCTGGGTCTTGTTTTTTAATACATCCGGCAGCTCTGTGCCTTTTAAGTGGAGAATCTAATCCACTTATATTTAGAGTAATTGCTGATAGGTAAGGGCGAACTAACAGCATCTTACTGTTTCCTGGCTGTTTTGTAGTTCTCTTGTTCTGTTCTCCTCTGGCTCCGTCCGTTGTGAATTAATGGTTTCCTGCATGGTGTGTGCTGACTCCCTTCGCTCTGTGATTTTGGAATCCACTGCAGGTAGAACACCTTACAGGTAAAAGTCTATTTTGCACTGATAATAAGCTAACCTCAAAAGCACCCAAAAACTCTTTTTAAAACCCTTTCACTCCCCATTTTTGTTTTGTGTCACAGTTCACCTCCTTACATTGTGTGTTCGTTAGCAAACAGTTATGACTGTATTTTTAGTACTTTGTCTTTTGACCTTTATTCACACCCCTCCTCACGGCAGCGTGAGGGGCCTGAGTCTGGCCATGTGCTCATCTCCGCCAGTGTGATTCCTGACCTTGCCCGCACTCACAATCCCATCTGCACCTTTCACTGCAGCTCGGCGACTCATCTGGGGATTTTCCGTGAGGCGGGTCTGCTGCTGGCAAACCCCTCCTCCCTGCTTGTCTGGGATCATGTTTGTGTCCTCGCCTTCATTTCTGAAGGACAGCACCGCGGGGTCGTGTTCTCACGGGCACTTGGTTTCTCTCGGCCTCTAAACATAACCTCTTGCTCCCTCCTAGCCAGAAATCTGCGGCCTTGTGGGGTTCCTTGTGAGGTGCAAGCTTTTCTCTTGCTGCCTTAAAGACTCCCTCGTTTTGTGTGGTTTTCCAGTCTTGTTATAAGGTGTCTGGAGAGGGCCTCCTGAAGGGGAGTTTGTCCGGTGAACTTGGTGAGTGTCATGAACTTGGAATACCCAGATCTCTCCCCAGACTTGGGACGTTTCAGCCACTGTTTCCTTGAGTAAGCGTTCTGCCCCTCCTTCCCCCTCCTCCTCCTGGGCCCCAATAGTTCGCAGGTTGCTTCATTTGATCGGATCCCACAGATCACGTGGACTTTCTTTACCCCCCTTCACTCTTTTTGTTCCGTTCTGTTTCCCTTGGGCTGGAAAACCTGAGAGGTCTGTCCTGTAATTCACATTCTTTCCTCCTGACCCATCATGACGTTGGTGCTCTCTCTGTCGTGCTGTTTTCATTTTGTTCATAGTGTCTTCCACTCCACAATTTCCATGAGGTTCTTTTTCATGATTTCTATCTCTCTGTTAAACCACTCATTTTTTCCCTGTATTTATTCTCCCGATTTATTGAATTGTCTTCCTGTGTTTTCTTGTAGCTCATTGAGCTTCCTTAAAACACCTGTTCTGAATTCCCAGCCAAGTAGATTGCAGATCTCCCCGTTTCGGGGTCGGTTACCAGACGGTTACGGAAATAATCGGCAGTGTCGATGTTTCCGCGATTGTCATGCTCCTTGGAGTCCTCTGTTGCTGTGTTCGCCTTGAAGTAGCAGTGACCTCTCCCATCTTGACTCACTGACTTCAGCAGACCCGTAACCTGTCAACCCCACTGGGGATTCTGACACTTTTTCAGACCTTCCATGGTCCCACCTGCCCTGTGTTTCCTGCTCCCTCTTGGGGCAGAATTCTTAAGTTTCTGTGCCTTCTCTAGACCCTGCAGTGCCCCAGGGTTGGGGGGGGCGGGGGCTGACAGCCCCCTTTTGCTTCCCCAGGGACCGAGCTACAGCTCTTGTCCGTGGTCACTCCCTGGTCTGCACATTCGGGCTGGCTTTGTGCAGGTGCGCGCTGGCTCCCGGCCCAAGCTCCCTCCTGCTGCCGTTAGGAGTGCATGCAGGGAGCCAGCCGCAGGGTGGGGGTGCGTGGGGGTGGGTCTGCGGGGGTGGGGATCCATGGCAAGGTGGACTTTCCGGTGGGGTCTGCAGTGCAGTAGGACCTGTGTCCCTCTGACGCCCTCTGAGAGTCCTGCCTGCCTCTCTCCCAGCCACTCCCTGCCCGCGGGTCGTACGGCTTAAGACACAAGGTTCTGGGGGCACTTGAGTGGCTCGGTTGAGTGTCCGACTTCAGCTCAGGTCATGATCTCACGGTTCGTGGGTTCAAGCCCCATGTCGGGCTCTGTGCTGACAGCTCAGAGCCTGGAGCCTGCTTCCGATTCTGTGTCTCCCTCTCTCTCTGTCCCTCCCTGTTCACGCTCTGTCTCTCAAAAGTAAATAAATGTAAAAGAAAAAAAAAAAAAAAGACGCAGGGTCCTGGAGAGGCTAAGAGAGATGTGGGCCTCTTCGGCAGCGTCCTGCACGGCGGAGGGGGCCGGGGACTCCCTCACAGCCTGTCGCTTTCCCCCATGGGAGAGATCATGAGCTGCGGTTTCTCCTGGCCCTGGACCGTGCCCCCTTGGAGAGGTGAGGGGGGTAGAGTCAGACCGTTCCTCTTACCCTTGTCAATGCGTCCAAACTCATATATAAACTTCTGGAACTTCTCTGGAAACCGGGGTCTCCACACGCGCTGTCTCATCTGTGGGTAATTGTCTAGGGCGGTTCCCGGGGCCTGCTGGAGGCTAGCGCTCCCGTCTGCGGGTTCCAGCGTCCGCTGCCCCATGAAGGGCTCTCTGTCTCCTGGGCTCATGGGTGCCCGCACGCTCCGAGCCGGAGCCAGGAGATTGTCCGCACCCAGCGAGCGAGTGTGAGGGCCGGCGGGCCCCCCGTGCCCTCTCGGGCTCTCATTCAGATGTAGCCTGGAAACAGCTGCCACTGATGTGTGCTGTTTCATAGTTGTTTCCTATTTGGGTTCCCGTCCTTCCACTGTGGCCAGAGTCTCCTTAGTGCATTTTAACAGAATTTTAGAACCCTAAAAACCTGTAGCTTAGAATGGCTTTGAGAGATTGAAAGAAATACAAGAACCAAAAGTTCATGGTTAGGAGCTAATATTTTATTCCTAAATCATGTATTTTACATCATTAAGAGTGAGCTAGAATATGCTCTAGGACTGAAGATCTACCTCTTTCGGGTAAATACAGTTCTGTTTCCGTGAGTAGCATTTCCTTTTCAGCTCTGCCGCCACGTCCGGGGAAGAGGCAGCCCTTTCAGCCAAAAACAGGTGTGGAGGTCAGTGGCGGCAGCACCCTCTGACCATGGCTTGCCTCCCAAGAAACTATTCTTGAACCAAAAAAAGTCACTAGTAAGTGTCCTGTCTCTTAAGAAGAAATGGGGTGTATCAGCTTCAGCATCCTGCACGACCAGAGGCGCGCAGTGACCTGGGAGTGGGGGTCTGCCCCCAGCAGTCACCGCCCTATGTGGCGGTGAGTGCCTGCCTCCGTCTCCACCAGACTCGGGAACGGGGCTGTGAAACAGAACCCTGTCCGGCTATCCCGGGGTGGGGGGGGCTCCAGGCAGCACAGAAAGAGGTGAGGCGTGGAGTTCTTTGCGGGAGGAGACGGGAGCATCAGTATTTGCAGATGACGGCAGTCTGCCGAGGAAATTGATGCCCCAAAGGCTAACTATTAGGAAAAAAATGTATACGTATATGGTGGCCAGTGGCAAAATAAATATCCAGAGCCCATGTGTTTCCTGCATGTCAGCAATAACCCATTGAAAATAACGTGCATCAAGTTCCTCTTCAGAACTGGGAACAAAATGTAACTTAGCAAGCCATGCATTTAACAAGGAATTTATAGTAACTATTTTGAGAAGCCGCAGTATTTTACCAAGAAATATAAAAGGCCTGGAAATAGTTGACAGAGTGTTTCTGGGGCGGGAAAATCAATAGGGTAGTGATGTTATTGCCCTCAACTTACTTTATAAATCTAATGGAATTCCAGTAAATATTCAGTGGATGTTCTGGAGCTTGGCAAAGAATATTCTAGAGTTCATCTGAGAGAATAAATATGGGAGAATAGCCTTTCATAAAAATGTTTGAACGGACCAGGTCTGGCCGGTATTACCATAGTCTTAACGGACTCTCATCCCTTTCAGTAGAGAGGGGTCGTCGGGGCCGAGAACTGGACTCTGCGTGTCCCTGCTGCCCGCTGGCTTTGTTAGTGTGAGATCAGCTCCTTGTGGGATAGAAGGTGGTTTTTAAACTATTTCTAACTTTCAAGGAAGTCAGAAAGGCCAATCTGAAGCTGTCTCTTCTGTGCTGTCCCCTGGCCTGCGGCCGCCGCGGTGACCCTGCTGGGCCTCAGGCCACGCCTCCTCACTCGTCCACGGAGTTCCCTCCTGTCCACGACGCCAGTGTCTGTGGAAGGAACTAACGTGTAGTGAGCTTTGGTTCCGTGCCAGGTGCTCTGAGGTACCTGGCGTGTGTCTTCCTCCCATGGGAGCTGACCAACCAGTTCTCAGTCATACTTGACGGTGACCTATTAGAAAAGCGCCGTCCCTGTTTCCTAGTCTCAGGAACAGTCACACAGTTATGGTGTCTGTGGTTGCGTGGACCGGAAATGACAGAGGGGAGTCGTCACCCGCGTGGCCGTGTGGCCCCGACCGGGTACACGGCTTCTCCCACCCGCAAGGTTACCTTTGGCAGCATCTTCCTGACCTGGTGGCAGTTTTCTCTCTGCCCCGCCCCGTGGAATAATTGAGTAGTTCTTACCCGCCGCTGTCGGACTGTGGAAATGCTGTAGGAGTTGACGTTATTCTATATGCATAGAAACAAAATGCTGGTTCATGGAAAATATTTGATGTCCGTTGGTACAACCGTTAAATGGAAAACTGTTTGACATTGTGTCACAAAGGCGAAGACTTACACACCCTTTGGCCCAGCAGTGCCCTTTGTCATTGCCCAGAGAATCCTGTGCGCGTGTGTATTGGGACGTATGTAAGATTACCCACTGTTGTCTAACGTTGTAGTAGCTAGTATTTCCAGCTAGTATTACTTACTGCCTAGTGAGACCGAATGATCACTTTTTCTAAATAGTTGTCAGAGCCCCAGACCAAAAACAGCCCCAATGTGCATCAGCGGTAGAGCGGGTGGATAAACCATCATATTTTCACATTACGAAATACCTACCGTTCAGCAATGCGAATGGACGGTACACACGTGCCCATAGCTGCATGGTTGATTCTTGAATATCACGTTGAACAGAAGAGGCAGAGGCACAGTTCCAACAAGACACTCTGAATGGTTACTCTGCCAATCTCTGCTTTTCTCGTGTAACGCGGACGCAGGCCTTCTCGGCTCATGAAGAAGATGAACTTTCGGCAGGTTGTATATACATCTGTTCCTGAGGTCATGGGAGAGCGGATTATTTAAAGCAAATACTCACACTCTTTGATTTATTATTCCCTCTCCCCACCCGACATCACTCAGGCCTTTGTTTATTGGGTTTGCTTAATGTAGGGTAGAGCTCTGCCCGGGGTGTTCGTGGCCCCTCGGATCCAGAGACGGAGGGGAGGGCAGTGTGCAGACGCCACAGCCCTCCTGGTGGACCCTAAATTCTGCTCCTGAGAGACTTCTGGCGGTGCCTAAGGGTCAGGCTTCTAAGGCATTCTTTGAAAACCAGTATTTTCTTCTCGTGAAGCATCGCGATTGAAATCGAAAGAAACAAATTTTTCACGTCAATGGCTTTTATTTAGAGGACTTAGAATCAATCACTGTAAACTTAAAAATCACCACACACGCGAGCGCTTACACTTCTGGGGACAAGTGTGCGTGTGGTACGCACAGGTCACACGAAGTCCCCGAAGCAAGTAACTGTTCACCTGGAAACTCTTGGAAAATCACTCTTTCCAAAGCACATGTGTGGAGCGGCCAGCCAAGCGCCGAAACGCTTTCCTGCAGCTGAGTAAACAGTCTGCAGCCTGCACGAGGAGTCCGAGGCCCCAGGACGGTGGGTCTGTGTTCCCACGGGACGCACCGCTGCCACCTCCGTGTGCGTCGCCCGCGGAGACTGAGGCCGTGGCCAGGCCCAGAGGTCTGCTCTCCCGGTAAAGAGTTTCGAGGTCTGATGTCACGGTAGCGGGCTATTTACATATTTATGAAGTAGAGCTGGGGACGGGGTGTGTCACGAAGGAAGGTGTATTCTTGATGAAAGATCCTGTGTCTCTGAAGCTGGACGCAACCGCCTGTCGGTGCCCACGCGCCGCGCACGTGTTTGCCAGTGTGCGCCAGAGTGCTCAGAACATGCCCGGCTTGGAACCTTCTGTGGCTGACGAGTCCCCCCCGCCCCCGAGGGAGAGGAGGCAGGGAACGCGAGCCTCGTCCTGGAGGGGCTCATACTTCTGTTCCTTCTGTCCGACAAATTTATGACAATGGTTAACGCGCATCGAGGGTTTACTATGTGCGAGGCACCGGGCTGCTTATTTTATATGATCCCATTTAATCTTACCTCCAGGATAAATATTATTATTTCCATTGTATCGTGAGGACACCAAGCCACAGGAAGGTCAAGTCCGCCTCCCAGGGCCATAAAGTTAGGAGGTGGTGAGGCTTCGTAACTGCAGAGCACGTGTTCCGACCGCTCGCCCGCGTTTCCCTAAAGCCTGCCTGTGTTCTCGGTCGTTTAGGTGGTATTTTGTGTAATGGTGTAGTTTCACTGTATCTTGCTCTTCTCTTTCCAGAAATTAAGCATATTTCATATGACCAGTTCCTGTGTGGTGGATTTGGTAGTAGGTTCTCGTATTTCGCTATGCATATTAGAAGTCCATAAAACGAGGGTATCATAATGGTTACGTTTGTTTGGAAATTTGCTGATACAGCTCCACAAGCTGTCTGTAAATCAGTCTGTCGTCAGAGGGGCGTGCTCTTAAAGCAAATAATCACTGGCTTATCCGCCCCACCCTGCCATGTTCATTTAAATGGAAGGTTTTTCCTTAATGCCAGAATTTTGAGGTTTTGCCAGTGTTTGCAGCAACAATAAAAGTTTCTCCTGACTATCATAACCCCAGCCCAAATGCATTTTGTTTTGAATTCTTAAACCCTTAAAAATGAAGTCATAAAGGTAAGATTTTAGTGTTCCCAATTCTGCTTGGCGCTGTGATTCGGAGCTAGGAGTTTGACGCGGTGACCAAAAATAGGGAGCTTGGCCAGATAACCCCTTAGTGTCTTTGTCTACCTTGCGACTCACCTGTTTTATCGGACATTTACACGTATTCCATCCTAAGTTCTGCACCCTAAACAGTATCAGACTCAACACAATGCCAAATACGTGGGAATTACTTAATAAGCATTATGACTGGGTTTTAGTAGACTTTTAAACTGCTCAACTAAGCCAGTGAGAGATTTACTAATCTATATGTAATAAAGACAACGCTTTTTTTTTCTTGAGAAGTAGTTTCGTATTGTCTTGAGTTCATTTTAGTCACTTAGCCTTTTATTTTAAAGGCATTTGTGTGGCTGCTTTTTTCGTCAGTTAAACTTATTTTTACGTAACTATAGACTCAACATGCAGTTTGCAAGAAATAATGGAGATTTTCCAGGTGCTCACTTTTCCGCACTGATAACATCCTGTAAAGCCATAGTTCAACATCACACCCAGGATATTGACCTTGATACAGTCAAGATACAGAACAGCCCCGTCACCACAGGATCCTTCCTGTGGCCCCTTTACAGCCACACCTACTCCCTCCCCTCCCACCTCACCCCTCCTTAACCCGTGACAGCCACTAACTGTTCTCTGTTTTTACAATATTGCCATTTCAAGAATGTTCTGTGAATGCGATCATAGAGCATGTAGCCTTTGGAGATTGGCTGCTTTCATTCAGCATAACTCTCTGGAGAACCATCCAGGTGGTCGCATGAATCAGCGGTTCGTTCCCTTTTATTGCCCAGTCGTGTTCCACACTGCGCGTGTGGCGCTCTGTATGTAACCGTTCACGTGTTGAAGGGCATCTGGGTTGTTTCCGATTGTCGGCTGCTCTGGATAAAGCTTCTGTAAACATTCATGGACAGACTTGTGTGAACATAAGTTTTCATTCCCCTGGCATACGTGTCCAGGAGTGCAGTTGCTAGGTCATATGCTAGTGGCTTGTTAGTTTTTAAAGAAACTGCCAAACCATTTTCCAAAACAGGTTTCCAGAACCTGCACGTTTCACATTCCTGCCAGCCATGTACAAGTAATCAAGTCTCTCTGCATCCTCACCAGCTTTTGGTATTGTTGCTATTTAAAAAAAATTTTTTTTAATGTTTTACTTACTTTTGAGAGACAGAGGCAGGGCGAGCAGGAGAGGAGCACAGAGAGGGGGAGACACAGAATCCGAAGACAGGCTCCAGGCTCTGAGCTGTCAGCACAGAGCCCGACGCAGGGCTCGAACTCACGAACTGCGAGACCATGACCTGAGCAGAAGTCCGACGCTTAACCGACTGAGCCCCCCAGGGGCCCCTGTTGCTATTTTTTTTTTTTTAAAGCTATCCTCGTAGGTGTAGGGTGATACCTCATTGTAGCTTGGACTTGAATTTCCCTGATACGTAATGATTTTGAACATCTTTTCATGTGCTCACTGGCCAGCTATGTGTCCTCTTTGGTGAAACGTCTGTCTGTGTCTTTTGCTTGTGTTCTAATTGGATTCCCTGTTTGCTTTTTCAGTATTGAGTTTTGAGAGTTTCTATTTTTTAGTTACTAGTCCTCTGTCAGATACGTGGTCCGGAAGCATGTTCTCTCTCTAGCTTGTCTTTCAACCTCTCAACAGGGTCTTCAAAAGTCTTTGATTGTGACGAGTCTGCTTTATCAGCCTTTCCTTGAATGAGTCATGCTTTTGGTATCAAGTGTGAGAACTCTTTGCTTGGCCTTAAACTCCAAAGATTTTCTCCTAGGTTTTTTCCTAAAAGTGTCGTGATTTTCATTTTATATGCACATCCATTATCCATTTTGAGTTAATTTGTGTATAAGATATGAGACTTGGGTCAAGGTTCCTTTTCCTCCTCTGGATTCCCAGTTGCTCCAGTGCCACACGTTGAAAGCCTTTATTCCTTTCATTGAATTGTTTTTGTGCTTCTGTCAAAAACCAGTTGGGCACACTCGGTGAGGGTCTATTTCTGGATCCTCCATTCTGTTCCATTGGTCTATGTATCCATCCTGCCAATACCACACGGCCTTGATTCCTGTAGCTGTATAATAAATTGTGAAATTAGATAGACCGATTGCTCCCTCTTTATTCTTTAAAAAAAAAATATTTTCGCTATTCTAAGTCCTTTGTCTTTCTGGATAAATTTCAGGGTAATCTTGTCTGTGTCTCCAAAAAATTTGAGAGGAATTTTGTTAAACTTGTATTTCAGTTTTGGGAGAATTTACATCTTTACAATGTTTGAATCTTGCAGTTGAGGAACATGGTATGTCTCTCCATTTATTTGGATCTGCTTTGGTTTCTCTCATCCCCATTGTGTACTTTTCAGTATATAGGTTCTGTACATATTCTGTTAGATTTACACCTAGGTATTTCTCTCTTTTACGTACACAATTGTAAATGACACTGTATTTTTAATTTCAGCGTTCGTGTGATGTCAGTATATAGAGATGTAATTGATTTTTGTATGTTTATCTTGTATCCTGCAACCTTGCCTAACTCTTACTAGTTCTATGAGTTTTACCTTTTGTTTCTACTCACGTTTATTTAACATTCTCTGTGTGCCAGGCATTATGTTAAGGCTTTCCAAGTGCTTGTCCAAGTCCAGTAGGTAGTGGAGCCAGCATCTTGACAGGCAAGTTATTTAGTCACTTCATGTGTTAGTTTGACAGACACTTAAGGAGAACCTTTATAGTCCAGAGGGTCCCTGCCCTCCTGGATCGTACAGTCTGAAACTGGCATTAGGAGTAACACAGATGGTTATGTGATAAAACAAGTTAATTAATTAAAGTTTAATTAACAGCATTTGACTCCTACCATAGGTGGGTAAAGCAGTGGCACCTTAGCCAAGCTCATGGAGCGGGAACCTTTAGGGAGGGCTTCCTAAACAGTATCCGTTATCCTGGGATTGGTTTTCCAAGAAGCCAAACTATTTATTGGTTCTTGTCAACTCACATCAATTTTTGAAATTCAGAGATGTCTGTGATCAAAGCTCATAGGAAGAGAACTGTAAACGTTGGCTGTCAGAGAGCCCAACAACGCCTGGCCAAAACGGACTGAAGTTTTCCAGTTGCCTCTGTCTTGTTCCCTCCTTTGCATGCTCACTTCATTCAAGGAGTGAGCTGCAGGCTCAGATCACCTTTCTTCTGCCAGTCTGTCTGGGAAAATGATCGGTGTCCCTAAGCTTTGGTAACAGGAACTACAATAAGTTTCTGGTCAGTTGGGGAATAAATCTTACTTTATAGAAATTTGCCCCTCAGACAGCCTTCCGGGTCAAGACCCCTCTACCTTTGAGAAGGGAAGGCACGGACCCTCGGTGGGCACAGTGTACACGCTCCCACAGCTCGGGGCTGCGGCTGGCCCACACGTCATGTTCGCAGGAATGGGTAGTGGGTCCCGAGCCAGTACTGTCCCCACTCCCACGTCGTTCCGCCCTCGGCAGGTCCCCAGGATTGAGGATGTTTCCTTGTCTTCCTGGTTTCCCCCCCGCCCCGACCGTAGGAGAAATTGCTTGTCCCTGAGTCAGCGTGGAAGAAGGAGAAGGACATAGTCTCGAAGGAGATAGAGAAGCTGCGCGTGTCCATCCAGACCCTGTGCAAGAGCGCGCTTCCCCTGGGGAAGATCATGGACTACCTCCAGGAGGACGTGGACGCCATGCAGAACGAGCTGCAGCTGTGGCACAGTGAGAACAAGCAGCACGCCGAGGCCCTGCAGCAGGAGCAGAGGTCAGCAGAGGTGCGGGGGGTGGGGGGGGCCCCACATCTGCCCAGGGCTCCGGAGGACATCGCCCCTCTGGGAGGAGCAGAGGTTGGCAGGGGGCCCAGGGGACATCTGCCTGGGGCCCAAGGGACATCTCCCCTGTAGGAGGAGCAGAGGTGTGCAGGGGGCGGGGCCCCACATCTGCCCAGGGCCCCGGGGGACATCGCCCCTGCAGGAGGAGCAGAGGTCGGTAGGGGTGAGGGGGTGGGGGGTGGAAGGCTCCACATCTCCCCAGGACCCCGGGGGACATCACCCCTGCAGCAGGAGCAGCGGTTGGCAGGGGTGAGTGTGGTGGGAGGCGCCACATCTGCCCGGGGCCCGGGGGACATCGCCCCTGCAGGAGGAGCAGAGGTTGGCAGGGGTGAGGGGGGTGGGGAGGCCCCACATTTGCCCAGGGCCCGGTGGGGGGAACATCTCCCCTGCAAGAGGAGCAGAGGTCGGCAGGGCCGTGGGGGTGGAGGGCAGAGGCCACACATCTGCCCGGGGCCCAGGGGACATCGCCCCTCCAGGAGGAGCAGAGTCGGCAGGGGTGAGGGGGGCAGGGGGAGGCTCACATCTGCCCAGGGCCCGGTGGGCTGGCAGGGGGGCATCTCCCAGGAAACCAGCGCCCTCCCCAAAGGCAGTGTTTTCTTTCTGCCTTCATATCCCAGCAGGCACGTCTTTGTAACGATTAGGAAAGAGCCGGAGTTGATTTTCACACGTAAATAGACGCAGGCAGTAAGAAATACAGGGAACTTCGCAGTCTGGGTATTTTGTGTGTGTGTCTCTTGCCAAAATCCCCCAAGTTTTGTAACCGTTTGTAGTTTGAAAGTGTTTTAATTTTTTACTCCAAAAGAAACGCAGGCGAATCCATTTTGAAGTTGCTACTGTGAAGGAAATATAACCGCTAAAAAGCGATTTATTTTAGGGAAATGTGTGATATTCCGTATTTAGAATCATTCCAGCATGAAACTATACCAATTGTTAATGGTTTTTTTTTTCCAGAAAAGGATCTGGTTGGACTCGGTGATACATCTATAAGCCCATATAATAAGAGCTGTGTTACGATGAAGCTGTACCCTTTACTAGTTGGCTTATTCTTAAAAAGTGCCTTAAGATTTTAAATTACAGCATGACAGGAGTTAGGGAATCACCGAGAACTTTTTGGTGCCCAGTCCAGCCTGGTACTTTGGTAGCACTTCTTACATTTAATTTAACGTACTAAGAAGCAGCACCCAGAATATTTCTTCTTCCAAAAGCTGATGTTGCTTTATGGCAGGATGGTGGGACACCGTGGCTCTTGGTATCTGCTCTGTATTTATATGCTTGAAAGAAACTAAAGGGAAAGGCTGATTTGACCTCTGCTTTCCCAAGTATGTTCTAGATTTTTCCCGGCACATAAGCCAGGACCAAAAGGCCTCGTGCCTTGAACAAGTGAGTCCGGCAGGTGGAGGGGGTTCCTGGGGGGGAGCACTTGAAGCTGGGTGAGTCTTCCCCGGAGGAAGGTGAGGGCCATGGAGGGCCCGGGGCGGCGGTCTCGGTGGCTCTGCCGTCCCCAGGGCTCTGTGCAATGCACCTAATTTAAGGACTTTGGAAACATTAGGCGCCTTTGTATAACTTCGTGTTTGACTTTGCTTTGGGTCGTGGTGAGGCTGAGACCCATTTTTTCCAAGGCATGAGGCTTTCGTCCCTTCATGTCATTGTCGGAGCGCGTTTATACCCTTAGCCCTTTTTGGTGGACGTTTGCCTTCCTGTGTGCGCGGAGCCCCGGTGGCACTCACGAGCCCCTGTGCTGTCCCCGGCAGCATCACCGACTGTGCCGTGGAGCCCCTGAAGGCCGAGCTGGCCGAGCTGGAGCAGCTGATCAGAGACCAGCAGGACAAGATCTGCGCCGTGAAGGCCACCATCCTGAAGAACGAGGAGAAGATCCAGAAAATGGTGTACAGCATCACTTCGAGTTCCAGAAGGTGAACGCTCGGACGCCTCAAAGCCGGCGGTCCGCCTCAGTCTGAGAACAAAAAGGAAGAGAGAGCCTCACTCCTCTCTAAGTTCAGTTTCCTGAGAAAACCACGTTTTCGGTGTCCTCCGACCCACGCGCAGGCACGGTCCCGGGAGGAAGGGCCGTGTTCTCGCACCTTCCTCCCGCGGGCGAGTTCTCCGTGCCTCGGCAGCGGTCTGCGCGCTCAGCTCTGTGCCAGGATTCTCCAGCAGGTGAGGGGTGTTGGCGCGGCACGGGGGACCGACGCCCCCGCTTTCGGGGTTCAGGTGAAAGTGGGGCACCGAGTGGAGGGTGACTGCCTTTTGACCGGCACTTACACACACAACGGGGCCTGGAAATGAGCCAGGTCCACTGGGAGTTCACCTCCGCTGGCCAAAGGGGTCATTTCAGCCCGTGTCTCTAGAAGGCCTGCGGGAGGTCCTTAAACCTCTTTCCCACGGCCCCCGCTACCTTGTCATTTTTCATGGGGCCCTGTCGCCTCTTGCTTGAGTGTTTCCAGCCTTAAAGTTCAGAAATTGGAGGAGGTTTCGGTGTGTCCTTGGCGGACATCTGGCCCGCGGGTTCTCCCCACCGAGGTAGCAGTGAGCCCCGTGGGGGCCCTCGCTGTCCTGCGCCCGTGGCTTTGGCGTCTTCCCTCTTCTGTGCGTAGATGTGCGTTCCTGGGAGGCAGGAAGACTTCGAAGGATGCACCAGTCGTCCCCGGTTTTTTGATGTTACTGTTTTTTTGGAAATTGTTTTCTAAAGCAAGGTTTTTTTAAAAACATGGTTTATATTGAGTTTTTCACATGCAATATTATAAATACTTAGGAAGTCTTAAGTTTGTATGTAAGGGATTCCACTGGTTAGAGACCTACAGGTCTTAAGTTCTGGGTCCTGATTCTGTTATTTCTAGATATTTATTGTGTGAACCACGCAGTGCCATTTACACGTTAGAATTGCCTGAGAAAGTTCTGCTGCTTTAAGGATTAGCACAAATGGCATGGGGTAGGTGTTCTTCCTGTAATTTCCAAAATACATCTTTTTCTAAGGTAGTTCTGTGATCTTCCAAGCTGAGTAAGTTTGACGTCAGATTATTAAGTTCTGCCATTTTGACACATGGGCTGTCCCCTCGTTTCTACAACACACCGTTAAATTGTGTGGTTAGATTGCACGGAATACATTATTGGAGGCGGGCCAGTTACCTGTCCCTCATACACTTCTCTCTTGGCTACTGAGTTGAGCGACTTAGCCACCACCCTAAAGGGACTGTTTTGCTTCAGGATGTCTGCCTTTTATGAATTTGTATATCTGAACAGAATTTTTGTGTTGCAGAAAAAAAAATTGCATACATTTTATGTGAGTCCAATTTTGTATGAAGTAGTTTATCAAATTGTATCATAAAATTTATTTTTGTTTTATACATAAATCATTAAAAACAATCACATATTTTTTCTAGAAGTGTCTGGGTTGTGCAGTTGAGTTCACACCTGGAAAAACACGTGTAAGCGCTTGGGAGTTTTTCAGTTTCACCTGTGTGTATTTTGTTGTTCTGGTGAACAAAGTTCAGGGAAATTTATCTTTTCATTCCTATTGTGACACTTCCCCCTGTTCTGTGTAAATCACAGTTTTATAAGCCAGGTAAGCCCTTGTCAGAAATTTCAGGATCATTCACGAAGTCGTAGAAAGACTCTCCGCGTGTGATTGTGACTGTCTGATCACGTGGAGTCCTCGGGTTATTTAGAACTTTGAGAAAATACACAAAGGGGATTATTAAGTGTTTTCCTGTACTTTGGCTGAGACATTTCCCGAAATGCAGGAATTTTAATTTACAAGTTGAGCTGCCAGTAATTTGTATTCACAGAGAAGGCATAAAGCTTTTGGAAAAAAGAATTCGGGACTCAAATTTGAGCTTTCTGCTTCGATATTCGTGCTTCCTTGTCAATAAGCAACTTAAAAAAATAATAACGACTGAAATCCGTGAAGAGAGATGACGTCACTTAGCGACACGGAGCGCCGTTTAGGGTTTTGGGTGGTCTGGGGGGCGCACTGCGCGCTGACCGGTGCCCCCGAAGTGTACTTGGACTTGTTCGCTGAGCCGCGCCCAGCTCACGGAGACGCATCCCCGTCGGGCGCAGTGTCAGGGCCCGCGGGCGAAAGCAGGGCCAGCAGGGCCTGGACCAGCCTCACAGGTGTCACAGGTCACAGGCTTCGGGCGAGCAGTTCGCTCGAGCTTCCGCAAGAATCCGCCCGAACGAGGCCGCGCGCGAGACCGTGTGCCCCGCGGGTCCCACGGCTGGGGAGGACGTTCCGCCCAGAGCTGGACGCCGAGCGCAGCTCCGGAATCTTCCACCGGCACCGGGCCGTGCAGAGAGCCGCTCGGTCGGTGGTCACGCCTCCCAGGAGCCAACCAACCGCCGCCGCCTCTGAGCAGGCTTCCGCGCTGTCCGCCCTCGCAGGGCGCGTGAGCCAGACCGAAGTCGCGGGGCGTCCTAGCGGCGAGGCCGGCGCTCCTGCCCCCCACAGAGATGAGCCGGGGCGCGCTTGGGCTCTGAGGTTGGCTGTCCTGTGAGGCGCTTTAGGAATAAAAAGCTTTTCTATTTTTCTAAAAGGTGTTTTGCTAAGTACAGTTTCTGCAAGCCTTGCAGGAGGGCAGAGCGGGGCCCACGACAGTCTCTTTGCTGCTCCTTATGAGTGTTTTCATAAAGGGAGATTAGGAAGGACTTTTTTTTTAACGGTTTTTATAAAATTTATTTTTGCAAGACGAGAGAGCGCGAGCGGGGGAGGGGTGGAGAGAGAGAGGGCGACACAGAATCCAATCAGGCTTCCAGGCTCTGGGCTGTCAGCACAGAGCCCAGCGCGGGGCTCGAACCCACGAACCATGAGATCGTGACCTGAGCCGAAGTCGGATGCTTAACCGACTGAGCCCCCCAGACACCTCGGGCAAGGACTTTTTTTTTTTTTAATTCAGCTACAGAAAAGAAACAAATGGCTTCGAAACTATAAACACTTTTAAGTCCATACTTAGAGCTGAGTTCCAAACTGAGAGCTTCTTAACCCAAGCAAGGAGGTCTTTCCGGCAAGAAGATGGGGTGCAGAAAGTGAAGTCCGTGAACAACTCGGAGGCTGCGCCCGCTGAGCCGGGGGAGGGGCGTCCGGGCTCTAAACCAGGGGGATCCAAAGCCGCGCTGCCCTCCCCGGGCCAGAGCCGCCCGCACGCCGCCCTCGGGCACGCAGGACGGAGGGCCTCCTGGATCGTCAGTGCCCTTCAGGGCGGCTGTTCTGTCCTTCGGGGTGCCCTCAAGTCTCCCACTCGGGTCTCAGAGAAAGGCTTTTGACGCCGCCCTCGCCACGACCGCCACGAGCCAGAAGACACTTAGGTTGGCCCTTCAGAACCTTCTCCAGGCCAGCGCGTGGCTGGACGCTAACTGCCAGCGTGTGCGGGGCTCCCTTCCCGGGGACACCGGTGTGAACGCGGTGCTTACCGTCCCCCCCTGTGCTTCCGGGGCGCTGCTGCTCCCCCCCTGGGGTGGTCCCCGCCCTGGCGGGCTTGGGCTTTCGTCCTGCGTCCCTCCTGGGAGGACGGCACGCGGCGTGCGCAGAGGCGCCTGGCCGTCGGGGCAGGTGCTCGTGGGCTCTGCAGCCAGTGGAGCTGTGTGGCCGGGTCGGGGCTGCGCTGTCTCGACCTCGACACTGGGCGAGGTGTCCGCTTCCCCGTGGACACATGCGGGAACGGGACTCGATTCATCATCGGGCTTTGCCAAAGAGGCTCTGCGAATGGTGTTGCCCTGAAGGGATTTGCCGGTGGGCCTGCCTCGTGGACATCGTTCCCAGCCACCGTCCGGGGGGAAGCTGTGACAGGCGGGGGGTGTGACTCTCGCCAGGCTTGAGTGCGTGGGCAGGACCCACGCACTGGGGAACCGACTCAGCCTGTGGAACAGGAAACGGGCCAGCCCTGACTCGGTGAAAGATGGCAGGGAGGGTCAGGATGTGATGGGGGGGCGCGTGGCCTTGGTGGGAGCACCGTGGAAACCCCCCCCCCCCCACCGTGTTCTCTGATGAAGCCGGGCTCTGCGACCATGGGAGGCGTTGGAGGAGCTGAGGCCCGGCTGGCCCTGGGCCACCGCCTGCTGATTGAGGTTCCCACCGGACCCCAGCAGGACACCGTGTGGCTGTGCAGTGTGAAAATGATATTTTAATATTTTTAAAATGTATTTTGTTTTACTTTTAAAATACTTATTTTGACGGGCTTCTGGGTGGCTGGGTTGGCTGAGCTCTGCCTTTGGCTCGGGTCATGATCTCATGGTTTGTGAGTTCGAGCCCCACGTCGGGCTCTGTGCTGACAGCGCAGAGCCTGGAGGTGCTTCAGATTCTGTGTCTCCCTCGCTCTCTGCCCCTCCCCTGCTCGTGCTTTGTCTGTCTGTCTCTTTCTCTCAAAAATGAATAAATGTTACATTTTTAAAAAATATTTAGAGAGAGAGTCAGCAGAAGCAGGGCAGGGGCAGAGGGGGAGAGAGAGAGAGAGAGAGAGAGAGAGAGTCCCATGTAGGCTCCACAGTGTCAGCACAGAGCCCTATGCAGGGCTCGATCTCGTGACCATGAGATCATGACCTGAGCCAAAACCCAGAGTCAGACACTTAACCGACTGAGCCACCAGGCGCCTGAAAATGATTTTTTTTTAAAAAGAAACTTACCCTTTCTTTTATGCACCATCATCCTTAATCATTGCGGTTTTTTGTGTATTTGTATGTGGCAGAACTATAATTTTTAAAACATGGCTCTGTATTTTTTTTGAGGTGCTCTTTTTATTTCCGAATAGGTGACATACGGATGTGGATCAGGGACATAAGTGGCATGAAAGAGCCCACACGGGGGCCTCCCTTCCGTCCTTGCGCCTAGAGGCGGCCATTTCCATTAGATTCCCACGTAGCGCTCTGTTTCTTTAGGGAGAAACCAGCAGTTCTTACAGCCCCACAACACGCGGTGTCCACTGTTGCTCACCTTGCTTTTCCGAATGTACTCTGCGGGGCGCCTGGGGGGCTCAGCCGGTTAAGCATCTGACTTCCGCTCAGGTCAAGACCTCGTGGTTCGGGAGTTCGAGCCCCGCGTTGGGCTCTGTGCTGACGGCCCAGAATCAGAGGCTGCTTCGGGTCCTGTCTCCCTCTCTCTCTGCGCCCCCCCCCCACACTCTGTCTCTGTCTCTCAAAAATGAATAAACGCTTAAAAAAAGAATAGAAACAACACGTACTCTGTATCGCGGAGGCCTCACCCCGCCAGTGCCCGGAGAGCCTCATTCTCCGCAGGCCTCGAAGAATGTGCCCGCGGCGCTGCCTGGCTCACCCGGCCCGGCTCCCTGCTCATCGCGGGACACGGGTGGCTCCCAGTCCCTGGCCACCGAGAACAGCACCGCGGTGCCGCGCGTCGTGCGCCCACCCGGAAGCCGCCGGGTCCCTGGGGAGGGGTGGGGGGTGGGGCCGTGCCGTTTCGCTCTACCAACAGACATCTGGGCACGCCCCGTCCCCGCTGCCTTTCCAGCAGCCACTCTGCTAGTCAAGAAAGAGGATCTCAGTAAGGTTTTCATTTGCACTGATTTTGAGTGCATTTGAGCACCTCTTAAGTGTGCTTAAGGGCTGTTGGTTTTCTGTGCGCTGACTTCAGGCACTTCGTCCCAGTCTTTTGCCTCTGGGTTTCTAGAAGCTCTTAGCGTTGGAATTGCAAATGTTCTTTCTCGGGTTGGAGGTTTGCCGTCTGCCGTTGCTAAGGGCTTCCTCCCCCTTCCAGTGATGCTAAAGGATTAACTGTACTCGTCCTCAGTACGGTTGGCCCCCGACGGGTCACTTATATGTGCTCTGATGTGCTAAGAACGAGGCCGAGCGCCGCCCTCGGGTAATGTTATCATGTTAGCTCGCTCCTCCTCGACTCCCGGCTCTCCGAGAACAGGAAGTGTTCTCCGTGCTCAGGGTGACCGCATTGTCTTCTTCGGCTTCGTAGTGTGATATGCTGCATTGCCTGCTGGGAAAATACTCTCACACTCACGGGGCACTCAGTCCGTTAAATGTCCGACTTCGGCTCAGGTCACCATCTCACGGTTCGTGGGTTCGAGCCCCGCGTCGGGCTCTGTGCTGACAGCTCGGAGCCTGGAGCTGCTTCGGATTCTGTGTCTCCCCCTCTCTCTGCCCTTCCCGGCTCACACGCCATCTCTCTCTCTCAAAAATAAATAAGCATTAAAAAAAATTGAATAAAGCGCTCTAACACTCATACATTCAATCCCCCATGATCAGGGTGGATTATTCTGACTCCTTGATTAGTCTGTTACGTATCCAGCATCCCTGTTTCTTGTCGCCCAGGGCTTGTAGTCTGGTGACGAGGGATGGGCCCCCCCCCCCCGTGTTGTCAGAGCTCCCCCAGTCTTCGTGGGTGCCCTGTCCTTGGGGCGTGGCCCCCCAGTGCTGCACTGACTGTGCGGGGAGCTGTGCGTCCCCTGCCCAGGCTGCCGCTCCTTCCTCACCTCTGCACCGCAAGGGACACTGGTAGAGCTGTCGGCGGTGCCTTCCGAGAGGGTGTGGGGGACACCCGCGCGGAGGGTGCAGACCCCCGCCGCCCGCGGCCCCCGGGACACACGATCTTGCACTTGCACTTGGGCAGCCACCCCGGGAGCCCACGTTGCAGCCTCAGCTCCCAGCCCCCAGCCCAAGACAAGGGTCCGCTTTGTGTGCCTGCTTTCCTCCTAAGGGTGAGTCCTGAGTGGAAACCGGAAGTCCCCCTCTGCCTCTCTGGACGGTCCCCTCCCAGGTCTTAATCCAACCTGTAGATGGAAAGGCCAATTGGACTGTGCCCCCCGCCCATGGGGAGGAGACGGGGGTGGGATGGGGGGGCGGAGCCGGTGACACGCACGGCCTGGGCCCTGTCCTCACCTCACCTCACCTTTGCTGGCAGAGGACAGTCTGGTGAGGCCTGGGCAGCAGGCACCCCACCAGGTGTCTTTTGCCCTGATGCGCTGTTCCCATCTGGTGACAGAGGCTTGTCTTTCCCTGAAGAAACCCCCAAGGACAGGCAAGATCTGGGGGGCAAGAAGGCCACGGTGGCCTGGCGGGGCGGGGTTGGGGTTCGGGGTCCGTGTGGCCTGGACACCCCCATCCTGTGCCTCTGAGCTGTGGTCCGTGGCCCTCTCAGGCTCAGGAGGCCTGGCGGGGGCCGTGGGGTGTTCCCAGCAGGTTGGCCCATGTCCCCTTGTGGGCAGAGGGTCTCGCGCCCGATTTCCTACTAGCGGAGAGAAGCCGCTTACTGAAACGGGCCGCAGACACACCGTCAAGTCCAGAAACGGTCTCTCTTGTACGTTTAGATCGCTCACGACTGGCATTTTCCTGGGAGAGAACAAAACAGCAGCCTGAGCTGAGGGGAAAGCCTTGGCTGGTCCTCACGGCTGCGGATAAACAGGGCAGGGAATGTGAAGGGCACAGGTCTGCCATGGCCGGCTGGCCCCTAAGTGGGGACTCCAGCCTGCTGGTGGTGGCACTGAGAAGAGAGACGCCTGCCAGAGGTCCGTGGTTTCAAAGCCAGGCTAACGGGGCCCGACACTTCTGGCAGGATGTGTTCTGTCTTGGTAAAGTGAATGAAGCCCCTCGGACTTGGCCGTAAGAAGCCAGTGCAGACAGGGCCGGTCAGGCGCGGGTCCGTCTGGGCCTGTTGTCACGGTCCTGAGCGGCAGCAACCCTGGAGGAGTGAGGTGCAGACAGGATGGGTGCCGGCCCCCTAGAGCAGGAGGTCAAGGGTGAGACTGGACGCCAGTGGGGACAGCGTGGCCCCTGTGACTGATGCCGGCCTGGGGACTTGGCAGTGGTGACACCGCCAGGGAGCTGGGGGAGGGGTGCCCAGGAGGGAGGGCGAGGGCGCACACTGGCTGGGGACCCGGGAGAGCCAAGGTGGTAGGCTTGGGCGGGGGGTGAACCGCCGGAGGCGGGGGGGCCTGTCCAGAGCACACTCTGCAGGGCCCGGGAAAGGGCGCCTCTGGGTGCAGAGCGCATGGGGAGGGTGTGGACATCAGGGACTCAGGATGCCCCCCCCAAACCAATCTTTAAATTGAATACAGTAAAAAAAGTCCGAATGGGGTTATTAAAGAAATGTAAGCTGATAATATACTCTAGAGCTATAGTAATTAAAACAAAATATAGGCCATAGCGTATAGGACAATTAATCAATAAAACAGTAGGAACTTCTGGCCACATACGTAAATGTGGGGATTTCATTTCTGATAAATGTGCTCTTTCAAAACAGAAGCGGTTCAGACCGTTGTCCAAATGAGTGGTATTGGAGGATCTGGTGATCCCCATGGCAAAAATAAAGTTCTATTCTTGCCTCACACCACATGCAAAAGTAAGTTCCAAAAAAACTAAAGAACTTAAAAGCATGAGAATACTAGGAGAAAATAATTGAAGAACACTTTGTATTGGTCATGGTTATAGGTAAGTTTGTATTAGTACATTTATTATCATACTGTTGATATCATTTAAAATGGTTCTATTTTGGGGCGCTTGGGTGGCTCAGTCGGTTAAGTATCAGACTTCAGCTCAGGTCACGATCTCACAGTTCGTGATTTCAAGCCCTCATCAGGCTCTCTGCTGTCAGCACAGAGCCTGCTTCGGATCCTCTGTCTCCTCTCTCTCTGCCCCTTCCCAGCTTGCTCTCTCTCTCTCTCTCTCTCTCTCCAAAATTAATAAAGATTAAAAAAATTTTTTTTAATAGTTCTATTTCGGGGCGCCTGGGTAGCTCAGTTGATTAAATGTCTGACTCTTGATTTTGGTTCAGGTCATGATCCCAGGGTCATGGGGAAAAAATCCCAGGGTCTAGCCAAGCAAAGGTAAAAATCAGATGGCATGCTGGGAAAAATATTTGCAACATCTCTAACAGAGTTGATATTCATAATAGACGAAGACTTTTAATTAATAAGAGAAGTACTTACGGCCCAATGAATGGTGGAAGAAAGAGTCAACTCGCAGAAGATGTCAATGGTGAGGAAATGGGGGAGACCGACGTCGAACCTTCCTATCAAGAAATAACGGCAGCCAAGAGTCTAGAATCCAGATAGGGCAGAGTTAACCCGGGTTGGAACCCCTGCGGGCCAGGGCGCCCTGCCCTCGGCCTGTGGAGGGCTCCCTTCCCAGCTCGTGCCTTTGGGCAAGTGCCCGAAATTTCTTGCCTCACTTTCCCCTGCGTTGGGGTGAATCCACGTGGCGCCTAGTTTGTGGGCTGTCGTCAGAGGATCGGCGCCCTGCGCGTTATGTAGCGCAGATGTCAGTCGTTGGCACACAGTCCGCTCTGCACGGGCCTTGGCTCTCCTCCATGACCTGTGTCAGTCTCACATGGCACAGCGTCCATCTGGCAAAAGTCAAAAAGGCCAGTAAAACATGGTGTGGTTGAGGACGGGGCGGTGCACGTTGTTCAGTGTTTCTAAAAGGTGTTTTGGAAGCACTTCTCAAAATAAAAAACGGCAACTATTTTTCTGACCCAGGAGAAGGCGGAAGCGGACACGTGACCCCCCCATCTTCAAATAAAGGGTCTGGAGGGTGGGAGCGGGGTAGCGCCTGTTCTCTGCGGCCGTAGGACTGACCCATGGGTGAGAAATGTGGAGCGACGGACTTTGGGTCGGAATAAGGAAGGAGTCTCCACTCACATACGGCTTGGCTCGAAGCTGGTGTGGCTGGTCCGGGTAGCGAGTGAGCTCCCCATCACAGGAGGTGTGCAAGCAGAAGTGGTGGACCACTTCTCAGGGATGCTGTTGAGGATTCCACTGGATGCTAGCAGCTACTTCCAGGCCTTGGCCGCCCCCAGTGAGGAATAAACCAGGCCGCCATCCCGGGCTCCACCCCAGCCCCTTACTGCCCGGTCTGCTGACTCGTGACACGCACGCCCCCTCACGTACAAAGGCTAGAGCTTCCGGCCTCCGCGGAGATGATCTTCGGGAGCCCCTGGAGGCTGAGCCTGGCTGTGGTTGCTGCCCCCCCCCCCCCCGGCCCCTGTCGCCGCTCGGGGTCTGGCCCCCAAGGCCCTCCTCCAGCCCGGGAGCTTCTACCACCTTGTCTGCTGCACAGAAACTGCCTGTGTCAAGGCCCTGGGGCACGGGGGAGCACTGCTGGCAGCTCTTGGTGGGATGAGCCTCTCGCCTCTCGGAACAGATACTGGGACAAGTGCATTTGCCCGAGTTCCTGCTTCACCTTCGAGCGGCCTGTTCGAGATCCTTCCGGGATTGTCCAAAATTGTCACTTACGCTCCGGGCAGAGCTGTCTTCTGCGATCACGTGCCTGGCGCTGGCCGCGCGCCTGGGTTGGGTGCGGTCACCCGGGGCTTTGGACCTCAGTCAGGGCTTGAAATGGCCTGTCGGGGGAGTCCCCTCTCCCGTTATGTGGGGCCACAGGGAAAAAGGACCCCCCCCGGCGGGAAACTGTGCACAAGGATCCTTCTCTCCCACTTTCTCATGTGAGCCTCTCCAGGGCTGGGAGTCAGGCCTTCTACCCATTTTACAGATGAGAAAACCAAGGCTGCAGGGGCAAGTTACAGGCCTCGGCCAGCTCTCAATCCCAGGCACCTTTGGGGGTGAAGGGGCCGGGGCTGAGTTGCACGGCGTGTGGCTGGCCCCGGGGGCCAGGGGGCAGCTCCGGAGGGTGGTGCCGGCGGTGGGGTCGCTGGGTCCTGTCATCCTGCACACGCTGGGAAAGTCCCCGCTCTGAGGGACCCGGGCTCTGCTCCGACCGCACCCAGGCTAGACCCACAGCCACCTGTGGGCCGCAGCCCCTAAATCTGGGAGTCCCTGGGACCCCCAGTCCCTTAGGGACCCGTGAAGGCGTTTTGAAAAACAGGAACTTTTAGGTCAGAGTAGAGGTTTTGATGCATACCGTGAACGTAGTCATCTGTGTATCAACACAGGTGTAAAATACAGTTTGTAATGCGTTTTGCGGAGGGAGGGCCCACGAAGACACAAGTGCCGCAGCCTGAGTGGGCGCTGGGTCGCACCCCGTCCCCCGCGCCGCTGGGCCCACCTGGGAGCTGACCTCCCCCTGCTCTCCGCCCGGCGGCGGCGCGTCCAGGGGCCCAGGGCTGGCGCTCCTCTGGTGGGCTTTCGGCTTCGGGGATTATGGGTCTGAAGGAAACGGTCTTGGGGGCAGGTTCAGTACAAACACTGGGATGCATCTAAAAATAGAAGGTTCAAAAAAAACCCCTCTTAAACGCCGGGTTTTTAGCGTCCAGCTTGTCGGGACAGTTGTGAGATCAGAACCTTGGCCATGGGCTTGGTTCTTGCAGCCCGCGTGCCTCTCCCCGCTGCCCCCCCACCCCGTCCTGCCGCCACGGTGACCCCGGTGCCCCAGCAGACAGCGTCCCCCCCGACCCCGCGGGGCTTGTGCAGCAGGCCCGGGCTCCTGTCCTGCAAAAGTGCGCACCCACTTCTGTGTTTCCCCCATTTGTACACCTGCCCAAACCACCGAGCGAGCTGCTGAAATTCTTGCACCCTCAGCAGTGGAACGAGGAAGGTCACCGCTTGAAAGAGCAAGGCGGTCTCTGGGGGGTGAGGTGGGCCCCTCTCCGTCCCCTCTGCAGGGGCCCGTGGGGCGCCTCCAGTCCGCTGCCTGGCGGACCCCCCCCCGTGCTGGCACGCGACGGCCTGAGCTCTGGTCGCCCATGGAATGTCACACTTCTGGGAATTGTGCGTGACTTCATAGTAAAGAATTTTTTTAATGTTTACTTTTTTACATTTTTTACATGTTTGTTTATTTTTGAGAAAGAGCGTGAGCAGGGGACGGGCGGAGAGAGAGGGAGACACAGAATCCAAAGCAGCTCTGGGCTCTGAACTGTCAGCCCTGGGATCTGACTACTTCTTTCTAAAACCGATTGCTCAGAATTTTCCTGAAGGGACGCGGGAAGCAGCCAGCAGAGTTGTGTGCGCAAATCCGTGCAAGCGCGCACGACACTTGCCTGGACGGCGAGTCTACGGCGGCCGTCTGCCCTCAGCCAACCCGCCTTCCCTCAGCGGCAGGGGCCCCCCGGCCACGGTCTCCCCATCTTCGGGGCTGGGGCGGCCTTCGCCAGCCCCCTGACTCCGTAAAAAGTTGTGCGAAAGCTGGTGCTTAAACTAAACAGACTTCCTATAGGAAACACACACACACACACAACCACACGGCTGCTAACGTCGCTTTTATGGACATTTCCCAAGAAGTATTTCTCTCTGGAAAAATAAATTCACAGGATGTAATTAAAACCACTATATGTGTATGTTGGCCTGGGCGCTTCCTAAGTGCTTCACCAAATGGGCCACCAAATAAAGAAAGAAAGGCTGGCTTTGTTCACGTCTAGGAACAATGATCTGTATTAATTGTAACCCGGGGCATTCTTGTGTGAGGACGCGGCTTCGGATGCAGCCAGTGCGCACCCTCGGTGCTGAGCGCGGTGTGGCCACGGCTGCGGGGAGAAGTGCAAGGGTGGCCCTGGGTCAACTAGACACGGGCAACTGAATGTCGAATGGCATTTGCTTTCTGGCTGTGACCTTTGGGAAAAGAGTATCAATTCATCTCGTCTTCAAACGTCGGAAAAGTTAATTTCTGAAAAGGTGTTACCAAGGCGACGTGCTTTGGAGCAGTGTGGCAGGAAGGAGCTACGTGGCTGTGTCGTCGTCTTTGGCCCTCTGGCTGTCCCCCTCTATCCAGTTCTGTCGGGGGACCTCCCAGGCCTGGGGGACGGGGGGGGGGGGGAGACACAGTCTGGGACTGGCACCGGCCCCTGTGGTGGGCGCAGGGCCACGGCGGGGCTCTGAGAGTATTCCCTGGCATGGAGGGGGCATGTGGATCGAGAGGTGGTTTTCCTGCCATTGCTGAACGAGGTGTTTGAAGGTCTGTGCTGATGCCACGCAGAGGAAGCTGTCACCGTGGGGGCTGCACACAGAGCAAAACAACTCTAAAGATGGATGAGACCTGGGGCCAGACGTTGAGTTCCAGGAGCCAGCTGTGCCTGAAGACCAGCCCATCTTGGACATCCCTGGTGTTTAGATGTCATAGTGGGTGTGACGGTTCGGTTCTATGTCAGCTTAGCTCGGTCGTGGGGCCCAGTGGTTTGATCAAACACCAGGCTAGAGGTTGCGGTGAAGGTGTTCCGCAAATGGAATTAATATCCACGAACAGTTGGCTTTGAATTAAGTCTGCCCTTACTAATCTGGGTGGGCCCTATCTAATCAGCTGAAGGCCTTCGTGGCCAAAATAGGTTCCTCCGAGAAAAAGCGGCTCTGCCTCAAGACTGAAGCATACAAACCCTGTGTGGGTTTCCAGGCTGCCAGCCTGGATTTCAGACTCGCCAGCCTTCACAATCACATGAGCCAGTTCCTTAAAATAAACCTCTTCACGTGTGTGCGTGTCTAATACGATACACATATAAATGCACATATACACACATACACACACATGCACATCCCGTTGCTTCTGTGTGTCAGGAGAACGCGGACTGACGCAGTGGGCTTCCCAGGGCAGAGCCAGGAGATTGAGCACGGGCTCCCAGGGGAGAGGGGCAGGCCGCGCTGGGGGACGGGGAAGGGGGGCGGTGGACACAGGTGGAATGGGATTTCAGGCATCAGCAGGAACCAAACCGCGGGAGGCTCGGCGGGTGAGTCCTGCCTCAGGCGAGGGATGTAACTTCCAGGTACTTCTTTCTCTCTTGCCTCTTTGCACACTGGTGCTAGAGCCTGCGGGCATTAACAGCGTCGCTCCAACAGGCTGGCAGATGCTTCTGTCCCTGCTGGTGTGAGCTGAGACCCTCATTAGCCACGGGGAGTCCTGACACATCACCCACGAGCCGTGTCAGTGAGGGGAACCGCCTTCCCCAAAGACCACGGAGAAGCTCTTGATCATCCAAGTGGTTGCGGATCAATGTACGTGGTCTGCTGGTCAGCATAGGCTTGGAGCAGGGGCCCCGGGGCCAGAGGAGCCTGTCCCTGGCCGGCTGGCTGTCCAGGGCTCTGTCTGCACAACGCGAACTGAGACACCCGTGGTGGAGGCGGGTGCCTGAGCTGATGGTCGCGAAGGGTCAGGCTGGAGTTTCTGACTCTCAGACCAATGGCCAGTCACAGAGGCAGGGGCTGGAGCTCAGAGAGGGCCAAGGAAATGCGGCTGCAGAGAGGGGTCGAGGAGAGAGAGCGGCGGGCCGAGAGAGAGGGGGAGGAAGACACGCAGGTGCTAGCGGGAGAGAGTCAGGGATGGGGAGACATGGGGCAGAGCAAGACCAAGGTTCAGGGAAAACGGTGAGAGGCAGAGGTGGAGACACAGAGGGATGGGGAGAGACCAAGAGAGGCAGAGAGAGGGCCCGAATTATCTAACAGCTGCAGCAATCCGTGTCCACCCCCCACTGCTACCCTTTCTTTGGAAATGACATTGACAATGACATTGGCAAGGTCTACTCTCTCCCCGTCTCTGGACACTCCCCGGAAATCCAGGCGCCAGGTTGTGAGGGACCCAAGCCCCGGGGGAGGCGGTGCGTGGTGTGCTGACTGACGGCACCAGCCCCCCTCAGACGCCCCCAGCCCCAGCCTTTGAACTCCCGGCCCAGCCTTTCCTGCTGTGCCCCATCCGAGTGCCACGCCCACGGACGCCCCGGGAGATGACCCAGGATCATTGTCCTTAGAAGTCATCACGTTCTTGTTTACCTGGTAATGGATGAGGAGAGAGACACACGGGCACGCGGGGAAAGAGACAGGCAGAGATAAATACAGAGACTCCTACCCGAGCAGGCTCAAAGAGAGACACACAGGAGGAGTCCGAGACGCTGCGGCGTCCAGCGCAGCCAGCCTTCCTAAGGTCGCTTTGTGTCCCCAAGCCAAACCGAAGACCCCCTGTGACTGATACCAGCTTCAGTGGGCCGGGTCTGCGTGTGTTTGCCACCTGTGACCGACGCTGCCCGGCCCACGGGAGGCAGGTGTTTTCTGTCCTCTGGGCTCCAGCTGGGCTGGTGTGGGTGGCGCGGGGTCACCCCGGGTCCCCTGGAGTCCTGCGGGCGTTTCCTCCTCTTCCCTCTGCACACAGCGGGCAGCGCGCCCCTTTCCTAACCTGATCCGATCCCCGTAGTCCGAAGGCTTCCCTTGGACGCCAGGGCAGGCTCCGACGGCAAGCCGGCCCCTCCGTGGCCTTGGCCCGCCCGTTCCCTGGGCTCCGATGCCCCCTCTCTCTTTGTGGTTAACTTCCCACCCTTCTCTGCCTCCTGCCCCCCAGCCCTGCTCTGTCCTTCACAGCTCGCTCAGCGGGGATCTGTGGCTCCATTTACTGGGTCTATTCATCCTTGCAGCTGTCCCCACAGGTCACCACGCTCTCGGTGCCTTCAAAACACAGAAATGTAGTCTCACCTAGTTTCGAAGCCAGCGGTCTGAAATCGAGGTGTCTACAGGGCCGCGTTCCTCCTGGGGGTCCCAGGGGCAGGCCCTTTCGGTCTCTTCCAGTTCCAGCCAATGGCCCTTGGCTTCCTTAGCTTGTGGCCACATCCTCCAATCCCTGCCTCCTTCTCATGCGGCTTCTCCCTGCGTGTCTGAGTCTCAAATCTCCCCCTGCCTTTCTCCTATCAAGACACTCGTCGTCGGATTTAGGGCCTTGCCTGAGTCCAGGGCTCCTGAGATCTCCACGCTTGTTTACATCTGCAAAACCCCTTTTCCAAACAAAGTCACGCTGTCAGGGTTCAGAGGTTGGGAGGTGGATTTCTGCTTCTGGGGGGGCCGCTTTGCACCCCGCCACAGGGGACCCCAAGTTCTGTGGGCTGGGTCCGGGTTGGTGGCCCCTGCATGTGGGACCAGGCACAGCGGACGAGGACGCTTGTTAGCGCTGGTCAATGAATGACGTCATCCATTTGTTCAATCACAAGTGCCGGGCAGCTCCTGGGAGAGAATCAAAATATTTGTCCGACCAGAGGCAGCTTTCGAGGAGCCTCCCGAGTCGGCCCGCAGAGATAGCACGGCTCCGCGGGGCCCTGAGTCCAGGTGGGAAGAGATAACCGAGGCGGGCGTGTGGGTGGGTGGGGGCTGGCGGCGAGCCCAGGTCCCCAGGAGGCTCGGGTGGGGACGGGGAGGCATCTGGGGAGAGCCCATGGACGACGTCCCGCTGGGCTGCTTTGTGTGGGGTTGGCAGGGTCCGTGTGGTGCAGACACCGGGTTCCGGATGTGTCCCGGGAGCTGCGGAGGGAGGAGGCTGGAGGGAAGGGCCCCACATGTCCCCAGCAGGGAACACGGGGGAGTGCCCAGGACCTCATAGGAATTGTCAGCCCACGCGACAGAGACGGGATCTCAGCTAGTTTCTCTGCAGGAAAAATTGACCTGGTGGGGAAGGAGGGAGGGAGGCAGTTCAGGGGTGGGGTAGGGTCCAAACTCCCTCTGGTTTTAGAACTGGGAGTCCTGTGTCTGGGACCCCCCTCGGTCCGGGGGGGCGGGAGGGCTGGTCTCCTAGGAGTGGGCGAGTCCACTAAGCGTCTGTGGGCTCTGCTGTGAGTCGCTGCCCCCTGCGGACTCAGGCACAGGCCTTTCCTGCCTCGGAATCCTCCTCCCCCTCCCTGCGACGGGAGCACGGCAGGTGCACAGGCAGGTGGTGAAAGGAGAGAAGGGAGGACATGGGGTCTCACTGCCACCTGTGGGGACACACACCTCAGCAGGTCAGCCCAGGGGTCCACACTGTCCTCAGCCGTCTCTGGCCAGGGAGAGTGGGTGTGTGAAGAGGCACGTGGGCCACACTGACGGCTCCCCACCCTTGTCCACTGGCCCTTCCCTGTCCCGGCCCGGCTGGAGGCCTGCTTGGACACTGCCTCTGACTTGCTTTGACCTTTGCTTCCGTGCCGGCCTGGGCAGAGAAGGAGGGTGGGTCCCCAACCCGGGATGGGGTGCGGGAAGAGGGGGTCCTGGCCTGAGACTCCTGGGAGGAGATGCCCCAAACGCAGCCCCAAAGGGCCCCGGGACCAGGAAAGCTGTCCTCTCCCACCCTGTCGTGTGGTGATCTGCCCCTTCCCGGAGCTGGGCTGTGGGGATCGAGCTGCCAGCACCCCCAAGCCCGGGGCAGGGGTCCTCACCACACGCAGCCGTGGGGCTCAGGCTTCTAGCCACCAGGAGCACCAGCAGTGTTTCAGGAGGAGGGGGAGGGACAGGAGCAGGGACAAGGGGCCCCAGCCCAGACCTCCGGAGCCAGAAAGCTACTGTTGGACACTTTTGCTATAAAAACGATGCCTAATGAGTAACACTGTGGCTAAATCTCTCACACATCTGATTACTTCCTTAGAATAAATTCCTTAGAAGAGGAATTTCTGGTCAAGGATTGTGAACCTTTTATGCCAAGCTTTCCTCCAGGAAGATTGGGCTAGACTTCATGGAGGGCTCATCCCGGGGACACTGGGCATTTTGTTCTGGGGTCATAGGTCGTGGGCTGCGGTGGGGGCGGCCTGAGCGGTCAGATGGCAACAGAAGGCCGTGGGCGATTTAGGGTGGGAGGGAGCGATGGGTGTGGGAGAAGTTGAGGGTGCTGCTGGGACTCGGAGGGGGGCAGAGACGGCCCCACTGTGCCTGGGGTGGCACCAGCCCCGCGTCCGTGGGCTGGCATGCCCTGCGTGCCCACGCCTGGGACGGCACTAGCAAACTGTCAGTTATAGACTATGCAGGCTGAGTTAGTTCATCTGCAGCATTCACTGATCGTCTTTTTGTTGGGGGGTGTTTGGGGCTTAAAAGACCTGGAGGAAGAGGGCCCTGGAGAGAGATGAGGCATGAGGAGAGCGGCCCTGGAGGGGCCCGGTCCTCTCCCAGCCACTGTGTGCTCTGGCCATGGCCCCAGGCCCCTTCACCTCAGGCTCCTGGAGGGTTAGTGCCACTACCAGCCCCTGCTGGTATTATTGACAGCACAGTCCTCGCCTGCTGGGCATCTGGGAGGAGGGGTGGCAGGCCACGAATGGAGTGGGGCCTCCCATCTTGATCTCAAGAAGAGGCAGGGCTCCGAGGGCAACATCGGAGCCAGGCCGAGGCACAGAGGGGTGCTCTGCTCTGGCCACTTAACCCCTAGACACAAAGGCACTGACGTCTGGGGCCTGGGAAGGCCGCACAGCTGAAGCCGGCTGGGACAGGGCTCACAGGCCTGGCTGCATATTAGAACCGCCAGAGCCTCAAAAATCGGGAAGGCCCAGGCCACACTCTAGACCGACTGCATCGGGACCTCTGGGGTGGGGTTGTGTGGGGCCGGCCTTCCATTTTTTTTTTTTAATTGTGGTAACATACATGTAATAAACTTTACTATTTTAAGCATTTTTTCCCCAAGTTTGTTTATTTTGCGAGGGAAAGAGAGAGCAAGCACGCACATGTGAGCGGGGGAGGGGCAGAGAGCTAGGGGGAGAGACAGAGAATCCCAAGCAGTCTCTGCACTGTCAGCACGGAGCCCTATTTGGGGCTCGAACTCATACACCGTGAAATCATGACCTGAGCCTAAATCGAGAGTCAGACGCTTAACCGACTGAGCCACGCCGGCGCCCGTATTTAACCTTTGGAAAGTGTACAGTTCAGTGCTAGGCGCGTTCACACTGTTGTGCACTGGTCAATCTCCAGAACTTTATCATCTTCCCAGACCCAAACTGCGCTCTTTAAACAAGTCCCCATTCTCCCCTCCCCGAGCCCCTGGCCCCACTGTGCTGCTTGCCTTCTCTAGGAGTTTGACTCCTCCGGGTACCTCATACAAGGGGAGTCATACAGCATTTGTCCTTTTGTGACTGGCTTACTTCCCACGGCACGAAATCCTCAAGGTTCATCCACGTCGTAGCTGGTGTCAGAATGTCCTTCCTAACATGCGTATCACTCCGCTGTATGACCAGATGGCACTCTATCTACTCCAGCGCTGGTGGGCACTTGGGTTGCTTCCACGACTCCACGTTTTTGAAGCGCCCCGGTGCTCCCCATGGGCAGCTGTGCTGGGCACACCCCTGGCTCCAAGGGCGTCACCCCCAACCCTCTGCCAGGGGTGCTATCTGCTGTTATCAAGTCCAAACAGCACCGCAGGAGTGCTCTTCCCCCACCAAACAGCCCCGCGGGGCCCGCCAGATCTGCCGCCAGGGGACTCCGCGCTCAGCAACCCACGCTCAGCAAACACACCGAGTGTGTACCGACAACGTTTCCAGAAGCGACAGCGCAGGAGAAGTTAGTCCTCGGTTCGCTAATTTATTCAATACCGGCTTTGCGTCAGGCATTCAGTAAGTGCTATAATTTACTAGACGAGAGCCCTGCCGTTATGGAGAGAGTTCTGGGGGCGCATTCACCTAGTAGCACGTTGACACGTGCGGCCCGCAGCGGCGCCGGGCCAACACAGCCTGCTGCGGGGAACCGCCCTAAGTCCGGCACCTTCGCACCCACGCTCTCCCGGGGCTGCCCCGGAGCGGGGCGCGGCTGCCCGCACAGGCCTCCTTTACCCCGCACGCCCGGCAGCCCGCCATCAGCCCCGCGCCAGCGCGATTCCCACCGGCCTCCCGAGCCGCCCGCGGCCCCGCCCGCACCCCCCTACGGGGCAGAAGGCCACGCCCCCTTCCCGGGACGGGGAAGGGCCCGGCCAACCGGAGCGCGCGGGAGTGGGTCAGGCTCCGCCCCCCGGGTGGGCTTGTTTTCCCAGACTCCTCCACTCTTGTGTAGAAACCGCCGCGCTGCCGGGCCGACGGCGCGCACCCCCGACAGGCCGCGGCCCCGCACAGCTAGCGCCCCGCTGCCGGCGCTCGCTGGGCCTCGCGTCGGGACGGGAGGCGCCGGCGCCCCGCGCTGGGCCCCGGAAGCCCGTGAGGGAGGGGTGCGCTCGCCGGAAGCCGCGCCCCCGACGCGGCCTACCTGCCCGCGGCGCCGGAAGTGGCCGCGGCCGCTCTGCTTCCGGTCGGCGGGGCGAGCTCCGGCCGGGGCGGCGGACCCGGGGCGAGTCGGCAGCGCCCATGGCGGAGGGCGGCGGCCCCCACGGGCGGGCCGGGCCGGGGCCCGCAGGTAACGTGCGCGCAGCCGCCGGGCCGCGGGGCGGGGGGGCAGCGGAGGGCGGCGTCCGGTGCCCCCGGGGGGGGGGGACGCGGCGGCGGCGCCTGGGCCGGGGCCGTGCTTCGTCGTCGCCCGCCGGCCAGGCCCACGCCGCCGCGCCCTGCCGCCGGGGGCGGGGCGGCCGGGCCTCGCGTGGACGTCCGCGCGTCGGCGTGTCTGTCCCGTGGCACCTGCTTTTCTAACTGCCGGCTCCGGAGTCGGCGGGGATTTGAGAGGACCCCGACTGTAGGAATAGGACAGGGACCGTCTTCCAGCTCCGAGCGCGCGGGCCAGCGAAGCCCCCCGGAGGGCAGGTGTCTTTCCTGCGCCCCGGCAAGCTCCCCGTGACACAGCACGTCCGGGGGCCCGCTGGCAGAGGAGGCAGCTAGGGAGGCTCACGGTGACCGCCCGCAATAGCCGTTAGACTTAGGGTTTCCACCTTGAGGCCCTCCTACGAGCACAGGTGCCGGGCAGGTGCGTCGTCGGCCGCGTTCGGGGGAGGAGGGGTTCGCTCTAACCCGTGGTGGCGTTTCCTGGGTGTCACTTGTTTGTCCTGCCTCCCGGATGCTTTGATGTGCCCTGCGCTTTATGCGTTCATCTCCAGAGAGTTCATTAGGCTTGTCGACCGACTCAAGGAGCGCTTTTCATGCCTCCATCCGTTCTTTCACCAGACGTTTATTGAGGAACTGCTGCCGGCCAGACCTGGCCGGGGCCGGGGACAGCCCGTGAACAAGGGCAGGACAGACAGGCCCCCTTCCGTCCTGAGATTTGGTTCATCCTGACTTTGACCCCAGGGATCGGGACTTTGGTGCCTGGCACGTCAGTTCAACGTGAGGGAGGGGAATGGGCTGAGAGGAGGCCCCAGGGCCCCTTCCCGGTAGGGAGGGGAGCCGCGGGGAAGAAAGGCCGCTCCGCCCCTGCACGCGGGGCTCTTCTGTATCTGTCCGGACTGTTCTGTTACTCAGTGTTGCAAGCCCGGGAGTGGAGGGGCCTCTGCGGAGTAACTGTTGACAGCGGAGAAGCTGATCAGACACACGCAAACTTGAAGTTATCGTGGGATCTGGAGCTGCGGGGGAGGAGGGGGCCAGGTCGTGGCCTGAAAAGGGGCCAGCGAGGGGAGGCCCGGCGGCGGCCGGCGACGAGAAAGTCCGCGGCGCCCGCTTCACCTGTCCGCCTTTGAATGCTTTCTGAACCTTACCCACTCCTGCCTTGCACTGTTGCACTCTGCGGGGTGCGACTGCGGGCAGCTGCCTGGAGGGGAGCGGCTGAAGGAAGTTTGGGGCGGCCCGCGGGGTTCTTGAGGCCTGCCTGTCGATCTGCTGCAGGCGTGGCTGCCGATCAGCTTGGGGGACCCGTGTGTTTGAGAACGCTTGCTGCCCTGCCCACCTGCCAGTGATCCCTTGGATCCAGAAGGGCAAGGAAACACTCATCACCCGCACTGTGCCGGGGTCAAGCCTGTATACAGTAGGTATTCAAAAGAGGTCTGGTTTGAATTATTAAAAAGCAACTTCATCATTGGAGACAGTTCGCCTGTGGAGGGGTGTCCTTTCCCTCTGTGGCTGGTCGCATGCTGGAACGGTGTGGCAGGGACTTGAACGCAGGGAGCCGAGTTCACGCTCTTCCCTTACGCCCCTGTCTGTGATGTTGTACGCGTGGCTCTTAATTAGCTGAAGATTATTTCTGGGCTCTAGTGTCAGGTGAAAAACTCAGTAATTTGTAAGTTGGTATCTGATTTTTCAGGTTTTTTGACTGCTTGTCGTCTGTTCAGGCTATAACCGAATACCATACACCAGACGGCTTACAAGCAGTAGAAACTTATTTTTCTTAGCTGAGGGTTGGGAAGTCCAAGACCAAGGCCCCAGCGGCCTGCTTCCCGGTTCAGAGGCAGCGTTGCTTTGTCCTCACGTGGTGGAGGGTGTGCCGGAGCTCCCTGGAGTGTCTCTTAATAACGGCGTTCATCTCATTCAGGAAGGTTCTGCTCTCACGAGCCAGTCACCTACAAAGTCACTACCTCTCCATGCCATCAGCTGGGGGTTAAGATTCCAACATATTTTTGCAGGAGACACAAGCATTCAGTCTATAGCAACTACTCTTCCTATTCCTCGCAGATTTTGACTCCCATTTATCTTAATATTAAGGTCTTTCCTGGGCACTTGATTCTGTTTGATTTACGTTTCTGTTCTGATGAGAAAGAATCAGTGCTGTTAACTAACCGGCTGGGTAGATTCCTTCTCGTAGGTACTGAAAAATAGTGATTTCCATTCCTGTTTCCAGATAAACTTGTCTGGGAGTTTGACAGAATGATATTTTTGTCACATCTTATATAAGAACCCCAAAGATGGGGCGCGCGGGTGGCTCAGCCGGTTAAGCATCTGACTCTTGATTTGGGCTCAGGTCATGATCTCCCGGGTCTGTGAGCCTCCTCGGGGTTCTCTGTCCACTCCTCTCCCGCTGGCTCACTCTCTTTCTCAAAATAAATAGATAAACATTAGAAAAAATAAAAACCCCAAAGAGATTTGTGAAACCTCTTAATTTACGTGGTACCATTTAAAATTTTCCTAGCATTGACTCTTAATCCGAGCGCGGGGTCTGGTGCCCCCACTTCTAGCTTTATTGTTTTCCGGTTGTATAGTCTTTGTTATGTGAGGCTGGCTTTCTATTTATATGCGTGTATTTTTAAGTTTCTTCTTACTGAGGAGCAACTTATGTTTAGTAAAGTGTCCCCATCTTAGGTTACCGTCTGGTGAGTTGCTCATCTAGAGTCCTCTGAGGTCATTACCCAGGTCAGCTTGGTACAGTCATCCACGTTACAAACAGCCGCAGGTGTTTGGCTGTTGAATTTTGCCAAGCGCAAGTGTCTTTCTGCAGTGTAGGAGGTGATTGTATGGTTTTTCCCAATATTAAGACACTCCCGCATTCTTGGGATAGATAGAATGATATTCTGGT
>CM053578.1:104505323-104539265 GCA_028646485.1 Cryptoprocta ferox
GGGGCCCCCCCCCCCCCCCCCCCCCCCGGCTGACAGGAGCCCCTCTCTCCAGTGCAGGTCCTAATCTGAAGGAGTGGCTGAGGGAGCAGTTCTGTGACCACCCCCTGGAGCACTGTGAGGACACCAGGCTCCATGACGCAGCCTACGTGGGGGACCTCCAGACCCTCCGGAGCCTGTTGCAAGAGGAGAGCTACCGGAGGTGAGCGCCACCGTCCTGGGGCCGGCCCGGCGCGCGGCCCCCCTCGGTCTGCGCGAAGCCGAAGTGCGTGATCCGTGAGGGCGGTGTGCCCCCTTGGTCTGCAGGCGAAGACCCCGACGCTTCCCAGCGTTAGAGGCGGGGGGAGAAAGGAGACCGAGGAAGCATGGTCAGACCTGTCGGAGACAGCCACACAGGAGGGAGGGGAGACCTGAGTTTAAGTCTAGCTCTGTCATTGACCTTTATATTTTCTGGAAACTTCTGGCCCTCTCTGGTGTCCGGTTTCTTGATGTTAATCCTGATGGCAGCCCTGTTACTCTTGTCAGTAGTGGTCCTGCCCCCTTCCAAGTCTCTCGTGGCTCGTGGCTCTTTTTTTTTTTTTTTTAAGTGATTTATTTATTGTTTGTTTATTTTTTAAGTAGGCTTCATGCCCAGCGCGGAGCCCCATGCAGAGCTTGAACTCACGACCCAGAGGTCAAGACCTGAGCTGAGATCGGGAGTTAGATGCCCAACCAGCTGAGCCCCCCGAGCCCCCCCAGGTCTTTTGCGGCTCTTTACCCTGAGCTGTATACATAAGTTCACCTTGCTTTGCTTTTTCATTTGGTTACCCCTTTGTGGGTGTAGGCTCCTCAACGTGCCGCATTTATACATCACTCCTGACGTGCTCTCCTCTGGCTTCTCTGGTTCCCAGTTGTCTGCCTCCTGGGCCTGGGCCCCCCCCCCGCCTCAGGTCAGCCTCTCATCCTCCGGGGGTCTGCTCTGCACTCCCTTCTCCATCCCTCGGTCCACAGAGCTCTGCCTGTTGCTGTCAGATCCTCCAAACCGCCTCAAGCTCTGCCTTCATAGAGCTGAGCGTTGACGTTACTTTTCTCTCCCCCCGGGGCCACCTGGGAGGGCGCAGAGGCTCGCTTCCCTCCGGGGGTTCTCCGTCCTGTGTGTCGAAGCCTGGCGTCCCGGCTGGATTTGAGACTGACCTGCAACCAGAAACTCCCTCACGCTTTGTGTTTCTGTTTCCCCATCGGGGAGGTTGATAGAAGCGAGTCGATAGGAGAACGGCCCGCGTGTCAGTAGTGAAATTGATGCCACATTTTATGAATGGCTCCCAAGAGAAGGATTTCTAACAACACGAGAATAGGTTTCTTTTTTTACTTCTGGTATCTTGGCGTTATTTCGTCAGAACAGACAGCAGTCTTAGAGAGAAGCTGTAAATACCGAGGAAGGGGCGTTGTATGAAGACATCAGATGGATTCCAGGTGAACATTTAATATGAATGACTCCAGCCCAAAGAAAACTTTCAATTTGCGGATGTAACGGAGTGAAAACACTGGGAACAAAACAGAGTTCAGCCAGGTCTTAGACCAAGTATTTTCATACTGCTTTTCCAAGTACTTTTTTTCTTTCCTCCTTATATTGGGGTTCGGTAAACCTGCCTGGACGCACGCTCTCTGTTGCCGTGTACTTCTCTGATGAAGCCAGCGCGCTGAGGCGGGGGGGGGGGGGCCCTGGCCCGCTGCGCATTTCCGTGTCCCTGCCTCGGTGACCCGGATTGCCAGGCCCTGTTCACAGCTGCCTCGAGAGCGTGAAGCGAACCGTGTCTCGACTGGTGACTTGGTGGGTCAGTGGGCTCCGGCCGTGCCAGTCCTTGACACGGAGTCGTGGCCTGATTGTCGCTGTTGATGAGAGCTGGGTCTGGTCAGTTTCCCTCTGCTGACGCTGGCCAGGAGGGTAGCCCTGGGGGCCCTCAGTGATTCTGCAGCCTGTCACTTGTGCTGCGTCACGGGTAGAGGGACCATAGCGGTCACCCGGGCCCAGTGAGGAAGCCGAGGCCCAGCCTCAGGCCTTCACAGCTGGTTGCTGGTGAAAAGGGGGCTCGGGACCCTGCCCCAGATTCCCGGTGAGTGTCCTGCTCTCCACCCTGCACTGCCCGCCTAGGCGGACCCTTCTCCCCTTCGTGGGTCCAAGAGCTCTGGTCCAAGAGTCAGGAAGTCTGAGATCTTAGCTCTAGTGCCCGTCTGTCTGCCTGTGCCTCAGTTTCCTCTGCTGTGCAATGGGCTCTTCACATCTGCTCCACCACACGCACGGGTCCAGCATTTCCTGAACCCGTGCACGTGGGGGCACTGTGGAAGCACCGAGTGTCTGTCCGAAGAGGCCGTCCCTCTGTCTGTCTGTTTCACGCGGGCACCAGCAGGAGGGCTGCCCCTCACGGCCCGGCCCCCCTGTGTTCTCCCGCAGCCGCATCAACGAGAAGTCCGTGTGGTGCTGTGGCTGGCTCCCGTGCACACCGCTGAGGATCGCGGCCACCGCGGGCCACGGCAACTGTGTGGACTTCCTTATCCGGAAAGGGGCCGAGGTGGACCTCGTGGATGTGAAGGGACAGACCGCCCTGTACGTGGCTGTGGTGAACGGGCACCTGGAGAGCGCCCAGATCCTCCTGGAGGCCGGCGCCGACCCCAACGGAAGCCGGCACCACCGCAGCACGCCGGTCTACCACGCATCGCGTGTGGGCAGGGCCGACATTCTGAAGGCCCTCATCAGGTGGGTACCGCGGACGCCCGGCCACCGCCGTCCCGCGTGGCCCCGCCGCCGCTGGTTCCCGCGGCCGTGTTCGCGGTCCGGTCCGTGTTGTCCGTGTTGGCCTCTGTCTCTCGCTCTCTCTCCCTCCCTCGAGAATTGGACTTGTTAAAAGACGTGTCCGCTGCAGGTCTTTCCAAACAGCCCTGCCTCGGCTCGAAGTGCTCTTATCTGTGCGCCTGCTGATGAATTTCTCGTTTAATTTTTTTCCCATTTACCTTAATTTTACTTTATTTTTCCCTTAACTTGCAGTTGAATGATGATTCATTTTTTTCTTGAAGGGTAAACTTTCAAGGTTATTAATTTACCTTTGCCTGTAGCTACGGTCACACCTGCTATGCTTTTCCCTCATGTTGAAGTTGGTATTATCGAAGTTGCTCTCCTCTGTGTTATGGTCGTGCAGGAGAAGGGTTTATGCAGATTTTTACGAACCAGTTTTGTTGTATTGTGCACAGGTAACGTGGGGAGTGTAATTTGCGTTTTGGGGATTCTTTTGAGTTTATTGTTAATTTTTTTAATGTCCGACTACATTGTTGTGGATGCTTGTGACAAAGTACATGATCGTGGGTGTTCATTTGCTAGGACGGTATGGTTGCCTCAGTTGTGTTCTTTTCCTCATGGACCCTCTTTTTCTTTTTTTTTTTTGCGTTTTTAGCCATCGGATCTGCCACAAGTTCAGAGAAGTCTGTTGGTCTCTAATCACTGTAGTGATTTGTCAGTTTCCCCTTTTATTTCTAGTATTTTTTGCTTCCTATGTTTTGGTGCTAATTGAGCCCCTAGAAGTTCTTGGCTGTCGGTTATGCACAGTATCGGAACCAAAGATAAATATAGGTCTTGTGTAGCCTTCTGCCACGTTTAGTTTTACTGTGGGTTTAAGTAGTTGTTTGGGTGCTCACCTTTCGTATTTGCCTGTGTGGGATTCTTCACTTTTTTAGTATAGTTAACATCATTGCCATCGTTGATGTTAGATCTGTGTCTGTCTCTTGGTTTTTTAGCTATTCGTTAGTTTGTGTCTTTGTTCCATGGTCTATATTTTCTTCGCTTTCTCTTTATTATATTTTATTTTTAAAAATTTTTAATTTTATTTTTGAGAGCGAGGGAGAAAGTGAGCAGGGGAGGGGCAGAGAGAGAGGGAGACACAGAATCCAAAGCAGGTTCCAGTCTCTAGGCTGTCAGCTCAGAGCCCGACGCGGGGCTCGAACCCACAAGCTGCGAGATTGTGACCTGAGCCAAAGTCGGGACGCTTAACTGACTGAGCCCCCAGGCGCCCCACTTTCTGTTACTTTACGTGGTTTATAGTCTTACTTACTTACTTATTTTTGGTCTTATTTTAATTGTACTAACGGTTACCTTTTTAAAAAATCGGAATGAGATTACGTTTTCATGTTCTGTTTCCAGTGACTTCTTTCTACCAAAGATGCTTTTCTCTCCGTGCCTCACTCTGGAAGCATTTCGTCCTGCGGTTGGACAGAGTGCAGTTGAGGTAGTCAGTTTTCAGTGCGGGAAGGACTAGGGAAGGGTCCCCTTGTTCCTGGCCACAGTGGGGGTGGCTCTGAGGAGCAAGAAACCAGCTGTCCCCCTTGCCCAGCGCACAGTGTGGCTTTTGAATCAGGTACTGACAATAGATTTACTCCATCAAAAAAAAATTTTTTTTTAATGACCATGGAATTGGCTTTTGGAAAGACAAACGAGAGTAATGTGGTTGTTGTGTTAGAAGGTGATAAAGCTGTGATGCTTTTTCCCTTCTTTTTAAAGGATTTTTTAGCTCGATGATCTAAGCCGCCCCAGTCCCATATCTCTGCATCTTGGAGAATGTAAGTCATTAATTTGGAAACATTCGTGGGTACGATCAATCAGTGAAATTTCATCTCGGTTCCGGAAATCCCTCCAGGAAACTCAGTTCATGAGGCACAGCTGCTGCGGGTTAGCTGCAGGCGTGACTTTCAGAAGTGTGCGCACACGTGCCCTGTTGGAGAAAGTGTCACTGTTAGCACGACGTCGCCTTCCCTCACTGGAGCCTAGGACATTACTTCTACTACGAGGTACCAGGAACATATGTTAAAAAGTTTTCTCTCTTCTGAATGACCAGGTAATTGACTTCTTGACTTGGAAAATAGGAGCGGTCTGGTCAAGTCCCTGAACAAGTAACACAGTCTCAATACAGCGTCAGCTCCTGCCTTCCTGCGTCATCGTCGCTTACATGCAGGGCCCTTTTCTGTCACGTTGTAATTTGCTGTTTCTCTGCGAGTAAATTCTGTGTGGTTGCTTTTAAATTCCCTTGGTGTATGTTGCTGATGTTTTTTTTTTTTTAAAGGTAAGGAGTGGTGTTTCTGTATGTGCCAAAGTTATATTGATTCACTGAGTTGTCCTGCTAGATCGTTGCCAGAATATTAAAAGCAGGAGGGAAATTTTGGAAAATATTCAGGATTAAAATTAACTGGATCTTGTCCAGTATGTTTTTACGAGGGGCTGTCTTTCCCGTAGCTCAGCTAATACCACATTGTCCTGTTGCCCAAAATTAATAAACATTTGGAAGACCTATCCCTAAGAAAAGGAGGAAACAAAAATCACTGGGTAAAATCTAGTTCTCCTTTTCTTAATTGATTGAGTGTGTGTGGAATGAAATACAGTTTCTGCTCGGTTTGGTATGTGTTTTCGGATGTTTCCCTCGTCGCTGCATACCTCAGAGGGTCGGCGGTGTCTGTGTTTGTGGTGCCTGATGATGGTGTGCGGCCTCGGTGAGGCAGCGGTTGTCAGGGGAGCATCGGTCCGCGTGCCCTCCTGTCTCTTCTGCTGCCTGAGAGCAGACGTGTCGGTTTCAGTTCCTTGGGACACTCGGAACAGTGCTCCAGAGACGGGCGATACGGAATGGTTGGTGGCCAGCCGTCGACGAGGATGCTGTTTCCTGTGCCCTAGACCCTGCCCGTGGGCCCGTCATCACTACCTTCTACGATTTCCTGTTTGCGGAGCCCACGTGGTGTTGCAGGGCTGTGTGGGGTGATGGAAGCCCAGGGGGCAGGTGCTGGCTGTCTGGTGCTGACTCGGCTGGGGGCTGGGGAGTCGTGCTGGGCGGGGATGTCACGGGGGCCAGCCTGGGCTCTCCTCACGCCCTATCAGGTGGCACACGATCGCGCTGGTCCCGTCACTGCGGGTGTTCACCTGGAGCTTTTGATTAAGGTGGTGTCTGTGAGGCTTCTCCACTGTAAAGCTATTCTTTTCCCCTCTGTAATTATTCAGTTAGTATTTTGTGGAGGCGTACCGTGAAACACGTATTTACCCTATTTCTCACCATATTTTTAATTTATTCATTTATTTGTATTAGACTTGTGGTTTCCTTTATTACCCAGTGAGTTATATAGTCTCTTATTTTATTACTTAATTGGATGCTCAGATTGTCGTAAATTTGGCTACGGGCAGTCCTGGCAAACTTGAACCCAGCTCTGCCCTTATGACATGTCCCCAGCATCCTCTGGTTTGGAGTGGCTCCTTACTTTGTCCTATGACAATATATTCTAAGCTCATCTAGTATTCTGCCTGTCTTAGCTCAGGAATTAGTCATTTCTCCAAGGAGGCCTGGCTTCTTTTTAGTGGAGAATGGTGTTTAGACACCAAGATCTGGTGACCGGGAGTGTTTATTGCTTATGGGCTGTTGCTCTTTTCAGGACCTTGGACTGGACAGAGCTAAGGTTACAGATGCACATTTCTGTCTATTTCTGCCTCTACATACAGTGACAGTTGAGTTCACCCCGATACTTGTAATCCAGTCTGGTACCACAGGGGCCATCCTCCTTTCCTCCCTTTCCAAATTTATTATTGGCTTTTCCAACAGAGCCCTGGTTCCACTTATCCTTAATATATGTATTATTCTACCAATCCCCCCATCTGTTACCGAAGTCTTAATATTGCTGCCCCCTCCCATACATGCCTCCTCACCCCACATGGGCTCGGACACCCCGCGCCAGACAGCATTTTTATCAGGCATCCTCTCAACTTTGCCAGGACACTGATAACCTGAGCCAGGCGGCCCTCTGTGCTGTAGGCAGTGGTCTCTGCTTCAAGTGGCCTGGGTTAGTAGTTTGCACTTGGGCTGGGAGAACTCCACGAGTTCCTGATGGCAAGTCGTGTGTCTGACTTCCCTGAGCGCAGTGACCAGGGCAGGTCCCTCGGGGGGACCCTGAAGCCTGCCTTTGTGGAATCGTTTAGAGGTGGGCTCTGCTGAACATTGAAACTTCTAGGCCAGGCCGCTCACGCACCCGTCCCTCACGCCTGGGCTGTCACCGGGCCTCAGAAGAGGAGAGCTCGCGGACAGCCGCGGGGCTCCTCCCGGACTGCTGTGAGCAGGCCCAGCTGGGGGCCTGCTTGGGTTCTTCTGTGCTTCCTGGGTTCAAGCTGTGCTTCCTGCTTGGGTTCTTCTAGGTGAACCTGAAGCTGGGAGTGGGCCGGCTGGTCTGGTGGTTTTGCGAAGAGAAGCCGCCCCGCAGGCAGGACATAGTGGCACCGGCTGGAGACACCCTTGGGTTAAAGCGTTTCTTGTTGCTTTTAATTTTCGGGGGTTGCTTTTTACTTAATTTGTTTCACGACATAGATTTACCTGGTTCCAAAGTCAAATCTATAAAACAAAGTGTATTTAAAAAGTCTGACTCCTGTGCTGGTCTCCTCCGACTCCCCCGTAGATGACCTTTATCCCTTGTTGAAAAGTAAGCCTAGTGCGCGTGTGTCTGGGGGCGTGTCACGCCTGTGTGCATTGCAGCCGCCCTCCCCCGGGGAAGCAGCAGGCACTACGCACGCCACTGTCCGGCCCTCTCACTTGGGAAGCGCGTTCTGGAGGCCATTCCAGAACGGTCGCTAGCGATGCCCTCACGCCTTCCCACAGCGGCACAGCGCGGCTCTGTATGGCGGGGGGCAGTTTATTCAGCCCGCCGCCTGGTGAGGGACCTGTGGGCTGTTCCTGCCCACAGCCGTTACGGGTGACGTTTTAACGACTTGTGTGCGTGCCGCTTCGCAGAATTTTGCGGGTGTATCTTGGGAATAGATCCCAAGAGTGTGATTGCGGGTCAGAGGGTAAATGCATGTGTGACTTCGCCGGCAGTTGCCCGATTTCCCGCTGCAGGGACGGGTCCATTTTGCGTTGCCGCCAGAACCGGACGAGACTTCTTGCGTCCTTAGAGCCTGGTCAGTAACTTTGCGGATTTATCCCAGTCTGGTAGGCGAGAAGTGGTATCTCCGGGTACTTTCTCTTCCTCTTTGTTTCTTTCTAAAAAATTTTTTTAAAGTTTATTTTATTTACTTAGCGAGCGAGCGAGCGCGAGCACAGGCTGGGGAGGGGCAGAGAGAAGGAGAGACAGAATCTCGAGTAGGCTCCACACCATCAGCATAGAGCCCGATGTGGGGCTTGAACTCACAAGCCATGAGACCATGACCAGAGCCAAAGAGATCAAGAGTCAGACACTTAACTCACTGTGCCACCCGGGGAACTCCTAGTTGCCATATAATGTTATATAATTTCAGGTGTAAACGTCGTTTCAGTTTGCATGTGTGTTATGAGTGAGGCTGATCACCCTTTTAAATGGCTAAGCCTCTCATTTTCCCGTAGAGCAGTTGATGTTTTCCTTTTATTAGCTCTTTATGTATTAAGGATATTAATCCTTTGTAACGTTACCCCAGTTTTTACATAGTTTTACTTTGCTTATGCTGTTTTTTTTTTTTGCCATGTAAAGATTTTTCTTTAATTTTCATGTTAAAAAGCTTTAATTTCACATCTTTTCTTATTTGATTTTCCAAATGAACTTTATAATCAACTTCTGTAATTCCAGGGATGTTACTATTATTTATTTATATTTATAATCAATTTATTTCTGAGAATGGGATTTTCTTTTATGTAAAGACTTAGGGAAAATTGACTTCTTAACGTTGAACCTTCCTCTCCAAGGCAACGGTGGGCCTCTGCATTTCTGAGATCTACTCGTGTGATGCTTTCTGTAGTGTTTGATAACTTCCTTCGTGCAGATTTTAGCCAAGTACCGTTAGGTTTATGCTTAGATATCTCGTTTTCATTTTGCTGTCATAAATGAGGTCTTTTCCATTTTGTTTTTGAACTTGTTTTGTTTGTATATATGAAGGCTATTGGTCTTACAACTTTATTAATGTACTTAGTAAGTTCTTTCATTGCTTTTTGTATTTTCGTTAATTATTCAGGGCTTTCCAGACATAATCATATCCCCTGAAAATAGGGACAGTTTTTCCTTTTCTTTCTAATCTTAATCGGCTAATTGCTTCCTCTTGTCTGGTTGCAGTAATACCTTTATTTAAAATGCCTAATAGTGGGCCAGAGAGTGGGCTCCGCAGGAGAGATTCCGACACCTGGGTCTTATCTTGCAAAGGAAACGTCTGTCACTTATTTTATTATTTACAAATCTTCATTAGTGTTGAGCTTTGTCACATGCCTTCAAGTGTTTTTTCATCTGGAGAGATAATCGTGATTTCCCCCTTAGTTCTGTGAATATGATGGACTATGTTAATGGAATTTCTAACATTGGAAGCACCCTTGCATTCTTGGAATAGCCCTCGTGAGATCATGGTACCTTGCTTTTTTAATACACTTCTGATTCTCCTTGCTAACTTGTTATTGAAGGTTGTTAAATTGATACAATTGAAATTCGTTGGTAATGTGTCTTTGTGGCGGGTCCTTTGTCAGGTTTTGTGATTGTTTTGCTAATTTCATAAGGTGACTTTGGAATTTTTCCTTTTTTTCCTTTGCTTTGAAGTAGTTTAAATAACTGGCTCTTCAGAGGTTTAAAGAGTTCCCTTAGAAATTTTTTGCGTGAGTGGATTTCAAGTTCTTAACCTCTGTCTTACCTTGCTGGAAGTCCTGAGACCTGTGTGATCCGTGGAGTCTCTTGTGTGGCCCCCCAGTGCTCCCGGGGGTCAGGCCGTCTCCCCAGGGTGCCGTGGGAAGCTGCCGACTGGGGTCTGATTGTCCCTGTGCCTCCCCTGCAGGTACGGGGCTGATGTCGATGTCAACCACCACCTGACCCCGGACACCCGGCCTCCTTTCTCGCGCCGCCTCACCTCCCTGGTGGTCTGCCCCCTGTACATCAGCGCGGCCTACCACAACCTCCAGTGCTTCAAGCTGCTTCTCCAGGCGGGGGCGAACCCCGACTTCAACTGCAACGGCCCCGTGAACACGCAGGGCTTCTGCAGGGGCTCGCCGGGTTGCGTGATGGACGCCGTCCTGCGCCACGGCTGCGAGGCCGCCTTCGTGAGCCTGCTCGTGGAGTTCGGAGCCAACCTGAGCCTGGTGACGTGGGAATCCTTGGGCCCAGAGTCGAGAGGCAGGAGGAAGGTGGACCCCGAGGCACTGCAGGTCTTTAAAGAGGCCAGAAGTAAGTGGCCTGACTTCCGTTCTGACTCGCGGGCCGTGTGGGTCAGTTGAATGAATCGAGTGGTAGGGATTAAGAAACCTTCCAAGTAAAGCACTTAGTCAGAATCTTCAGTTAGGACTAGGAATTTCGCAGAATGCTTCCAGATTGGTCTTTTCTTTTTAAATTCCTCGACACCGAAGAGTTGATACAAAAACATCTGTACAAGTGCGTGTTCTCAGAGTTCCAGAAATTATGTTCTCTTGACCCCTTTGCTCTGCTCTGTGACCGCCAGTGCTTTCACCTACACACGGTTTCTAGATGTTTGCCTGACACCAGACTGCCAGCCCTTCCTCCTCCGGGGTCCTCACCCCCATCTTCAGGTCCACTCAGTACTGCTATTTCTGTTTTGTGATACCTCTAAGTTTTGTGAGGATAAAGTCCATAGTGTGCTTATTTATGAAGAAAGATTTCGCTAATGAGTTAATAAATCGAGAGCCAGGTTGGTCACAGTTGATATGGGGCTTGGTCTTGTCAGAGTCGGTCTCTGGGACAGAAATTGACCTTGTGCGCCTCCGCAGGCTGCCGTATGCCCTCTGCGCCCCACCCGCGCCTGGCCTGGTCCTCGCCCGGGTCTTGAGGGCATCTGGGTTGAATACCTTTTCCCTTTACCCCTTGTGGGACTTCAGTTTGCTGTGTTCTTGTTGTTGGAGTTGCTGAAGCCCTGTCGTTAGAACCCCACCTGTCGGGCTTCCCCGGAAGAGCTGGTCAGTGGTCGGCTCGAGCCACCGTAGAGCGGGGCCGCCGGCCTCCTGCCTGCTCCACGGGCCCCTAGGCTCCCTGGAGCGGGGCACAGTTGTCTCCTCAATACTGCTCGGCCTGTCTGTGCTGGGCCCCCTTGGAGTTTCCGGGCTTGAGCGAGCGCGGAGGCCGAGTGAGAGCGTACGGTCCGTCGTCCACAGCTGCCAGGGCCTCCTGGGGCCAGCCCTTACTTCTGCCTGGGAAATGAAACACACTCAAGGGGGGGCCGTCCCGGTGAGCAGGTGCCCCGGGGAGTGAGGATCTCACCCCTTCTGCAGCCGGGAGGGGTAGATGACAGGACCTTCCTCCCCAGGGACGGCCCTCTCCCCCGTGGAGCTGGCCAGTGGGCAGCGAGCGTTGGTGCAGCTCGGCAGTCTCAGGCAGCCTTCGGTCTTTAGCCTCAAGAGCGGAATTAACCTCCCTCCCTCTCTCTCCCTCTCCCCACGGCGTTGCAGGTGTCCCCAGGGCCTTGCTGAATCTGTGCCGCGTGGCCGTGAGAAGAGCTCTCGGCAAATACCGACTCCATCTGATTCCCTCGCTGCCCCTGCCAGACCCCATAAAAAAGTTTCTGCTTTACGAGTAGAGCTCAGACGCAGCGGTCGACTGCAGCGTAGAGGAAGGTGACGTGCGGTGACAGCTGACGCCGGGTCCTGCCCCTGTGAACCGCGCCCCGTGCTGCCGACCAGTCCTGTTTGGCTGCTGGTAAAGCGGAAGCGGCCTTGTTCTCATGGACTGTAATCCCATCTCAGGTGCTTGGGCACTGGACAGTCCCTGGGCCCTTGTCAGCTGAAAAATTCATACAAAACCTGATTTTGCTCTTCCTCAGTATGTCTGTCGTGGCTTCTCACGGTCGCATATGAACGAGATGGGCCTTGCCGCGCGTGCAAGGCCGGGCTGAGGCTGGAGGCCTGCGGGTGCTCCGGCGGGGAGGGCCGCTGGCACGTTCCAGAACTCTGCTTCTGTTGCTATTTTTACTTCCATTCTGTCATTTGATGAAAGCCTTCTAATGCCTAAATGAAAGGAGAATTTGGTAGAAAAGTAGAGTTCTGGGATGCAGCTCCTGGACGTGCTAGTTTGTTTTCCCTGCGCCTGGGGTGACCCGTGGCATCTGTCTGCACACAACGCCTTCCTTGCCCCTTGCGTGTTGTCTTCTCGTGGCGGTGTCCTCTGCTAATCGTCTGCACTGCACGGTGGTCTCCCGGCCGCACGGGTCGGCTGTGTCGTCTCAGTCAGTACCCGCGTGTGCTCACCATCGAAAGAGGCACCTTCCGCAGCGCTGCCCCTGCTCTGATTCCTGACCGTGCCTGGCGTCACGCCATCCGGTGTCATGGCTTCTCTTTGAGGAGCTTCCAGAGGCCCACGCTGCAGAGCTCGCCGGTAACCTGACTGCCTGCACTCGGACCAAGGACCGCTCCACCAGCATTCACTGCCAGTTCTGACAGAAGGGAGTCCCCGTGGCGCTGCCTCCTAGTGCCTGCGTGTGCCAGGCCCGGGACACTCGGTCGTCCTCCGGCTGGCTGCACACTCTCAGTTGCTTGGTGCCCAGAGGACAAGACGTCTGGCACTTGATTGATTGGTCTTCACACTTTGCCACCTGATGTCTTGGTCGTTGCTTCTAGAACCCGGGGCCGGGGATGGCGGGGAGGTCAGAGGTGTTCCCCTGGCCTGCCGGGGTGCTGGGAGGTGAGATGAGCCAGGTGACCGTCCCCGAGTCTTTGGCTGTGGGTAGGGCTCACTGACACCAGGGCGCGTGGCTCTGTGTGCAGCCGTGTCCAAGGTGGGGCGGGGAGGGTCGCTGGCCATCCCTGCGGAGACTCCGGGTGATGCTGTTTCCAGGGAAACCGCAAACCGCGTCTGGTTACTTTGAAGCTTCTGAGGACCGATGTGGGGAGTCATGGTGACTCTGACCTTCGAGGTGTTTAGAAATGGGGCAGATTGCAAATCTGTGGTTCGATTTTCTGTAATAAGAGCTACCTATGTGTAACGATTGCACTAACAAATGATCCAGGTTTCTTGAACGACTAACAGCGTTGCATGTTGCCGCCCAGCAGACAGGCGGTGTCAGTCATGGTCGCATGCGGCCCGAGGAGAGAATTCAAAGCCCCACCTTGTGTGTCGTGGCCGGCTCCGCCGGAAGGCCGTGCTGTGACCTGCAGGTGCCGTCAGGTCTAAGGGGAGACGCAGTCACTGGAGGCTTTACGCGGCTGAAGTGACCGCATCACAAGCTGTGGCCTAAGTGTGGGATGGCTGTCTGAGTCTGAGATTGGGCGCGCGTGCTGCTGCTTACAGACCCATGACCCCGGTGGGCTGGGCGCGTGCCGAGCCTGGGGTCGGTCCTCGCGAAGTTGGGAGCTGCGGGCGCAGGTGGCTGGGGACCCAGCGCAGCTAGAGCCGCGACCAGGTACCGCCAGGGCTTCTGCTCGGGGTGCTCCTCGTGCACTGGGGGTGGGCACAGGCCCACAGGCAGGCTGTGCCAGGAGCCTCGGGAGGTAGGGCTCTGCCTGCGGCTAGGGGGGCTTGAGCGAGCCGCGGGTTCCCTGGGCCGCTGGCAGGGGCTGCGTGTCCTGGAGGTGTGAAGGTGGTGGCTGGCCACCTCGGTAGGCCCGAGAGAGGGGTCTCCGAGTGGGCGGTGCTTCACCTTGCTCTTCAGCTCTTCCAACTCTGGATCCCCTTCCCCCGCCCTCCCGGCCCCGGGTCTCTCGGACTCTGTCCCCCCTGGGTGCTTTCTGCGGGGGCTTCTGGGGGGTGGGGCCTCTCCAGCCCTGCCTGGGGTAGGAGCATAGCTCTGTGCTTGAACCTTCTGGAAAGCAGCACCAGGGCATGTGGCCAGTGCAGAGGTCTTGCACCTGTAGGCAGGGGCCCAGCAGACTGGTGTTTGCATCCACTGCCCGGTGGAGCAGGTGCGGGGCTGGTCTCTGGGGGACTGAACCGTTTTCCCACGGCATCTCCAAAAGGAATGGAGTGAGTTGATCCTCATAGTTGGGCCTCATCCAGACCCGGCCAGGGAGGTGGCAGGAGGCAGGGAATGTCGGGGCGGGGGGGGGGTCTCCCGCTCCGCCCCTAGAACGTGCTCTGCCCCGGAGCAGTCTGCAGGGGACTGGGGGCCTCAGCGGTTCCTTCGAGGAGCACTGGTCTGACTCAGCCCGACTCGGCTGATTCTTTCGGAGTCCCAGCAACTTCAAGGTTCAGCCTCTAGTTTGAAACTTCTGTTGCCAAACACAAATCTGAAAACAGGGATAGTTGCTTAAGGTCATTCCTCCTTGTTTTGAGTGACACTTACTGTACGAAAGCCCCCTTTCCTCTTGTTGGCAAGGACGGGGTACTGGAGGAGAGAGAGTACTGTACTGTCGGAACACCGTACGGTCGTGCTTCTGAGGCCAGGGGCACCCGAGTCCACGTCGCAGGGAGATGTGGTTGGTGAGGCTGCCGCCTGGCTAGGCCCAGAGTCCTCCCCAGGGAGGGGCACAGTGAACCAATGGGAAGGAGCTAGTGGCCCCCAGCCTGGTCCCAGGAGTGTCCTTATTGTCCCCACTCGTGGGGCCTTGGCTGCTGTGCACAGATGGGCAGGGGTTAGGGTCCGGGGCAGTGTCGAAATCTCTGAGAATTCAGCTCTGGCATCCTGGGTGGGGGTGTTGAGTGTATTCCCAAAGCCATCAGTGTCACGCATGGCCGTGCCTTTTCACGTTATTTATGTTATTTATATATTTATTTATTTATTTATGCCCTGACTTGTTCCAGAAAAGGGATAAAGGCAGTGATGCTTGGTTTTTGATGTTTTGTTCTGACGTTTGATAAAGTTCTGCCAACAGGCACTTGTCAGGTGATTTTGAAAAGAGGACGATGGGCAGTTTCCTCACGTTGACTGTGTTTTTGTTTTCAAGCTTAAGTGCCACCCTGTTTTCTTTTCTCCTTCTTCCATGAATTGATTGTGTAGATACAGGTTCGTGCAGAAGTAGAAGGAGAGGAACGTGCCGCGAGCGTGGGGCTGAGCAGTGGAAGGTCCGCCTTAGAGAGACGTGCTTTGTGCTCTTCCGCTCACCGCCGCGTGGCCCGGGCGGGTCCCAGGAGAGGCCGCGCTGTCACAGCTCTCGCCCCGGCAGCCGGCTGACTGGGCCTTCCCACGGGACCCCGTGAGGACGCGCGGGAGAACGTGTGATGGGCACTCTGTGCACGAGCGGTCCCTGTGCCTGTCATCTGCTGTCGTCGTGACTGTTGTCCCTCTTCTCAGCGGGTCTGCGTTCGAGGTGATGGCGGTGCTGGAAGAGCCCGTGGCCTTGGGGATCGGGCTTGGCCTTCGTGCCCCATGGGACAGCGAAGGCCGTGGGGGCCCACGGCGAGGGCCTTGGCACGGCGGGCTCTGGGCAGGTCACAGGCACAAGGACATGTGTTACAGAGCTTACGAAGGCAAGTGTATTCGACCTAACGGATCATATTTTATTCTGAGATGTTGTCCTTCCTAATTTGGGTGATAAGGTGTAATTTTATGTAATAGGGGAGGTGATAGAGGGCAGTGTTTTTATGTAAAATGCTCTTGGTTGCAAGATAACGTATTGGCTGCTCTTTGTCCCGCCCCAGAATTTCTTCCCAAGTTGGCCAGTGTCTGAGGTCCCAAGGTCCGGGAACCGCGGGCTAGCCGTGGTGTGTGTGTGTAGTGACGGAAGTTCCCTCGGGTTCTTCAGGCAGCCTGGACGTTGTTGAAGGGAGGGCGTCGCGGCGTTGCTGCGGCCTGCCGGTCCAGGAGCAGACTGAGGCCGCCGGCGCGGGGTGAGGAGCTGCGGCTTGCGTCCTGCAGGGACGAACGTCCCTGTGGTGCTGGCCTCTGGCCATTCCCGGATCCGCGAGGAACACCGCGGGGTGTTGTGGGTGGCCTTCTCAGTGACCGCTGCCCTTACCGCAGGCCCTGGGGCCCGCGGCACCGCCCAGGGTCGGGGACGACGCTGGTAGGGGGTCTTCTGGGGCTGGGGCCACTGCGCCTGGCCCTTTGGGCGCCTGCCAGGCACTCAGTGACCGGTGCTGAGCGGTCGGGACTCCCCGGCAGCTTGTGTCTACTCGCTGGGCCTGCCTCATCTGGCCGGGTGGCCTCTCTGTCTCTGGCTTGCTCAGTAGCCCTCCCTCTGCCCCCAGCCCGACCCCCTGGGCGTGGAGGAGAATAGCCGATAACACGCTCACGACGCGATACAGACTCTAATTCTGGGCAGACAGTCACATGGAGGAAGGAGGCAGGGGCAAGGGGTGACTTCTGTCGCCTTAACAAGTAATTGCTCAGTGTCTGGAATACGTGGGCATCTTTTTTTTTTTTTTTATTAAGTTGTTTTGATTTCAGATCTCTACCAAGTAATGTACAAATCTGCGTAAACGCGTCTGGAGTGTGGTGAGTGCGCACAGCTTTCCCGTACGTCTGGAGTCACCGCGGCGCCCCCGCTCTGCTGCGTTTGCACGGCTCCCCTCGCGGTGCTTGTTGGGTTGGGCACAAGAGTGTGGCACGCGGCAGCTGCCAGCGTGCCTGGAGACGCGCCGCGGGGCGTGCCCACCGTGACCTGCCGCTCCCTTCCGCCGTGGCGATGAGTGTGTCCCCGCAGGTGCGGGGACCGTGACTGTTCTTGCACTTGTGCCTCGTGAAGAGTTTCTGCGGGTGTGACGAGCGTCTTCGATACGTTATTGTAACTTTAATAAATGCTTTATTACCCTTTAACTCGCCCCGCCCATGCCTTAATTTTGTGGACTGTTTAGCTCAGTGGGTAGAAATGGGTCTTTTGAAATCTTTGAATACACATTTCGGGACAGTTTCTCTCTGGAAAGCATCTACCAAGACGGAAAGAGGGACTTTGGGGAGCTGCTCTGAGGGGTCTCGATGTGTCCCCGGGAGGCTCCCAGAATGCAGCCCAGGCTTGTGCTGCTGGATGAACCTGGTTTCCTTAGTGGGGTTTCCAGATCAATGAGAGCATGCCCCTAATGTGTTTGAAGCCCGTGGCTTTCAAGCAAGGTGACGTTGTCCCTACAGCGCTCTGCAGGGGGGAGGTGGTGGAGAACTGTGGGAAAAACCATTGTTTCTGGGCCCATATTACATGTGACTTAATTTTGACAGCGGGAGGGATGAACCCCGGAATGGATGAACTAAATAAAGACATTTATTCATATCTCAGTGGCACTCTAGCATGTTCTCTGTGTGTGCGATTTTAGATACTTTCTTCATTCCTCATCCCCTGAGCACCCCTCAGCCCCGGCCACACACACACACACACACACACACACTTCCTGCTCTACTGGAAAGGTGCCTTCACTTTCTCTCTGTCCCAAAACCAGCGCAATTTGTGTGGCAGAGATCAGTAGTTTTCCTTCACTGGCCGTTTTTCATCTGTGATAATAGAACCCCAGTTTTAGCTAGACCCTTAAATTCCCAGAATAGTCTCCATTTCCCAGCCTTCTGTATGGTAGGTGTGGCCGTTTGCCAGAACCCTTTCTGAAATTCTGTTAAAATGTCAGGGAATTTCACTTTTTCAAGATGACCGAATAGCAACAAAATTTTGGAACCTCGAGAAAATAGATGAATGGAAACTGATACAGAAACATCTGAGAAAACCTGGTAAGAAGAAGTGAGAATATCTGAGAATCTAATTTTACTGCCAGGCTCCCAAAGGCTCTGGGGTTGGCAGTTCCAGGGACCTCAGAAGTGGCTGTGAAAAAGGGTGAGAGTGTGAGGGCCGGGGGGAGCGCCAGATCACGAGATCGCCATGACTCCCAGCTACACTCGGTGATGCGCCTGTGCTTGTCCAGCCCGGTGGGCACTGGGCACTGAAGGGAGGTGTGCTGCACTCAGCCTTCTGTGTATAAAGTCTGCAGCTGGGTAACCGGGCTCCTGTCCCGCCGGCAGCAACAGAGCATAAAGAAACTGCTTGGGGAATCTCACCAGCCTGAAGGTGTAGAACCAGACTAAAATGGAGTCACTTGTGTCAGGGACTAAACGGAGACCGTCAGCACTGGCGCATAAAGGAAACTTAACCTTATAGGAATTGAAAGCTCTTCTCAGAAGTCAGCAGGGGACACCAGCCAGGCCCCCAGCACCGGGTCTGTTCACTGTATCTCTGGGCGTCTTCCACCCCCTGACTCCGCTACCCTGATCCAAATAAGAACCACTAGGTAAACCAATCAGCTGAAAAAGCAAAACAGTTGTATGTGTCCCATTGAAATCCCTTAGTCTGTGAGCGACTCGGAACTCATTGCCTTTGTAGCCTTGAGTTACCTGGTTTGCAGGCCGAAAGCCTTGCAATAAACTCCTCTTTCTGTTGTTTTTTTTAACATTTATTTATTTTTGAGAGAGAAAGTGGGGGAAGGGCAGAGAAAGGGGGAACAGAGGATCTGAAGCAGACTCTCCGCTGACCGCAGAGAACCTGATGTGGGGCTTGAACCCACGAACCGTGAGATCATGACTTGAGCTGATCACACGTTTAATCAACTGAGCCACCCACGTGCCTTTCGTCTTTATGTTTTAATTCATATGCAGTTAGGTTTTTGACAAAGACCCCACATACCAATACTGAATGTGACCAAAGAAACGGTCACATGTCTTGCACTGGATTCCAGCAAATCAAGAGCATTCTGAGAACAAAGGCCACGGTTTCCAGATTACAAAGAGCCAGTGTAGTGCTAACACAATGGAAGAAGACTCTTGCCAACACGTCACTGAAATGTTGATACTGGAGAGAAAAGATCCTATGACTTTTGGAGAGAATAAACAGGACTCGTGCAAAGGATCAGGTATCAAAATAACTCCGGGTCCTCAGAGGCCCCATGGGACCGTAGAGTTTCATAATTCTGAAGGGAATATTTTGAGCTAGGTTAAAAGCCAAGCGAAAGACTTACAGTTTCTCTAAAAATTTGTTTCACATACACCTAGGACACCATTAGACCATATACTCCTCCTCCAAAATGAAGTAAACCAAGGAAGGAGAAGACACGGTATACAGGAAATGGGCCCGACGCCAAGGGCCAAGGTGGAACCTGAATAGAAGTTCACCAGAATAGAAGGCACCCAGTCTCGATGTGAGCAAGCCCCAGAGATGCCTTCGTTATTAGGCTGCTTCTCGCTTCTGAACGTACTTGTATAGGAGCTGGGATTCAGTTATGGACAAGCTCCTGGGAAAGCAAGGGACAGACTGCAAGGAAAAGGAAAGGGTGGGTGGGAAAGAAAAAGTTAGCACGGTAATACCAGCTGACTCCGCGGTGGTTAGTATTGACGTGGGCCTCACTGGGTCAACACGGAGTTGGAACCCTACAGCCATAAAACTCTATGAAGAGGATCGGAGGGCGGGGAAGTGTGTGTGAGTGAGAGTCTACATACGAGCCTCATTTTCCGTAGGGAAAGGTGAAGAGGTAAAGCCTCAAAGGAAGAAAGGCTGATAGCATGAAGTCAGACAGTAACAGCAAGATGAACCCAGAGAGAGTAGAAGGGGGGAAAGTAAGAAAGAGCCGAAATTCATTAAAAAACAAAAGCAGGATCTTGAATACTGAAAACAAACTGAGGGCTGAAGGGGGAGGGGGGAAGGGGAAGGGGGTGATGGGCATGGAGGAGGACGCTTGTGGGGAAGAGCACCGGGTGTTATATGGACACCAGCTTGACAATAAACTATAAAAAAAAAACCTTCGAAAATATAGAAAAACACCTCCAGAACTACTCGATAGTTGTAATATTTTCCTTCTGGATGTATGTAAGCACATGTATATTATATATGATTTTTATGGAATACAGTATTCCTTACAAAACAAAACTAATATGACTAAAAACAGATACTGACTTCACACTTGTTCCAAACTACTCTCTTCCCTAGAGAAATGAAATAAAGAGTAGATGACATAATGAAATTGAAAAAAAAAAAAACCCAAAAAACAAAAGTAGGAGGGGGCAGCAACCAAGCCAAAAGGTGTTTCTTTCTAAATATGAACACCTTCAGAGAGATTAGTCAAGACAAAAAGGCATACAAATCCCTATTAAAAAGGGCAGTGTTATAGATCATGTTGCTGTCCATGCATAAAGGTATCATCAACAACTCTGTGACAGGAACTGTGAAAATTTAGAGCAAACGGACACATTTCTGGAAACACAGAACTTTCTGAGGAGGTGCTCGGACAGTAACCACAGCATCCACTCACTGCTCTGCAGGACGTGCCATTGGAGCACCTGCCTTGTAAATTCGGCGCATCTCCTTTAAGAGGAAGCGAACCCCCGCCCCGCGTGGAAATGTCATTTCTCGGCGCCCGTTTTGATGATGTCACGCGGCGTCGGGCCAATGACAAGCCAGGAGGGGTGTTCCCGTGCGCGCGGACTAGGTAGGGGCGGGGCTTCTGGTGCCGAACTCTCGGCGGCCCGGCGGTGTCTCGCGGTGCTGGTGAGCCGCCGCGGGGAGCGCGGGCGGGGCGGGAGCCTTCCGGGCCCGGCTCCGGTGGACGTGGCCCCGGTGGACGTGGCCCCGGTGCCGGCCCCGGGAGGGCTGGGACCCCTGGACAGGGCCGGGAGCCCGCCGCGCCGTGATGCGACGGGGCTGGCTCCCTCGGGCGGGGTGTTCTGTCACAGTGTCTCAGGTCGGGGCGCCCGGGCAGGTCCGGGCGAGGCGTGGCCCCGGCTGAGCCCCCGACGCGGCCGCGGGCCGAACCCGCGTGTGCGGAGGCGTGCGAGCGACGCTTCGGCCTCCGCGGGAACCGGCCCCGGCGGAGCCGCGGGGAGCGACCCTGCAGGGGGGCCGCGGAGTCCGGGCGCCGGGGGCGACCGTCCCCGCCCGCGCCGGCGGCCACGCAGGAGCGGGGCGGCTGGGGACGCCTTTCCCACCGGAAGGCACAGCAGACGTGAGCGGGCCGCCGGCAGCCGGCAGCGCCGTCCCCACGGGAGAACAGCCGCGCGGGCGCAGCCAGCGTGGGAAGGGCGCCTCCGGGGAAGGTTCACGAAAGGCCTCCTAAGCGCTGGGGTATTGGCCCTTTAGCCACATCTGAGCTGAGCCAGCGTCAGGCTGTTGACGCCGCAGAGCGGAGCACTGCTGTAACGGAGCGCCGGCAAGCTCACGGCCGAGAAGGCTGTTAGGGCCGCGCGTGTGCGGAAACCTGCCGAAGCCAGGCCTGGGCTGCACGGACAGGGGCCTTGGAGGGATGACTCGTGTGAGAACATTAAGCCACAGATCCAGCCTCGTTTCACCTCTAGCAAATTCGCACTCGCGGAAGACCTTGTGAATGCAGAGAGGGGCGAAGGCCTTGCCCCGGTCGTCCTCGCTGAGCCCCAGAAAATTCTCCATAAAGGCCTTCTGCGCACAGCCAGTGTGAGAAGACCTTCAGCCAAGGGCCTTACCTGGTTCGGCGTCAGCCTGGAGACAGGCTTTAAGTGTGCAGGGCACGTGATCTTGTGCGGCGTGGCGGGGTGTGCGGGAGAGAACCTCTGAGAATAGCCTCGGTGAGGGCGCAGTCAGCGAGAGTCCAGCGTCCGATGGTTACGCACCGCACTGGCGATGCTCCTGAGTGCCAGGTGTGTGGAGGCTCTAGGAGCTTCCGGGCACTCTCCGTCCTGCACGGCCCGCTGCCCAAGTTCTTTCTCAGTGTCTGTGGCAGTAAGCCACGTCACCGGCTCTGCCAGCCGGGAGGGACTCCTCTCACTGTGGTCTTTCTTCCGGTCCCTGGAGACACTCAGAGCAGCGCGAGCCCATTGGTGGACGTTCCGCTCTTCCTGGCGAGTTAGGGTACGGGTGTGAGTCCGCTCTGGCTGGGAGGACGTCCGCTGGGGTCTTTGTGGCTTACACGGACGGTTTACCTGTTTTCAGAGATGGCGTTGGCCTCCTAGGACGCCTGTTGGATCTGCCCAGCTTCTAGGTCGAACTTCAGAGAACTGCCTTCCTCCCATTAGTCTGCTGGATGGGGAAATAAAAGCCTTATTGTTTAAGCCACCTTTAATCTAGGGGTTTCTGTTGACTCCGTGGGGAGGGTTGAGAGCAGAGTTGGGGTCTGCGGCAGTGAGGGGGTACGCAGTGCGGGGAGAGATGACTACAGGGAAGAACTCACAGTCCACTTTTGGCCTGATTTGTCTTGCTGCCCCAGCCCTCCAGGGAATGACCGAAGGGCTTTGCAGGCTCAATCCCGTGGCCCGGATGTCAGGATTGTTTTGGGGTCTGGAGGTCACGCTGAGGAGGTGGGTGGTGTGACTGCCTGCCCCCCGGCCCCCACCAGTGCATCTCAGGCGGTCTGAGTTTGGTCTCTTGTGCCCGGAGTGTGTCCCACGTTTCCCGGCACTCCTCGGGGGGAAGCTTTCTTCCCAGGGTCTTCCTAGGAGCCATGACCCCTGAAGCCCAGAACCTGAGAGGCAGGTGTCCTTGACCGTGGGGCCTGCAGGGGCCTCTGCAGGAGCCAGAATTAGGGCAGAAACACCAGGTGTAATAGTAGGGGGCGGGGGAGACTGGCGGGAGGGAGGGATGTGCCCTTGTAAACGGGATTCACAGCTGCCCTGCTCTGCACGATGCGCGCGCACAGAAAGTCTCAGGATCTTGACCTGTGTCTCCTGTACCTGTGCTCACTGTCCACACAGCAGGTACCCTCCGCATTTTGCAAGTTCGCATCAACACCGCTTTGCTTTTACCATAGACCTGTATTCGTGTCTCTTCTCGCTAAGCGAAAGAAATCTTAAGAGGACGTTCGCTTCCGTGAAAAAGGTGAAAAGCAAGACTAGCGTGGCGCACTCATTGTGCAGTGAGCCGTTACAGGGGCGGCGCGCGCGTGCCCCAGGCGGTGGGAGCGGCCCCGCTAAGCTCCCTCCCCAGGCACCAGGAGCCCATGGCTTTGAACTGTGTGAGCGTCTGTGTTTTGTCTCGACTTATTTTGTGCATCTGTTAGCAAGATGTGTCCTAGGGTAATCAGAAAAGTCTAAGAGGTGATTTTTGGGCCTGGGAACCCTCAAGAATTTTCCATATAAATGAACAGGCATTGTTTCTTTGCTTTAGGGCATGCTGGCTTACCAGCGGCCACGGAGGGATGCTCTGCTTTTAGATGGCGGCGGGGCAGGGGGGGGGGCGTCTGTAGTGGTTGCATCCTGCTCCAGGGCAGAGCGGTCCGCTAGCTTGTCCACCTGCTGGAGTGCCAGAGAAATCGGCTGGGCAGCCGCTTAAGTGTAGGGGGTGAGGCGCAACGTGGTGGGAAGCTGGCGGGAGCAGGCCGGGCTCCCCGGGAACGCTGCCAAGCCGCCTGCTGGGGGCTGCTGAAACTCTCCGGCCGCGAGCCCCACCAGCGGCTCCCGTGCCAGCCCGGTGCCAGGGCGGTAGGAGGGAAGGAAGTGCAGTGGACCCCTTCCTCCTCCCAGGGCCCCTCTCGCGCCCTCTGCTGACGAGTGGAGGATGGATTTGGGAAGGCTTGGATCCAGGCCGTATACGTGGGGCCGTGTTGCAGTGTTTTTCCCAGGACCCAGCCTCCCCGTCAGCCAGGGGTGGAGGCCTGCGCCCTGAGCTGGTTCTAGGGACTGGCTGAGAGGCAGTCACGACCCACAGTTGTGACTCAAGTCAGGTTTTTGGCTACTGGATCAAAAGGTGTTTTTGCCGTGTGTTATCATCAGTATTCTTTTCTAGAGGCACCACGTTCAGTTGAGCACTGTCAGAGATCCCTGTGGCCCGTGGGTGGCATTCTGGTTGCTGGTACCTCCCTGCCGTCCTTCATGGCAGATACAGCTCCCTGCCTTTGGTGGTCAAGTCCCGCCCTGTGGCCTCTTCTCTTCCAGGATCCCATCCTCCCCGCTGAAATGAGCCCATCAGCCCATCTCAGTGGCGGTGCGCCTAGCATCACACCTGCCTGCCACGGAGAGTGATCCCAAAGCTTTTCGAGGACGCGGGTGCTCCCTCACTAATGTGTTTCTTAGTGCCTTAGTGACAGGAGTGTCTCCTGGGCCTTCTTGAAGTGTGCAGTTAGGAGATAAAGGCGCAGGTCACACATGATAAATCCAGTCCGACATTCCTGTCACCTTGTTAAATGAGGCCGTTGTGGAGTTTAGGTTTCAGTTTAAGCAATCAAATACGCTCTTAGGGCCACCTCCCGCTGCCCAAGTGAGTACCTTAACGCTGGACTCTAGTAACTTTACCATCATCAATCAGTTTGCTCTGGCCCGGTGTTACATTCCATCCGCTTTGTTCTAACGCCCTTAGAATCCCCACATGTTCTCCTTATTTCTACTGCTGTATGCTAGCAAAGTCTTGTTTCCCAGGTGTGCACGCTAGGGGCATGGTGTGTCCCTCTGAAGCACTCTGCGCTTTGACCCTAGTTCTGGGTCTCCTGGCAACAGAGGGTGTTGTGGTGAATGAGAATCCCCTTTCCAGGCATCTACCCTTGGCAAGGTCGTCACAGGATTTTCAAGCAAAGGAAGATTACTCTTCTAAGACACCGTGGGGCAAACTTGCCACTGGTAAGAGAGGCGCAGAGTGACTCATGGTTTACGATGGTCAGTTGCATCTGGGTCTGACCAGATGTCCCCACTCCCCGTCAGTGTCCTGGGGGGGGGGGAAGGGAAGTATCAGCCCTGTGACTACAAGGGGAAAGCTTCCTTTATAGCTGTGGTTGAATTTCTCTGGGTCTCACCATGACTTGTCATTTTCTCTCTGTAAGCACTCTCGTGGCTCAGGAGACCGTCCCACGTTGGAGTTGCTGTGGTTGTCATCACTGCCATAAAACAACGAACTCAGCAGCCACTGGGGCCCCCAGGTGCTTGGTTTGGTCAGAATCCCGATCAACCAAAGGCCATCGCTCGGTTAATTCTTACGCCAGCGCGTGCCACGGGTTACGAGCATCCCATTTCCCACCGGTAGTGCCTTCAACCATGTATGTCCAAGATTGGGCGTACAAGTTAATCCCCAAATCCCATCCATGCACGTCCGTCCCTTGGGAAACTCCCCGAACCGGTGTCGTGTCTGTCAGGGTCCAGTCCAGTCCAGAGTAACCACACACCATAATCTGAGCAAAGCAGGTGTGATAAAAAGAATACTAACTCGTTCTGGGGATCTCACCACTATGTGGAGATGAAAGAGGATTCTAAGGAGCACCCTGAGGGAGAGCCACAAGGAAGGAAGGATCTGGAAGGGAGGAGTCCCTCCCTAAGGGTGTGGGGATTGAGACCTTGTCGGAGACGGTGTTGTTTCAGCTCAGCAGACGGCAGAGGCATGTGTTGGGACGACCTGGACTGGAGCTGGTCCACGTTTGTTGGGGAAGACTGGTGGGCAAGAACGACGAGCCAGCAGAAGGCAGACCCCCCTTCCCAGTCCAGCTCCCCCACCCCCACCCCTTTGGGATGCCTACACGGGTCACCTGAAAACTGCCCCTGGGGAAGGGAGGTGCCATCGGACTGGCACGTGGCAGGGGCTCCGGGAACACCGTGGGCGGGGATCTGACCGACGGGCCTCGGGGCTGCTGGGTGGGGCGCCTGGATCCCTTACACACCCTCCGTCCCCCCTTCTCGTCCCTGCCCTCCCTGTGTCCGCCTTGGGCTCTCCTGCACCAGCGGGACAGTGTCCTAGCTCCTGTCCTGCTGCGCGCCACCTCTGCCCAAAGCCGGAGGGCGCTTTCCTGAGGTCACTCTGGACCCCGTCGTCTCCAGCGCCTCAGGGGCCCCCTCCCTCCCCCCGCTTCTGGGGGAGCCCTGTTACCCCCGCCCCCCTCCATGTTTCTTCCCACAGGTTGTGCTGGAAACCCTCTCAAAGCTACTTCCACCCCCTCCCAGATGCCACCTCTGCCGGAAGCCTTCCCCTCCTTCCCAGCTGAGTGGTGCCCCCTGTGCTCCCCGAGGCCTGGGATGATCCCACCCCCACACACGTGTTCAAGGGTCCGAGTACAGGGCTGTGGTCCTCACACCTTGGGGGCTGGAATAGGTGCCCCGGGAATGCTTGTAGATGGAGCTGGGTGGGGGCATGTGCTCGGGGGTCCGCCTCACAGACACCCCACTAGTCTTTGCCCGGCAGTAGCTTTGAAGCCTTCGGCTTCTTCGCTCAGGTCCCCAGAACCACATAATTCTTACCCTGATGAATTCGAGCTTTAAGGAACCCAGAGCTTCCTAATCTGTGGAAATGGGACATTTCCGAGCAAGGTCTTGTCATCCAGACTGACGGTGCTGAGGTGACAAGTCCTGCGGTTCTTGCTGAGGGAAGCTGAGCTTCTAGAAGGCTCGTTTTCCTACTCAGAAGAGCACCTGTTCTGCACTGTGCTGATGGACATCCCCTGGGGTTGCCAGACTGAGTCCAGGGCGCCCAGTTACATTTGAATTTCAGGGAGACACCAAATAATTTTAGTATCTCTGTGTCCCACATGATGCTTACGTTTAACTGGATGTCCTGTATTTTATTTGCTAAATCTGGGAATTCTGTTTGGAATAAACGTGGGAATTAAGAGGTTTTTACGAACATGTAATTCTGTCTGACTTATAAATAAGGATGGTGAATGTTTTGAAAAGCAAAGTATTCAAATAGGTTTTTTATTTCTGAAATCTGAATGAAATGCTTCCACGTTAGCTTTATTAAAAATTTTTTTAATGTTTATTTTTGAGAGAGACAGAGAGAGAGAGACGCAGAGAGAGAGGGACACAGAATCCGAAGCAGCTCCAGGCTCTGAGCTGTCAGCACAGAGCCCGACGCGGGGCTCGAACCCACGAACCGTGAGATCATGCCCTGAGCTGAAGTCGGACACTTAACTGACTGAGCCCCCTGGGCGCCCCTCTTCCACATTAGCTTTAAAGCAACATCGACAGAGTGTCAGTGATTTCCCACGCGCCCACCAGCCGTGCATCTGGTGATGGTAACCGTTATAAAGGTCCGAAGAAACACAGATGTTTAGCGAAATATTTTCATAAGCCCCATTTGTTGTATTTTCCCATATTTTTACTTTTCCTGTTGTGTTTTCCTTCCTGATGTTCCAGGATCCCTTGTTTCGCATTTCCTTTCTATTTCAAGAGCTTTCTTGAGCCATTCCTTCCGCCCAGTCTGCTGGTGACAGACTCTGAGTTCTCCTTCGTCTGAGGATGTCTGCCCCCCCCCTTCAGTTTTGAAGGTATTTTCACTGATGGCTCTTTTCTTTCAGCACTTGACAGATACCGTGCCACTTTATTTTCGTCTCCATGGGTTTTGATGACAAATCATGTCATTCAAATTGTTTTTCCTACATGTACGATGCTTCTGGGGGCGCCTGGCTGGCTCGGGCGGAAGAGCCTGCGACTCTTGATCTGGGGGTCGTGAGTTCAAGCCCCACCTTGGGGTGTAGAGATTATTTAAATAATAAGTAAGTAAGTAAGTAAATAAATAAATAACTTTAAAAAAGATGTTTTTCTCTTGTTGCTTCCGAGGTGTTTTCTTTGTCCTTAGCTTTGAGGAGTCTATGCTGTGTCCTGATGCAGATTTCTTTGGGTTCATCCTTTCTGGCGTTTCCTTCGCTTCTTGAATCTGTACGTCTCTACGTGTGTATGTGTGTGTCCTTCCGTCTTCCCAGGACTCTGATGACATGAGTGTCACATCTTATGTCATTGTCCCACAGGTCCCTGAGACTATGAATTTTTGTTGCGAGTGTGCTTTTCCTGTGCTGTTCAGACTGGAAATTTCTGCTGTTCGCCCTTCCAGTTTACAGTTCTCTGCTCTGCCTTCTCTGCTGTGCTGTGGGACTGTCCAGTGAGTTTTTAAAAAAGCGTTGGTTACGGTATTTTTCAGTTACAAAATGTCCATTAGCTTCTCCGTATCTTCTGTTTCTTTGCTGAGGCTTCTATTTTTTCATTGAAATTTCGAGATATTTATAATTCCTTGTTGAAGCATTGTTATGATGGCTGCTTCAGAACCCGGGTAGCTCCAGCACATGCAATCTTGGCATTGGGATCTGCTGACCATCTTTTCTCATTCCCGTCGAGAGTTTTCTGTTTCTTGGAATGATGTGTGATTTTTGGTCGTACCCTGAACATTCTGGGTCTTTGGGGATTTTTTTCAATCTGCTTTAGCAGGTAACCCCCAATACCCCATCACTGGGAGGAGTTACTGTCAGGTGGGGTCAAAGTCCAGCTTCCCCTCGGGGCCTCTGATGACACCCTGGGGGGTGGAGAGGTGTAGGGGTGTGGGCGGCAGGGTGGTGTCCTCATTACCAGTGGGCGGTGTTGAAAGTCCTGACTCTCCACCAGGTTCCTCTGACAGCACCATGGTGTGTGTGTGTGTGTGTGTGTGTGTGTGTCTCTCTAGCTGATTTCCTCTGGACGAGGTTTATATCATAACACATCAGCCATCTCAGGGGAAGCCCCAAACCCAGTGCTACCCTGTCACTGATACTTAGAAGGACCTTAGATTTCAAATATTATCTTAACCTTTATAGAAAATGGGATGAAAACTGAAAGCACTAGGTTTTCAGAGCCAGGAGGGACAAGCAGCAGGCCGCTGGGGGCTGGGGACAGTGTCAGAGTCCTGGAGGGTCTTCCTGCTGAGTGAGACAAGCGCACCTGCCCTAACGCGAGTCTTCCTGTGGACACAGAACCTACTTGAAGGCCTTGGGGGGCTCTGGGTCTGCTGCCAGGTGGGCCTCTCGCCTCGGGCAGGATACCCGTGCTCTGGCTTCTGTCTTCCTTACTCACAAACCGCAGGGAGGAACCGACAGGCTCGGGTCAATACCTAAGCATCTTGGGCGTTTCCCATTCCTGTCTGCAATGGCAGCGTCAAAATGCAGGACGCCTCAGAGGAGCGGGGAGATTGGATTTGCCTGTGACTAAGCATGGGGAGTGTGTGGGGGGCTTCGAATCCAGTGTGATGAACAGCGGAACAGAATAAACCTTGGGGAGCAGCACATCCTAGGGTCTGGTGTGTGTCATCCATGTCTGGTGTGACTCTAGAAACAATGATCATTTTCCCCCAAAGGCCCTTAAAGTCTAAATCGACTTACAAGTCTGACACAGCCTGTTGTGGGGCATCTTGGGGGGCGGGGACCCTGGGAAGGGCCCATACCTGGGTCTTTGGCTGGGCCCTGACCTTGTCTTGGGCAGGCCCGGAGAAGAGGCAGTGGTCCTGCGGCATTTCACAGACCCGGAGCGGGCGCCGTGTGTTCAGAGTCAGTGAGAAGCATGAATAGGCTGCCTGGTGAGAGACAGTGATGAGAAAGGCCCTGTGGTCACTAACTGTCCTGGGTGTGAGATGTTCGGTCGCACAGTCTCCGTTGGTGCAGGGATTAGCGCAGGACCTGTCGGGCTTCCACGGTGGCCGTGCTGCCGGCAAGGCAGGACTGGTCCCTTTGGGGCACGGTGCATGATCACAATCCCGGGGGCAGTTCATCCGGTGCCTTGTACCCAGGGCAGAGCCAGGAAGGGGCCGGCTTCCAGAGCCCCAGGCAGTGGGGCCCTCAGGACTCCCAGTGGAGGAACTCCGAGCAGGCACAACGCAAACTTTTACTTCTGGCGAGAAAGGACGGTTTCTCAGCACTCAGCCCTGTGAGAGTGGATCGGGGTCTCGCCAGGGTTTGTATCTGCCCCCGCAGGGGAGGAGGCTGGGAGGGGCCGAGCACACTGCACCCCATGTACAGAGCCGCGGGAGAACGACAGCTTTAGCTGCACCACCCACTGCATTTAATACGGACCTCAGCCAGGGTTCCAGCAAGTTAGAGGTGGCCCTCACCCCGAGTTTTTATTGTTCAGTTGTTGGTCCTTTACTGTGTACCTTGGCCTGACGTAGGGCTGAGAAGAAGCGTTGTCTTATTTCACCCTTGACATTTTTATTGCCGGGAATTTTCAAATCTGTGGGAAAGACTGTTCAGGCTGCTTCCTTGGGAATTATTTAAAGAGAGACAGGTTAGCTACTGAATACAGGGAGAGAGGAAAAGAGTGAGGGGGAAGAGAGAAAGAGAAGACGCAGGAGGAAAGGAATTTAAAAGTAAGGAGCCCCTAATCACAGCCTTTTCCTTGTCTGCTTGTTCTTAGTATCATAATTTTCTAAGTGAGATGTACTTTGCTGATAGTTTTCTCCTCTCCATGAATCAGATGTGTACTGAGCCTCCAGTTCCTTCAGTGAGAGGGACTTGTCCCCAGCGCTGTGGCCTCGGCCATTTCTCTTCTCTGGGCCCGTGTCTCTTCACGTGCAGGAGGAGACCAAGAACGTCCTGCACTGCTTAGGCTGAGGCTTATTTCAAGGGTTAAATGAGCCCAAGCAGGGGATAGCTCGGGAAGGAGCACTGTGTAATGAGGCAGGTATTAAAGTAGCAGGGGAAAGGGCTCCCCGGGAGAAGCCACGCCTAGCCAACATCTGGGAGTCTACTAGGAGAAGGGGCAGGTCTGAGGGTGGAGGGACAGGGGATCTTGTGCAGAGGCCCATGGTGGAAGGGCGCCCAGCCACCCCAGGGGCTGAGGGGAGGCAGGCCAGTGAGGCTGGAGAGGCCAGCAGGTGGAGGTGATGGGTGAGCACCACTCTGGTCCTCAACCCAACAGCCTCAGGGAAGCCACCTAACCATTTAAGTGGGGGAAGTCACAATGGCACGTGCATCTTGAAAAGCTGTACTGGCCACGAGATGTCTAGGGGGAGCCAACGATTCGGCTGTTTCCGGAGGCCAGCTCGGACGCCGCAGCGCGGGTGGTGGTGTGGCCGGTGGGGTAGGGGAGCCGAATGGAGAAAAGGGGGCTGATACCAGGATTGTTCAGGGAGTCCGATCTTCTGGTCTTGGTCACTGACCAGATAATGAGTGCAGAGGAGCAGGAGGGTATCAAGGACTGTGCCTCGATTTCTACCTCCTGCGGCTGGGTAGTCTTGTCATCCACTGATGGGGCTGCTGCTAGACCAGGCCTGGTCTCGGAGATGTTCAGTTTGAGGCATCTTCCAAGCAGCCTAGTGAAAGATGCGGAACGGGTATAGTTGGATGTACAATTTTAGAGTTTAGGGGTGAGATCTGGCCCCTGACTGGGTCACCAGGCACCGTGGATACTTCGCTTTTAAAGTCACGTACTGGGTTCTTTTTTGTTTTGAAACATTATTTCCCTCTTTTTTCCTTTTCTCAGTGAGATAATTTATATATGATGATGAGTACAAATCCTATGTTTAGCCTGAGTCATTGTTACACACACGTGCACACACACACCTCTGTCTCTGTCTCAATCTCTATAGCATCATTTATATATGTTCATATTGAAATAATAATCACCTGTATCAGGATGTTTTAAGTTCCTAGCACCCCAAAGCCTTCCTCACATCCCTTGCATGTGATATTTCCCTCAGAGATCACCATTTTTTGACCTCTAGCACCATTGCCTGTAAATGGATCCCATAGTACGTATTTTTATACCTGAGTTGTTTACCCAACATTATGTCTGAATTTAACCATATTGTTTTGTATAGCAGTTTTTTAAAATTGGCATGTAGAAATCCGATATATGAATATACTATGTTTTATTTGTTTATTCTACTGTTAATGGACATTTGAATCGTTTCTACGTTGTTATTCTCTTGTGACTTTTCCTCTTGATCCTGTGTCCAGTGTGTCTGGTAATTTTTGATTGCATGTTGGGCATCGTATCAGAAATTGATGCAGTTCTGAATGACATTATTTTCCTTTAGAGAGGGTTTACTTTTGCTTATGACAGGCAGTTAGAGTAGGGGCAGACTGATTGAATTTAATGAGATAGTGAGGTGATTTGAGGTGGTTTTCGTCTTGGTGAGGCCAAGTATATTTCTGGATTGTCTTTATTCACAGACGTGCTCCTTGATGCACCCTGAACTCCGATTACTCCACAGCATAGTGGGGGTGCCTGAAGCTCTGCTTGGCTTTTTGGACTCTTGACTTTTGCTTTCTCCAGGGCCCGTCAGCCATGGGGTGCTGTGTGCGAGTCAGGGGTCGCTTTGAGGAGATGCCACTCCTTGATGAAGCCTGTCGGGCTCACTTATGCACATTCTCCTCGTCTCCTAAGGCCCTCGCGTTTTGGCTGACTGGCTTCCTTGAACTCCAGCTTTTTGTTTTTCTCTCTCGACCTGTGAGAGCGATGAAAACCTGCTTCTCTCACAGCCACTTTCTGCTTGGCCTCCAGTCCTCTCCAATCCATGCTGCTGAGAAACTGTCAAACACCCGGAGGGTGGGAGCAGCACTCGGTGTCCAAGTCCCACCGGTCAGTTCTCTCGTCCCTGGGATCTTTGTGTTTCATCCAGCATTTCTTGTTAGTGTTGGCAGGGAGTTGGGGTCCGATACGAGCTCTTCTGTCACGATCGAGCAGATTGATGAAATCATTCCAGACCACTTGTTTCAGCAGCAGTTTGCATTTTATCAGATGAGTGTTAAATTTGATTTTCATAACTGTCCCATGAAGTAGGCAGCAGAGTTATTGCTGCTACTTTACCGATGGGGGACACCGAGGCCCAGAGGGCTAAAGCGGCTGAGGGAGCCTCTGTAGTTAGTATGTGGTGGGCCATCTTTAACCCTTACTTGACACTCGAGGCCCACTTGCACTGTACCTGACACCATTTAATAGAACCCAAACCGTGCTCAGGGAGCAGGAAACGGCAGTAACTGAAGAAGGGGAACCTGGTGGGTGGTGGTGCAGTCACTGAGTTAAAAGGAAGGTGCTCAGTGAAACATGAGTGAAAGTCTCTATAAACAAATGCCATGTGGATGCAATTATTTTCACTCTAAGTGACTGGAAAGTCCCAGCAGCAAATAAAGCTGCTCCATGTGCGGTGAATGGGGCCATCTGAGCAGAGGCCCAGAGAAGCAGAGCCCGAGACCGGCCCCCTGGGAACAGAGGCCCGGGGACTGTGGGGCGCCCTCTGCTGGTTGGCTGCTCTGGGTCGCCTCTTCAGATGCAAAGGGCAGCATTGCCGGGTGAATCATGGGCTTTCCGTGGCTGGCGTTGGTGGCTGGCACACTGATTTCATGAGCAGGGGTGTGGCGCCCTTGAGACATAGAGCCTGGTCTGAGCCACCCTGAGCCACCACTAGGGAAAGGCGGCAACGGGGAAGGACCCCCTTTATTGTCTGTGCATATGGTGAGGGGTGGCTTCCTGGGAGTCCCCTGCACCTTGTGTACCCCGGTGTGGTGTGAAGAACAGTCCGGGGGGTCTGGAGGCCGACACGGAGCCGGCCCCGGGGGTGCTTGAGGAAAGCCCGAGAGAAAGGGTGGACAGCCCTTACCTGGTGTGACTGCCTGACGGGACCCAGGCTCTTCCGACCGTCTCTCACGTTTGCTGAACATGGATTCTCAGGGCAGGTGGCACGAGGTCCCCTAGTCACCGTGCCTCGCCTGGAGTCCCCTCGGCTCTGGGCCCCGTGAGTCCGGTGTGGTCTCCTGGGAAACCCTCCTTCAGCCCCCTCAGCACAGGGTGCGAGGTCAGCAGGGCCCCCGTGAGGGAGACGGGGTGCCACTCTGCTCCCAGACGCGCACCCTTCACCCCCTCACATGAGCGCTCTGGTCCCCTGCAGGGGCCAGGAGGCTCCAAGTGTTTCTAGGGGCGCAGACCCACGGGTCATGCTTCTGGGGCCTCGCTGGCCGTTCCTGGAGCGCCTCCCACGTCGGGCGCATTGAGCGCCACTCAGGCGTCCCTCTCCTCGGCGCTTTGTGTCACTTCAGTTAGGAGTGTCGGCACTCAGAGCTTGCTCCTCAGATCGCGTTACGGATTGAATCGCGTTCCTTGAAACTCGTGTGTTAAAGTCCCAAACCGCAACGTGACTGTGTTTGGCGACAGTGCTTCTCGGGAGGCGATGGAGGCTAAAAGGGGCCGTAAGGGCGGAGCCCCGGTGTCCTCATAAGGACGGAAGAGGCACCAGAGATCTCGTACTCTGCGAGGCACGGAAGAGAGGCCGTGCGGGCACAGCGAGGAGGTGGCTGTCCCCGCGCCGGGAAGAGACCTCGCCAGCCACCAGCCCTCACGGCCCTTCGCCTCGGACTTCCGGCTGCCAGGGCAGGAGGGAACACACTGCTGCCGTCGAAGCCCCGTGGGTGGTCCTCCGTGACCGTGACCGCGACCGCGGCCGGAGCTGACGCCGCAGCTGCCCTTTACGACCCCCCGCGGCCTGGACATCTGACTCCCCACCTCCCCCG
>CM053578.1:104539365-104567809 GCA_028646485.1 Cryptoprocta ferox
CACACACACACACCCATCACACACACACATCACACATATATCACACACACACACACACACCTGCATCACACACACACCCACACATCACATGCATGCTTCACATCTCTCTCTCTCTCTCCTCACACGCACACACACACATGCACACACACCGTCTACCCCCACAACTGTGGTGCGGTGTGTGTTTGGCATCTGGTTATGTTTAGTGACAGGATTTGCCCTTGTTCGGAACCGCAGGCGTGGGGACCGGGCGGCTCCCTCACTGGGAAGGGCTGGCGGCCACCTGGCCTCACACACTCACCTTTCCGAGGGCAGGAAGTGCTCACCAGTGCGGGCCGGGGGGAGTCCAGGGGGATGGAAGGCTTGAGGACGCGGCTTTCTGGGCTGGGGCTGGCCTTCAGTCATGGGGCGAACGTCCTGGCCTAACCCCCACTACTCGGGCAGGTGGCCTGATTTGGGCTCGAGTCGTGGTAGGCGTAAATACATCGAGACGAGCTCATGCTGCGGTATGACCCTAAAGAGGACCCTGAATCCCAGGACTGGCGTCCTTGGAAGGGGAGGGAGAGGGAGGCCTGGACGTGGAGGCCTGAGGGAGAGCCGGAGGGAATGCGGCCCTGCGGGGACAGGGCGGAGGCTGGCCTCACGCGGCCTCCAGGAACTAAGGTCGCGTTGCTGGCGCAGCCGCAGGCTGGAGGGAGGCCCCACGTCTGTCCCTCCTGAGCTGCGAGGGACACATTTCTGCGGCGTCAGCGCCCCCAGTCTGTGGTCCCGTGTTACAGCAGCTCCAGGAAACGGACCCCATTCCACCAGTTTTTCTGGAGCCCAGTTAAGTGACAGTCACTGCTCTTGGTGCCCCGTGATTCGGGGGACCTGGCCCCGCCCTGCTGGGACCTTCAGCCCCGGGACCCAGGAGACGATGGGTTGGCGTGTGGCCCCAGAGGAGGGATTCCGGCCTACTTGGTGATGTGTCCTGGGGCTTGGGGATCTCGTGGGGAGAGGATTTTTCCAGAACAGTCTCGTAGATTGGGGATGGGGGAGGGTAGACTAACAGCGGCCTGTGCCAGGGCCCTGAGGGGTGAAAGGGCACGGTTTAAAGTTCAAGTTTAATGAGAGCATCCTGGACAAGGTCTGAATCAGCTTCTAAAGGGCACCGGCTCCCCAGGTGCAGGGGGGGAGGTGGCTGGTTTGTGTGGCAGGGCCTCCAGCCCGGCCTCCCCCGGCTGCACCTCCGTGTTGGGCCTCCAGCCGCACATTCCAGAAGTTGCTTTAATTAGCCTCACCTTTGGCCTACATGGCCGGAGGCCCGAGGTGGGCTCCACAGTCTTATAAAGTGTTCAGAGTCGTTCACGAGCCGAGGGGCCGCCCTTTGATCATGCTTCGAGGGTCGTGCTGTGTCTGGCGATCGTCAGTCTTGACAAACTTCCCCTCCTTCCCGCGCGCTCCCTGCCCCCCCAGGTCAGCTGTTCTCCTCCCCGCTCCATCGGAAAGTCCTGGGTGGAGGGTGAGTGACCTCAGTCCAGGTGGCTCCTGTCGCAACCCACTGCCGTTGGGCCTCACCCTGGCCCCGGCGCCGGGCACCCAGAATCCTTATTTCCGCTTGCTCTGACGCCCCTCGGCAGGGCCTGCGCCCCAGGGGGCCTTCAGGACTGTTCTGCTTCCTCTCAAAGGGAACCGCACCGCTTGCCAGGAGCATTTTATAGAAGGACTTCGAAAAAAGGAATTCCTCTGCCTCAGGGCTGCCGCCCCTCTGAATGGCGCGACCCCCCCTTCCAGGGGCTGCTCCAGCCCCGGGGCTGTGCGTTGTTCGCCCTGGAATGTTCTCTGATTCCAACTACTAGTTTTTGTTTCTCTGCCTCTGCTCTCTGCGGAGCCAGGAGGGGTGTGAATCACGAAGGAATGTGACTTTGACCACGGCCTTTGTGCACGGCTCTAGGCTGGGCGGCTGGATGTGTTTAAGCCCCTCCACTACCCTCCCGCCGCCCGACGTCTTGCTTCAAGTGAAGTTCTCCACCTTCTCAGACTCCTCCCGCCGCACCCGTGGATTTGGAAAACGGGCCGCCTCGTGGGACCCTGATGACAGTGGCGTGGTGTGGCCAGGCTGTCGGAGCCGCTCTCTCCGGCAGAGGCCGGCTGGGCTCCCCGCGGCCTCCCGGGAGGCACGAGTGATGTGCAAGACCTGCCTGGCATCCGTCTTGGGCCCTGTGCTCACAACAGGTGGCCAGAAGGGGGAAGGCCCTGGCCTTGCGGCCCTCACACGTGTTCCGGTTCCTGCCCCTCGGCTCGTGTGCACCTGCTCTGAGATGTTTATTCTCTGGTACCTCTGGGAAGCTGGCTTTCTGTGGTGTGTGTGTGTGTGTGTGTGTGTGTGTGTGTCTGTGTCTGTGTGTGTGTCTTATCAAGAAAACAACAGTGGCTTTGAAGAAAGTAGCTGAACACCAAATATTGAACATCACTTATATGCTTCTAGAGCATGGCTCTTAACCGGGGTGACTCTGCCCCCACAGGGACAATGGCCACGGCTGGGGCATTTGTAGTGAGCACACGTGAGGTGGCTGCGTCCAGTGGTAGGGAACAAAGGTGCTGCTCGACTGCCTGCAGAGTACAGGCCCCCTCAGCGCAGCATGACGCAGCCCAGATGTCAGCCGTGTCGCCCCGAGGCTTTGTCGTCTGCAGCCAGATGTGCTGGAAACAGGCCGTTGGGTCCCGTGGAAGGTGTTTGCTTTTCTCTCCTCTGTGTCTCTCCAAAGAGCAGGTGGGTCCTGCTGGAGGTCTCCTCGGCCGGAAGTGCACAGCCACACTAGGACACAGCCACGCTAGGAGGGCACACAGACATGCTAGGACACAACCACGCTAGGACACAGTCATGCTAGGACACAACCACGCTAGGACACAACCATGTTAGGACACAACCACGCTAGGAGGGCACACAGACATGCTAGGACACAACCACGCTAGGACACAGTCATGCTAGGACACAACCATGCTAGGACACAACCACACTAGGACACAGCCATGCTAGGAGGGCACAACAGACATGCTAGGACACAACCACGCTAGGACACAACCACGCTAGGATACAGCCATGCTAGGACACAGACACGCTAAGGCACAGCCACGCTAGGACACAGACACGCTAAGGCACAGCCACGCTAGGACACAGCCACACTAGGAGGGCACACAGACACACTAGGACACAACCACGCTAGGACACAGACACGCTAAGAGGGCACACAGCCACACTAGGACACAGACATGCTAGGACACAACCACGCTAGGACACAGCCACGCTAGGAGGGCACACAGCCACGCTAGGACACAGACATGCTAGGACACAACCACGCTAGGACACAGCCACACTAAGAGGGCACACAGCCATGCTAGGACACAGCCACGCTAGGACACAGCCATGTTAGGAGGGGACACACACGCTAGGACACAGCCACACTAGGACACAGCCATGCTAGGAGGGCACACAGACATGCTAGGACACAACCATGATAGGACACAGACACCCTAGGACACAGTCACGCTAGGACACAGACATGCTAGGACACAACCATGCTAGGACACAGCCATGCTAGGAGGGTATACACACGCTAGGACACAGCCATGCTAGGACACAGCCATGCTAGGAGGGCACACAGACATGCTAGGACACAACCATGGTAGGACACAGACACACTAGGACACAACCACGCTAGGACACAACCATGCTAGGACACAACCACGCTAGGAGGGCACACAGACATGCTAGGACACAACCACGCTAGGACACAGCCATGTTAGGAGGGGACACACACGCTAGGACACAGCCACACTAGGACACAGCCATGCTAGGAGGGCACACAGACATGCTAGGACACAACCACGCTAGGACACAGACACGCTAGGACACAACCACACTAGGACACAGTCACGCTAGGACACAGACATGCTAAGACACAGCCACGCTAGGACACAGCCACACTAGGACACAGCCATTCTAGGAGGGCACACAGACACGCTAAGTCACAGCCACGCTAGGACACAGCCACGCTAGAAGGGCACACAGACACACTAGGACACAACCACACTAGGACACAACCACACTAGGACACAGCCACACTAGGATACAGACACGCTAGGATATAGCCATGCTGGAGGGCACACAGACACGCTCGAACTCTGCAGGATGCGTGACATCATGTGTAGGGTGTTGGCAACAGAGGAAACTCACCCTACTGCTGGTGCCCAGGGCTTTTATTGGGGTCAGTGTTCGGAATGAGCCCATTGGCCTGTGAGAAGTAAGAGAGATGATTCATTCTCAGAAAGACCAAATGAAAGCTGTGCCATCCAGTTAGCAGTAGGTTTACAGCCTTTTAGGAATATGTACGAACTGCCACCCCCCCTTCTCCAATATGGAGTCCCAAACCCTTAGACACGTCACTTCTTGGTTCTTCTTTCCCTCTCTGTTTCGCAGGCTTATTTTTCATGAGGTTTGCAATGAGCATGCGCCAAAGAACTGAAGTCTCTGCGTCACCTCAGGGAATGTACATTTGTTCCAGTCAGACTACTTTTTGACCTTACGTGGGCACAGGCGACTCCGGGGAAGGCTGTAATCTCTGCAGTACTCAGCCAGTGAGGGACCAGGGGAGGGACTTAGGTGCTAGGAGATAAACTGCCTGCTGTAAATTGGGTCAGGGGGCTTAGACTCAATCAAAGAAGGGACACGGAGACTCAGCACAGTGAAACAAGGCTTTAATCAACGTTCTCGCAAGAGCAGGTGTCTGAAGGGCAGGCACACTCGGGGCCGTTACAGCAGACAATTTATGCCCTAGCACGCAAGTCCCTCCCCTGATTCCTCATTGGCTGAGTACTGCAGAGGTTACAGCCTCACCCGGAAGTCCCCTGTGCCCGCAGAGCAGAGAGGGGAAGAAGAGCCAGGAAGTGACGTGACTAAGGGTTTGAGACTCCATTGTGGGGAAGGTTCATACGCATTTCCGATAGGTTGTAAACCTACTGTTAACGGGACAGCACGGCTTTTATTTGGTATTTCTGAGAATGAATCATCTCCTTTACTTCTCACAGTCACTCACATAGGCATACAGTGTCCATATGACTGACCTCAGCTACTCAGACTCCAGCCCCCAAAGCTGCCAGGACAGCCCCGATGAGGCCAGATAGAAACTGCTAGTCGTGATCGGTTAATAGAAGACTCACACAGGTAGAGATGATGATAGGAGCCCAAACCTCCTTTGGATGGTTCCCCAGTCATTCCCCAGACAGGCACCTCCCTTCAGAGCAGAGAGCAGGTTCAAGTCACTCCAATTATGCTTTCCAGGTGACATTGAGCAAGAAGTATATGGCTTCCCATCTGGTTGCAAGAGGTGGTGGAAAGGATAGCCCTCTGCCAGGAAAGGGGGGTCAGCCCAGCAATGTAGTCTTCCTCTCCTGGTGGACAGGGGCCAATGAGCCCCTTGGGTGCAGATTTTAACCCTTAGTGCCATGTTGGGGGGCATTGGTGCCCTGGATGCTATGTTTCAGGGCTGACCAGTCCCTCTCTGCTAAGCGGAATGAAGTGTAGTTTCTTACCTTTCTTTATGTCCCTTTACTGTACTCCACTTATGATCTTGCTCTTTTAAATATTTACTCTATCTATATTCAGAACCACAGCGTTATAATTTTTTTTTGAGAGAGAGATAGAGTGGGTGCCATGCCCCATGTGGAGCCTGATGTGGGGCTCAATCTTACGACCGTAGGATCATGACCTGAGCCAAAACCAAGAGTCAGATGCCTAATGGACCGAGCCACCCAGGTGCCCCACACAGTGCTATAATTTTATTTTATTTTATTTTTTTATTTTATTTTTTTTTTATAATTTTAAATATCAAACATAATCTCAAAAGCTTGGGAGGAGAAGGAAAGCCTATGGTAGTTCTCCGTGTCTTTTTCTTGTGTGTATTTTTCCTTCTTTCCGATGTCCCAGATTCCTTCTTCTGCTGTTTGCTTTCTGCTCAGAAAACTTCCAGAAGCCATCCTTTAGGACACATCTGCTGGCTCTCCTTCACCTGAGAATGTCTTGATTTCCCCCTTCATTCTGGAAGAATAGTTACCCTGAGTAGCTCATTCTGGGCAGACGGTTCTGTCTCCACACTTGAACTCTTGTGCTGCTTCCTTCTTGACTCTGGGTTTCTCATGAGAAATCCAGTGTCATTCGCATTGTTTTCTATTCTATAGTACGGTGGTGTTTTTCTCTGGCTGCTTTCAGGATCTTTTCCTTGCCCTGAGCTTTTAGACATTAATGTGATGTGTCTTGGCGTAGGTTTCTTTGGGTTTAACCTGTTTAACCTGTTTGGAGCTTGTTAAGCTTCTTGAATCTGTAGGTTTATGTCTTCTGTCAAATTGGTGAAGTTTCCAGCTATCTTTGAAGGTTTTTCAGCCCCTTCTTCTTTCTCCCCTCCTTCCAGGACTCTGATGACATGAACATTTGATCTTCTGTTATAGGCCGCCGGGTCCTTGAGACTCGGTAGTGTCATTTTCCGGAACATTTTCTCTCTGTGTTCAGCTTGGACAATGTCTGCTGCTTTGTCTCCTAGTTTACTGTGTCCTTTGTCTGTCCTCTCCATTCTGCTGTTGAACTTAACCACTGAGCTTTACGTTGAACTTTTTAGGTCTTACATTTGCATTACAAATATATTCTATTTCTTTGCTGAGGCTTTTGATGTTTTCATTTGTTGCGATCATATTTGTAATTGCTTGTTGAAGCATCTGTGTCATGGATGCTTTAAAATCTCGGACAGATCATTCTTACTCCTCTGCCCTCTCTTGGTAGTCTTTTTTCACTCCGTTTGAGATCTGCATTGTTCTTGGTGTGATGAGTGATTTTGGCCCAAAGCCTGCAGCCCTCCTCTGGGCTCCCCACTCGCCCTTGCTCTTGTGGGCAAGGGAGCGGCCTCAGGGTTCTCTGCAGCGTTTGGCTGGAGCAGAACAGTTTTGTCTAGAAGTTCTCTGCCCGGCGGTGGTGCAGCCTCTTTTCTGATCCTCTAGCTGGAGACAGCAGACTTTTTTTGGGACTTTTTTGGGTCTTTGCCCATTGACCTTTCTGGGTTGCAGCCTCCTCCATCTCCCAAGTCTGGAATATACTAGGCAAAAGCAAAGCCACCCCCCACCCCTGCCCAACCCCCCAGTGTGTGGCCCCCAGGTCCTGAGGGCCCCAGTGGTCTACCACCTCTCAGGGTGCTTTGTGTTTGCTTTGGATATAATGTTCAGAGCGTTCAGCTCTGCTGGGTGGAAACGAGGGAAAAAGTAGGTCTGCTTCATCTTCTCAGAAGCAGAAGGGTCATGTGTTCTTTTTTACAATCAGAAAAAAAGAAAATGCTAGAGTGTTTGATCAAACTGTCCCATGTTAACTGGGTTGAAGGGATCAGAGAACGAATGGAAGGCCACCTTCCAGCTGACATAAATCTGAGCCAAAACTCAGGGGGCTGCTTGTAACAGAGCCAAATAATAAAATCACTCCTTTGCTCATAAATTTTTCTATTTAGATGTTTTGACCAGCATTGCCAGTGAAATTTTGTATGTTTACATTCGTCCATGACAAAGGGAGTTTGCTACAAGGAGAAATTGCAACCCTGCGTAGTTCACAAACTTAACAACTGAGACGTTGGGTGTTCGTGTCCCTGTCCTTACTTCTCTCCGGCTTTTAGCTGAACCAGTGAGCATTTTTGTACCAGAAATCCTTCCCAAAAGGTCTGCTTGAGTGTTCCAGGAGATCGGGACAGTGACAGAGCGGGGGGCATGCGGGCGGCCTCCACTATCCCAAACCGTGTCCTCCTTCAGACAGGAGAGCAGGGATGGGGTTTCCAGACCCAAAAGGAGGCTGAGAATGACCATAGCACTTCCTTTTCTGGGCAACACATGAGGGAGACAGTCCATGGGGCTGAGGATGGAAGGGGAAGGTGGCAAGACCCTGCAGAGTCCCCTGAGCCCCGGGACCTCTCTGTGCTCATCCCCCTGTCCCTCACACCTCATCTGTGCCTTATTGACCTGGGTGAAGAGAAGGATTTCTGTTTTTCTCTTGTCATTACCACGGTCACAAGGACGGTTGGTGCCATGTGACCCTAGTGGTCAGTGATATAGTTTGGGCTCTTGGATGCTGTCACTACATTCATTCATTTGTTCCTTCCTCGAATGTGCTCAGAGCACCGACTCTTGGATGAACTGTGTGCACCTGGCTTATAGCTTTCATGAGATTCTCATCACACCTTCTGGTGATATCTTGGTGGGGAGACATGTAATTGTGCACTTCCTGTGCACGCAGTGGGGCTTTTTAAAATTTTTAATGTTCATTTATTTTTGAAGGAGAGAGAGAGAGAAAGAGCATGACCAGGGGAGGGACAGAGACAGAGGGAGACACAGAATCCAAAGCAGGTTCCAGTCTCTAGGGTGTCAGCGCAGCGCCCGACGTGGGGCTCGAACCCACAAGCTGCGAGATCATGACCTGAGCCGAAGTCGGATGCTCAGCCGACTGAGGCCCCCCCCAGGCGCCCCACAGTGGGGTTTTCATAGCTCGCTGGCCAAAGGGAGGCAGAGACTAGATGTGCTGGCGTGAACAAGCCAGGTGATCACCCGCTGGGCCTGGACCCTTCCAGCGAACACGGGTTTCAGTCACTCATGCACAGAGGCTTTGCCACCCGGTTCATCGTCAGCCCGCTTCCTTCAGAACCGGCAAAATACGTGCCTGGATACACCCCTCTGCCCCCCATCTGTGTATATCCAAGACCTCGGTTGCATTCTCAGGGAAAGATGTCCTCTTCCACTTCCTCCCCGGGCCCTCTGTCTCCTTCTCCAAGAGGCACAACATCAGACGAGTGTTACGTCCCCTTTTCTTCCCTCCTTTGTTGCACCTGCATAATGTAAAAACCTAATAAACTAGGGAACAGATGTGAATCACCCCGAGCCTCAGCCGTAATTTCTACTCTGCCACTAATTGGCTGTGCCACTTCGGGAAAGTCAGCCACCATTCCTGACCTTCAGTTCCGGATGGTCATAACCAGAGGGGTTCATATGGGAACCCCTCGAAAGGGCGCTTGCTTTAGGCAACAGCCCGGATCTTGTTCTTTTCACCACAACTCAGACTGCAAGGTGAAAGTGTCTCACTCCCCGGGGCAGACTGATCTTAACCCAGGAGGACCCTCAAATAAGACAAGTCTTCTTTTTTTTTTTTTTAATGTTTTTTATTTATTTTTGAGAGACAGAGAGAGACAGCGCAAGCAGGGGAGGGTCAGAGAGAGAGGGAGACACAGAATCTGAAGCAGCTCCAGGCTCCGAGCTGTCAGCACAGAGCCCGACGCGGGGCTTGAACCCACGAACCGTGAGATCATGACCTGAGCCAAAGCCAATGCTTAACCGACTGAGCCCCCCAGGACAAGTCTTCTTGATGTAGTCAATTCCTGGCTGTAAGATAGCCAGAGACCTGTTTCTTTTTCCTTTTTTAAAATGTGGCTGCTGAATTTAACATCGCGTCTCTGCCACATTAAAAATAGTACAAAGAAACAGGTGACATTCATTTTAATATATATTTTTTTAAATTTTCTTTTAGTCTTTATTTATTTTTGAGAGAGAGAGAGAGAACATGAGCAGAAGAGGGAGACACAGAATCCGAAGCAGCTCCAGGCTATGAGCTGTCAGCACAGAGCCCGACGCGGGGCTCGAACCCACGAACCGTGAGATCATGAGCTGAAGTCGGCCGCTCAACCGACTGAGCCACTCAGGCACCCCCATTTTAATATATTTTTAAGTCTACTCTGTTTAAAATATTATTTCAGGAACCCCTGGGTGGCTTAGTCCATTGAGCGTCCGACTTCGGCTCAGGTCATGATCTCATGGTTCGTGGGTTCGGGTCCCACTTCGGGCTCTGTGCTGACAGCTTGGAGCCTGGAGCCTGTTTTGGATTCTGTGTCTCCCTCTCTCTGCGTCCCCCCCCGGCCCCCCCCTTGCACTCTGTCTCTCTCTCTCAAAAGTAAACATTAAAAATTTTCTAATATTATTTCAACCTGTAAACCGTATAAAAGTTACCAATGAGATAGTTCATGTCCTTCTTTCACACCGAGTCTTCGACACTGGTGTGTATTGGACACTGACTGCACATCTCAATGCCGCACGTGGCCGGTGGCCACTGCACAGGTGGGGCAGGTCTAACAGGTGACACGGGGCTGGGCAGGAGGCTTGGTGCTTGGCTGGCTCAGGGGGAGGGTCAGGTCCCCAGGAAGGGAGCGGGGGTCTCCCTTGGGCCGATTCTCCTCTCTCTCCAAGAGGACTCAGTGGACAGGAAGATGAGTGTGGGGGTGTGGGAAGTGCATCTGATTGGGAGCGGCCTCCCCCTGGGCTGTTCAGAGACAGGCTCCCATTTCCCAAGACAGGCTCTCAGTTACCGGGGAGGTGGGCAGACCGTGAGGAGCCACCTCAGTGACCCCAGAGTCCGCGGCGACACGGTCTGGGTTGGGCTCCTGGACGAGGGTCCTGGTGCACCCTTTGTGGCTCTGGCCAGCGTGTCAGGGGGAGAGAATTGCTGTCCCCTCACTGCTGCAGGGAGTAGAGGAAGGCTGGGTAGGGGTCGGTGGTGAAGGCTTGTCTCAGGGAGTCTGCGTCCCCCCAGTGAGGACACCTGGACTCTCGCTGCAAGTTGCTGACTCCAGACCCCACCCACTCCTGAGATGTCAGCGCGCATCCCGGTGTCTGCTCTGACCGTTCACGTGTCATCATCAGCTCACACGTTGCTGCTTTCCCGCCAAACCCAGGGACGGGCTGGCTGCAAACTTGGTAGCTCCGAGAGTCTCACATTTTGTCCAAATACTGGTTGTGGTTTTTAAAAAAAATTTTTAATGTATTTTTTTAAAGTTTATTTATTTTGAGAGAGAGAATGTGCGGGAGGGGCAGAGAGAGAGAGAGAGGGAGAGGGAAAATCCCAAGCAGGGTCCGCGCTGTCAGGGCAGAGCCTGATGCGGCGCTCGAACTCCCAACCAGGAGATCATGACCTGAGCTGTAACCAAGAGGCGGATGCTGAACCGATGGAGCCCCCCAGCGCCCCCCCCCACCTTGTGTCTTTATTGGTGAGCCGTGTCTCTGTCTGCCTTTGGCATAATCAGGGTCAGAGCGGGGACAGGGTGTCACGGCCTGACAGGGCGGCTTTCCTTCCCGGGATGCGGAGTGCTCCCCAGCCCAGGGGCCTCAGGCACCTCGGGGCAGCTCACCTGGGGCGGGAGGCAGGGCTGAGGCTGCCGCGGCTGGAGGCCCCCAGGGCCCGCTGAGTGGGCCGCCTGTGCTCTGACCGGCCTGTTCCCCCCGCAGGGGAAGGAACCAAGCTGAGAGCTGAGAAATCCTAATAAAACACCACTCCCGGGAAACCACTTAAATGAATCACTGCTAAGGTAATAGTAACCCTTTTGGCAAATGCATTTTCTCTGTCCCCAGCCAGAATCTGTTCTGTCTTACAAAGGGCCCCGTGACAGGCGGTGGGGCAGGACCCGCCGAGCGGACCTTCTCGCGGCTCTTCATTCTGCTCTTTTCACAGGGCTGGGCCTGACCAGGAATTTAGAAGACTCTGATGCTTAATGAAACATTCCGGGGCTGTACGTGTTTAACGGATAGATGTATTTATTGGGGTCCTAGTCCGAGCAAAATAAGCTTTAAAAATATTTTTATACTGATCTCATTTATAGTTTCATAATAAGCGATTTTTTGGGGGAGGCCAAGGGCTGCGTCAGCCCCCCAGGTAGGTTGAGGATATCGGAAGGGTCATTGATCGTTTTCTCCCAGTTAAACTCCACTCCATACCGGCTAGTGGAGAGGCTGAGGGCTAACAAATTCAATTCACCTCTTTCGCGGTCGCGGAGCTCAGATGTGAGGTGCGTGGAGCAGCCCGGGGGCACCCCCCCTGCAGTGTCACCTCTGGCAGGTGACAGGCCCCAGCGTCACTTCTCTGTTGCAGGGAGACCTGCCAGGCAGCGGTTCTGACTCAGGACCGCGCCACACACTCTGCCCTCTTTTCTGACTCAGACCCACCTGGGGTCACCTTGAGGGCCTCGATCTCCTTGGCGGCCTCATTCCCTCGTCTTTACAGTTAGGGGTGTCGGTGGGCAGCAGATGCTTTCCTGGCCCCCGATGTCACCGCCCCAACAGCAGTGCGCTTCCCCTGCGTCCAGGGTGGACCCCGAGCACTAGCTTGGGTGGCGCTGTGATTTGTAGGCTTTGGTGCCAAAGGAGAACACAGGGCCCCTTGTTCAAAAAGCAGGAACAAAGCTTTTCCTGTGGTTTCTCTTTTGAAACCTGTCACAGTGCTTTTCTTATTTGCTATATAATGTTGTACAGTATAGACCCCCACGGGGGCCCGGGCCCACCATGTGACTTGGCGCTTGCCCCCAGCCCTGCCCCCACCTGCCCCCAGCCCTCAGGTACAGGTCATTGGGCTGGGCAGGCGGCAGGCTCCGTTGTCCCACTGGACTCCATTTACCACACACGAACTCGAAGGGATTTATGAAGAATCTCAAGACCTTGACCAGCACGTGCAGGACGAGCTCGGTGTGCCGTGTGACCCGACACGGCTGCCTGCCCGGGGAGCCGGCCCGGTGCCTGAGGAGGGACACTGCCCCGAGGGACTGACCCCCGCTTGGGCTGAATGCTGCTGTCGGCTGGGCCTTCCGGCCTGGAGGGAGGGTCGCTTGGGCTCCTCCAAGTCAAGCTTCTGTCACTGGCTGAGACGAGGCCCCGGGAAAAAGTCGTTTCTCCAAACCGCCTGGGGTTCCCTGCTGATCACTTGATTCTACTAGTCTGCCCTTTTATCTTCATCATCATTATTATTAGATGTTTATTTTTTTTGAGAGAAAGAGAGAGAGAGAGAGAGAGAGAGAGAGCGAGCATGAGTGGGGGAGGGGCAGAGAGAGAGGGAGACACAGAATCCGAAGCAGCTCCGGGCTCTGAGCTGTCAGCACAGAGCCCGACGCGGGGCTCGAACTCACCAGCTGTGAAATCATGACCTGAGCAGAAGTCCGACGCTTAACCGACTGAGCCCCCCAGGCGCCCCAATTATTATTTTTTAAAATCACTTTTACCAACCTGTAGGGTACAATTCTGGAAGGAAGGAGGCGTGGACTTTGGTATAGATCCTCACTTTGTCCACAGAGAGTCATGTTAATCTTCCTTGTCACCTGCAGTGGGACTTAGAAGTACCTGCTGGTTGTAGAGTTAACCCTGGGGTTCAGTCCGTTTACATGACAGATGAGCCTTCGTGCTAAGTCTGCTATATTTAAAAGGCCTAAGAGCGCACTGTCCCAAGGGGAGGTCTGGCTGGGCCCTGGGACCCGCCTGTTTATCACAGAGCTGTTTAAAGGAAACCCCTCCGGGCACACCTAGCTCCTCCGCAGGAAAATGGCCAGCAGGGCAGATGCAGAGCGAGGGAGACACAGATAGGAAACACCTGTTCCCCGGCTGAGCTGGGCCAGGCCTTGTTTCACATTTGCGTGTTTTCCTTTCAGTGCGTTCAAACTCAATATAGCGGTGAAATTAAGTACATCAGCAACCTATAGCTACCACACCAAATGCATAAATGCTGGGATTTAAAAAATCTGTAATAACGGGGGTGGGGGGTGAGTCTGGCCCCCGGCCAGCCCGGGTTGGCGTACAATGGGGTCAGTGTGTGAGCTCTGGCCCGTCAGTGCCGGCGAGACCACAGGCAGGAGGGCGAGTTTCCTCCCCGGGTGGCCCGGCCAGAGGATCAGGTCCGAGGAAGGCTCCAGTGGGCCCCGGGGGATGGGGAGGGTTGTGGAGGGCTCTAACCTGCAGACGTGAGCCCCCGAAGCCTGCTGTCATCAGGGGGGCGCGGGCTGAGCGATGCAGTGTGGGGAGCAGGGGCGCCGGGCCGCCGCGGGGGAAGGTGTAGAAATCTGACACAAACGCAAATGTTTTACCTTCTAAATCACCTTGGTCTTCACAGTTGAAATTCATCCTGAACTTCCCACCCCAGTGTCTCATGCGGGGGCGGGCGGGGGGGAGCCCGGGCTGCTTCTCACTTTCCTGACTCACAAGCCGTAATTCTTTCTCCCAGCCGCAGCCGGGTTCAGCGCACCCTGAGACGCTGAGCCGGCGAAGACCTCGAGAACGTTCTGGGGCCTTCCACCTCCTCCACCTCCAGGCTCCGCTCTCTGCAGAGAGGGACCCAGCCTCGGGCAGATTTCCCAAGGCCGTTCGGTTTGGGGTTTTGCCTTCCTGGGGTTCTCCTCGGGCCACGAGAGCCCAGAGCTTGCGTCACCTTGGGTGTCCTTCACCCACCACCGTCAGCCCCGCATGTTGACCGAGGCCATCCAGGATCCTCCTCACCGCCTCCCTCCGTGCGGTGGTGCCCTGTCCACGCTGAGGGGGCTGTGGCTTCCGAGCAGCCAGTCTTGAGCATGGGGTCAGACATCCAGGACTCCTGGACAGCCCCCGGCGGGGCCCCCCTGGCTGTCCTGCTGCCTCCCGGGACTCAGGAAGGAGAACCACCACAGGCGCCCGCCCCTCCAGCCTGGCTCCTGGCCTGGCTCCTGGCCTGGCTCCTGGCCTCCTCTCCGTTGTCAGGCCTCCACTCGATGCCGCCGGAAGGCTGCTTCCCAGGAGCGGCGTGTTGGTTTCCTTCGGCTGCTAGAATACTGTGTCAGTTACGTATTAATCTCTGCCAATCCTGCATGGGCTCTTTGACATGCTACTTCCGACCTCCCCATGTGTCTGCCGAGTCACAGGGCCACACTCGCGACCCAAGTAGTGCTGTCGTGGGCTCACCGTTCTCCTGACCCACGGGGGACGCCTCCCCCGACTCCTTCCTGCCACCACGGTCACGGAGGTGCAGCCCGGTGCCTCTGTCTGCTTCCTGACCGCCGTGTGTGGCTGGCTCCGTGTGCCCCGCGTGGCATGGCGCGTCTCTGTCTCCAGGGTGGTGGGAGGATTGAACCTTCTTTCAAGGGCTTGAGTCTCCGTTATAAATTAAGACCCGGGCACAGTGCACAAACTGCCACCAATCTGGTGGCTTACAACAGCACAGATCTATTCTCGTGCCATTCTCGGGGCCTTTCTCAGGCTCTGATAGAGGTTGTTTCCTTGACATTTCCAGCTTCTAGTGACCGCACAGCTCGGACCTCCTGCCCTGTTGTCACGCCGATCTCTACCAGACCGAGGCAGGCTGAGTAACGGCCCCCAAATATCCACGTCCTCGTCCCCAGAGCCCGTGAATGTCAGCTCCCACGGCAAAAGGGTCTTTGCAGTTGAGATTAAGTTAAGGATCTTGGGGCAGGGAGAACGAACATGGGGCCACCTCCAGAGGGAACAGAGCCTGCGGACACCTTGGCGGTAGCACAGACACGGATTTTGGAGTTCTGAGCTCCAGACTGTAAGATGATGAACGTGTGTTATTTTAAGCCACTAAAGTGGCAGTACTTTGTTAGAGCAGAACTAGGAACCTAATCGGGCGGCCCCAGAATTCCAGGGGGAGGCAGCTGAGTCACAAGAGTAAGAGGTGAGAGGACTTGGCTCAAAGCTGCATCTTCTTAGGACTGGTGGCAACCCGGAGGCTCCAGGGGTCCCCCCTCCAAGTGCCCCTCGAAGGGCTGCCGGCTCAGTGAGCCGGGGCACTTCGTAGCCTTGCTGAAAACTCCCAGTCTTCACTCTGGCTCTGGCTTGATACTTGCCTAGATTAAAACAAAACAGAACTCCTATTTTAAAAAGAGTTTAGTTGTTCTTTCTATCCGGTCTGCATGCACAGAATTTAGAATGAAGACCCAGAGCAGCGTCCGATTCGTCTGGGGAGGCGTTTCCTTCGTGTCCACGCAGGTCGTTGAGCGACACGTGCCTATGGCCACTTCCCAATAATCATATCTGCTGCCGTTCTGCCGCATGGGGCTCCACTCCGCCTCGAGCGCTGGCCCTTCCTGCCGCACCATCTCCAGTAGGGTGGTCATGGTTTCACTCGGGTGAATCGTCTGTTTACCGCTCACGGCTGAGCCATGTAGAGAGGGAGATGACCTCTCCTTGCCTGACAACGTCTTGCGTCCTCTGGGGTCAGTGATGACTTTGTTTGATCGTTTGCTTGGACCGCTCTGGGTTTGCCACTACTGAATCCCCAGCCCTCCCCTGGCTCCACCAACACCACTTCTCAGTCCATCTTCTGGAACTGATGGAGTCAGCTCAGGCAGTGGCCCCGGGGTCTCCCTGCACCCTGATCCCACCTCTGCGTCTCGTCTTGGCCCGTGGCCTCTGTCCCTGCCCCCAGGTCTCCTCCTGGCTGGTTGATTCCTGGGCCTTTGGTGGAACACATGCTCCAGGAATTCCTGAGAACAGGTGGATAGGTGGTAAATTGGGAGGATCTTGCGATTCTGAAAATGTCCTTATTTTACCTAGTTTGGGCTTAGAATCCCAGGTTGGAAATCATTTTCCTCAGAATTTCCACGGCACTGTTCCTTTTGTTCCAGCTTCTGAGACTGGCTGCGAAGGCCGGTGCCACTGTGATGCTTGGTCCTGTGTAGAAAACCTTGCTTTTTCCCTGGAAACTCCCAGGACCTTCTCTTTGTCACTGGTGTTCTGAATTGTCACATGAGGTATCTCTTTATGGCTGTCCTCCCCGGCCAGTGCTGCACGCTCGTTGAGCACGGTTACGCCAAAGTCTCAGATTTCCTCAACTCTGGGTGCCAGCTTGCTTCCTTCTAAGTGGCTTTGCTGTCCCCTGACCCCCGCCGGCCTGTCCCCATCACAGGGCTTCCTCAAAAGTATCATGATCTTTGATGGCTCATATCTAAGACGGAGATAGTTAAAAAACATTTATAAGCTGTGCATGTGTGCGCGGGGGCGTGTGTGCATGTGTGTATGTATGTGGATGTGTGTGTGCACATGTGTGCGTATGTTTGGGAGCGTGGGTAAAGTTGCCAGATTTAACAAATAAAAATAAAGGAAGATGTGGATTTCAGAAAAACAACGAATACTTTTTAGTCTAAGTAAGCCCCAAATATTGTATGGGACATACTTATGCTAAAAATTCTTTGTTGCTTACCTGAAATCCACATTTAGCTGGGCTTCCTGTATTTTACCTGGCAGCCCGATGTGGGAGGTGCTTTTTGACCGCTCCAGGCAGGGCTCTGTGCTGCGAGAGTCAGGTCCTCGCCTTCAGGCTGCAGGGTAAGTCTGCCACCAGCACCCGCGAGCCCGCTGCGGAGAAGGCTGCAGGTCTCTGCACAGAGAGCTTTGGTTACTGCATGGTGTTCTCCCTCTGCTCTGCCCTTGAACCTGGGGCCCTCGGTGTTTCCCTCTCCAGGGAATGAAGCGTCCGGGCAGCTAGGGCAGAGGAGGGGACGTGGAGAGCTCCTTGCAATCACTCCTCCCACCGGCGGCCCCTCCCCCCTCTTCCGGAGACAGCGTGCCACCTGCAGGTGCACCTTCTGGGCGCTCCGTGGGGTTGACTGGTCAGTTCCGCTCCCCCAGCTCCTGTTGTTACCTCTTCTGGTTCTGTCTTTGTGGCTTCAGGCTGTTCAAACACCGTGCTGCCGTCTGCGTTGGGCTTTTGGTTGTAATGTCATCTTTGACATGAGCTCCCTTCCAGTTTAATTTCTAAGGTGATCTGCCCTTCCAACGAGTATGTGTCTCCACCAAACAATAGTGACAGTGGTTTGTCATCATATAAAAACTGCCATTTGGTGTCAGGCACTGTCCTGGGCCCTCGGATCATGCTCCAGACGGCTTTGCTCTACTCAGCCACCCTGGGCGGTGCGCCTCGGGCTCTGGTTTTTAGCTAAGAAAAGTGGCTTCAGTGAGGTAGTGCCTTTAAGTCACACCCTGGGTCCCCCGGCGAGTGGGCAGAGCTGGGGGCTGGCCTTGCACTTGGCCTCTGACACAGTGCTTCTCCGGGGACCCCATTTAGCCTGTTTGCAGCAGTAGAATCTTCTCGTCTTTAGTGACGCCTGCGTGTGTGCTTGTGGGGGGCAGTTGTGGAGTGGGAGCAGCCCCCTCGGCCAGTTAGAAAAGGGGCTCCGGACTGAGGCCCCTCCTGGCCACTCCACTCGCCCCGGGCGGGGGGGGGGTCAGTCCAGAAGATCCCGGAAGCTGTCCCCACTTGCCTGCCTGCCTTTGCGTGTCTCCCTTCTTAATTTTTAAAGGAGAATCCTGATAATGTTTTTTAAAATAAGATTTGTACCTTCTCACTGTTTGGATCCCACCAAATGGGTTGGAGTTATTAAAAAAAAACACCAAAAACGAAAAACCCCTCAACTACAGCTTTCATGTCCAGGATGGAGAAGACTGATTTTAAAGATTGAGTAGGTGATTTTTATGTTGTGTGCACTTACTATAAACAAACGGAACAGTCCGAACAAACCCGAGTGCCCTTTTGTTCTCTATTTATGTCTAATACTGACGGTTTTGTGGAAAAGCTGTGTTTTTACGATTCTGAAGTACCTACTTATTTCCCCCCGGGGAAAATTCAACTGCGTCTTATTTATTGCACTGGGTATTAACACTCATAGTTTATTAAGGAATTTTCTCCAGGGCTTGTTGAACACCAGGCGTTGGGAATGGACGCCCCGGTGTGTGGAAGGAGGTTATATTAAAGTCCAGCCACGCACGGCAGGGGACAAACTGGGGCCCCCGAATTCTGCGGGACGACTACCTCCCTAGTCCCGTGGGTCCCATCCAAGACAGTCTCCCCTTCCCAAACCTACCATTTTTTATCTTCTCCGCTCGAAGAGTGGAGTGGGGCTTGGAGCCGTTTCTTCTCTGGCCTTCCCTCTCCTGGAAGCATCTGGAGCGATGGGGGCTGAGCTCAGGCGCAGAGTGTGGGAGGACCGGCCACGCCCTGCGGAGTTCGGGAGGGACAGTGCTGCAAGGACAGCCACGCCACTGCTTGGCCGCGGGGGCGGGACACCCACGAGGGGTCAGTTCCACACGCATCAAAACGCACGGCTTCTCTGTGACGTGAGCTGGGTCCCCGGAGGTCTGAGGATGGGGACTGATCAGCGACTGCTCCATCTGACTGCTCCTTTTGGGAAGTGGCCGGGACCCCCAGTCCCCGTGCTGTGAGAGCTGACACGGGGTGGCTGTTGTTTCAGGGCAGGAGACTCTGGGCGGGGGGTCAGGGGGTCAGGTGGGGTCATGGGTGGATTCCTAGGTCTCTTGGGTCTGAGGCATGACCCCAGGCAGGGCATGGGCGGGAGTGGGCACTGGCATACACCTCCACGTGGGGCTGAGAGGGCTTGGGTGGGCAAAGGGGGCCCTTCTCCGTGGGCGGGGGGTGATGACTGCATTGGAGCTGGGGGAGCCCTGAGCCATGGGCACTTTGGGGCCTGGAGGACACCTTGGCTGGCTCTGGGGTCAGCTTCAGTTGCTGTTCTGGCAACATCAGCACAGGGTGGTTGGGGGGGGCAGGCTGGGTTCAAGAGCTCTGCCAGGATGTCCTAATGACCCATCCTGAAGAGTCTCCCCTTGTAACCTGGTCCAGGCTTTTGGCCACACCCTGTCTGGGTGTTGGGCCCTGGGTGCCCACCTCCACTGGGCAGTGGGTCGGCAGCGGCTTTGGGCCCTTGTGAATGAGCAGTGGACATGGACCACACCCCCAGTCGTGTCAGTGAGCAGTGGACAGTGGGACCCCATCCCAGCTGCGGTGAGTGAGCAGTGGATTATGGGACCACACATCCAGCGATGGTGAGTGAGCAGTGCATGGAGGGACACCACCCCAGCCATGATGAGTGAGCAGTTGAAGGTGAGACCCCACCCCAGACACAGTGAGTGAGCAGTGGACGGTGGGACCCCACCCGAGCCGCGCTGAGTGAGCAGTTGAAGGTGAGACCCCACCTCAGCTGTGAGAGTGAGCAGTGGAAAGTGGGACCCCATCCCAGGCACAGTGAGTGAGCAGTGGATGGTGAGACACAACCCCAGACACAGTGAGTGAGCAGTGGATGGTGGGACCCCACCTCAGTCGAGGCGAATGAGCAGTGGACAGTCGGCCCCACCCCCACCCTTTGCTCTATGCCCAGCTGCTGTGCTGTGCGTCGATGACCCTACACATGTGCGTCCTCATACCCAGAGCATGATAGTGCGTCTCTATTTGGAAAAAGCGTCTCTGTAGATGTAATTCAGTTAAGGGTGGTCAGATGGGGTCATCGTGGATCCCATCTGGGATCATCTGGTTGGTCCCTAATTCAGTGATAAATGTCCTGATGAGATACAGAAGAGCAGAGACGCAGACACACTTGGTGTCAGAGCCTGGAGGTTTGCAGCCACAGCCCGGAATGCCACCAACCCCCCAGGAGCTGGGAGAGACCAGGAAGCACCCTCCCCTCAGGCCTCGGTCGGGGGACAGCCTTCTGACACCTTGATTTCAGACTTCCAGCTTCCAGAATCGTGAGAGAACACATACCTGTCGTTTGAAGCCACCAGTTTATGGTATTGTGTTATGGCGGCCCCTGCACATGAATGCAAAAGGCCAGAGTCTCATCTAGAATATCTAGAGGAATCTAGAGTGATGCTACCTGTAGGCATGTGTGCACATGTAACATACATGTGTACACACATGCCCACGTATATGGGTGCATGCATGTGATCACATGTACATGTGTATATGCGCATGCATGTGAACATTGAGAGGAGCATGTGAGCACACATGTGTACATACACATGTGTGCACACATACAAGTGTGTTCTCATGTACACATGTAGGTGTGCATGCTAGCGCACATAGGTACGTGTGTATGCATGCGCATATGTGCGTGCGCATGTGAGTGCATACATGCGTGCATGTAAACGTGCACGGGGGTGCTTGTGCACGTGCAGGGAGTGGGGGTTCTGCTTCCTGAGCGTCTGGGTGATGTGGGGGCAGCCTGCTGCCTCTGCAGGGGTCTTGGTGTCAGAAGCCTTCGCTGTGGCTGCAGATGAGATGTCCGGGGCGTGCGGTGGACCTCAGCCGCAGCCCGCCAGAGGCGCCGCCACGGTGCCGAGCCAGGCTCCCTCCTCCACCATTCCTTGAGCCTCTGGAGTCCTCAGTCACGACTCACGGCCAAGGGGTCCCAGAGGAGGCCCCACAGGATCCTCTTCGGCCTGGTTTCATCTGAGTCTGGAAAGAGTGGCTCAGGATTCTTCCATCCTGTGTGAGCTGGGTGCAGGTTGGTGTTGGTGTTACGCTAGGGATACAGAGGCAGGGATCTCAATCACAGATAAATCCGGAGATGAGATATCCCCTTGACATAATGCCTGACATGCGGGGCCCCATGTTCAGTCTTTGAGGAGGGGGCTCTCATGCGGGAATTGGGACCAAGGGAGAAGCAGCACAGCTTCAGGGGCCCAAGTCACCCACTAGACACCAAAGGAACAAAGGGAAGGCAGCTCTGCCCCGCCGGGACCTGCCCCATGCCCTGGAGCCTGTGGCCAGGCCTGTGGGTGCTCTCCATGACGGGGAAGCTTGCGGCCTCCTCCCCAGCCACTCAGCTTTCCCTACCATAGTCCCCTGTGCGTCCACCCCACCGAGGCCCAAACCAAGGGCGACCTGACATCGAGGGCGACCGACAGCCTGGACGACCAGTAAGAAGATCCTGAACAGAACAGCTGGCCCTTAGAAAAGTGGACACGGCTCAGGGAACATCAATAAATGTGTAAGTTATAAATATTATAATTAGAATTTAAAATAATTTGTATTTAAACATTAAAATTATAAGAATTATATTAGTATTCTCAGAATGAAAAAGATACTACATCTATAGAATAGGAAGTTATTAAAAAACAATTTAAAGGTAAAACAAACTGAAAAAATGACCGAAATAATCTTCCTCCTAGATGTCCCACAGTCCTTCAGCTCCTAGGGTCACTCTTTCCTCTGAAACCCAAATAAGCTGGCCCGAGGTTCTGACCCCCCGGTAGTCTGTCCGGGAGTCTTCACCTGCCCCTGTTGACTTTGGATAGCTTGCTCACTGGTTTATTTCCTGCACTGTTGTGCCTTTGAAGCAGGGGTTGAAATGGACACCGTTCCTCTACTTTCTCTCCTCAAAACATTTACCACAGGGCTGTTGTGTGCCCCAAAGTTCCAGAAGGTCTGGGCAGAACAGAGCAACAGAATCACAGGGAGGAAATACCCTCCAGGTGAATGGTCTGTGGTCCAGCTCCCCACTGCTCCGTTACTTTACTATGCAGATGAACGTCTTGCCTCTTTGTCTTCACCTTTCTCTTCTATGTTTTGTCCGGGGGCCACAGGCCCATGACAGGTGTTTTCCTAAAGGAACAGGAATGCCTCACCTGAGGCGTGCACGAACTTTTCTTCTCCCCTACACTGACGCACCAGGCAGGGTCCTGGAGGAGACTGTTGGAAGTCACAAGGGGAGAGTGTCATTGGTTTTCTGTTGCTGCCATAACAAATCAGCACAACCTCGGCTCAACAGCACATGGCTATGAGCTCATAGTTCTCTAGGTTGGAGATCTGACTTGCCTTAATTGGGTTCTCTGCTTGGTGTCCAAAATTCAGGTGTAGACCTGCTGGGCTCTTCCAGGAATAATCCACTTCCAAGCTCATTCAGGTTGGTGTCCTAATTCAGTGCCCATGGTTATAGAGTCAACGAAGGTCTTTGTTTCCTGGTAGATCTTACGCTTTTCCAAGGAAAAGTCACAGAGCTCTGAGGACTGGAACCGCCATTGCTGGAGGGGGCCAGATGGAAAGTGTAAAGGGGAATACAGGTTGACAGCCAGCCAGGAAATCAGTAAATAAAAGAAACCCAGATTGGAGAGGAAGAAGTAAAACTGTCTCTATTTGCAGATGACTTGATAGAAGGAATGTCAAAGAATTTGTGGCCCTCTGTCATCTGTCCCGGTGGTGCTGGCCAGAACCTCTAGTACAAAGTTGAAAAGGAGAGAGAGAACAGCCTTATTCCATTCCTGATCCTCCAGAGAAAACATCCAGCCTTTCACCATCACATATGGATTTAGCTGTGTGTTTTTTGTAGATGCATATTATTAGGTTGAAGAAGTTCCTTATTGTTTCTAGTTTGTTGAGGTGGTTTTTGTTTTAATCACAAAAGGATGTTGGAGTTTGTCAGATGTTTCCTCTACATCTATTGAGACTATCGTGTGATTTTTGCTTTTTATTCTATTGATATCATGTATTATATTAACTGGTTTTCAGATGTTGAACCAACCTTGAATTCCTGGGACAACACTGACTTGGTTGTGTTGTACAGTTCTTTTAGATGCTGCTAGATTTGGTTTGCTAGTATTTCTTGATGATTTTTTTGTCCACATTCATATGAGATATTGGTCTGTAGTTTCCTTGTGACATTTTCCAGTTTTGGTGTCAGGATAATAATGTTCTCATTGGATGAGTCGGGAAGTATTCTCTCCTCTCTTTTATTTTTTTGGAATTTGTCTAATTCATCTAAGTTGTATCATTTTTTGGCATGTGATTATTCATAATATATGTTGTACAATATATGCATATTGTACACATAATTCACGGCATACAATAGTTCTTTTATAATACTTTTTATTTCTGTAGGGTCAGTAATAATGTCTCCTTTTTCATTTATGATTTGAGTAATTTGAGTCTTTTTTGATTAATTTAGCTAAAGGTTTGTCAAATTTGTTAATCATTTCAAAGAATTGGCTTTTGGTTTCATTGATTTTCTCTTTTGTTTTTCTATTTTCTGCTCTAATCTTATTATTTCCTTCCTTCTGCTTGCTTTAGTTTTAGTTTGCTCTTCTTTTTCCAGTGTCTTAAGGCAGAAGGAAGGTTTGAGATGTTTCTTTTTTATTTAAATTGAGATATAGTTGACATATAATATTGTATTAGTTTTAGGTATACAATATAATGATTTGATGTTTGTATATATTGCAAAGTGATCATCACAATAAGTTTAGTTAACATCTGTCACGACATATATTTACAACCTTTTTTCTTGTGATGAGAACTTTTAAGATCTACTCTTAGCAACTTTCAAATACACAATACAGAATGATTAACTATAGTCATCATGCTGCACATGACATCCCCAGGACTTATCCTGTTTTGTCCCCTACCCCCATGGTCATCACCCAAAGTCTTCTTAATATAGGCATTTACAGCTGTAAATTTCCCTCTAAATACTGCTTTAACTGCATCCTATGAGTTTGGGTATGTTGTGTTTTTATTTTATCTCAAGGTATTTACTAATTTCCCTGTGATTTCTTCTTTGACTCACTGATTATCGAGGAATGTGTTATTTCTTTAGTTGTTTTATTTCTTTATGCAGTCTTTCCTGATTTTTGAGTGTTTTTTTTTTGTTTTGTTTTTTGTTTTTTTGTTTTTTGGGTTTTTTTTGCTTTAAAAGGTTAACATAGTGAATTAAAGATGGTCACAGATCTTTGACATTCCTCCTATCAAGAGGTGAGGTTTATAGCTTCCTTTGTCTTGAAACTAGATGGACTCTGTGACTGTTTTGGCTAATAGCATACAGGAGGATTGGTGCTACATGATGTCTAAAGCCAGGTTGGGAGAAACTTTGCTGTTTTGCTTTGATATCTTGGGGAAGGCAGTGTAGACAGCCACTATGTAAGCAGTCCAACTCCTCTGAGACCACTAGACTGTAAGGAAGTCCAAGCTAGCCCTGTGGAGAAGCCACTTGAAGAGGGAGAAGTGCTGACCAGCCCTGGATTAGTCTGCTGGATCTGCCATAACAAAATGCCACAGACTGGATAGCCTAAACAACAGAGATGTATTTTCTCATAGTTCTAGAGAGTGGAAGCCTGAGGTCAGGGTGCCAGCATGGTCGGTTTCTGGTGAGATCTCTCTTCCTGGCTTGCAGACAGCTGCTGTTGTCCTCGCATGGTAGAGAGAGAGAGAAAGAGAGAGAGAGAGAGCGAGCGAGCTCTGATGTCTCATCTCATTTTATAAGGACACTAATCCTATCGCATTGGGGCCCCACCATTATCATCTCATTTAACCTTTTATTACTTCCTTAGATACCTCATCTCCAAATACAGCTGCACTTAGTGGGGGGTAGGGTTTCAACATATGAGGTTTGGAGTGGGACACAGACATTCAGTCCATAATCAGCCCCAGTAGTTCTCATCCCCTGGCATCTTAGCCCAGGTATCAGATAGGTAACAAAAGAAGCCATCTTGGTTACTCTGGCCCTTTCTGGGTCCACACTAAGACCCATGACTCCCGTTGGGCTGTCACTGCCATCTGCTATTTGAGCCCCAGTGGCTGAGGCCGCAGATGTTGTAGAGCAGAGATGAGCTTTCCCTGCTATGCCCGCCCTGATTACCGACCTACAGAATTGTGAGCATAATAAAATGGCTTTTATACCACTAAGCTCTGAGGTGGTTTGTTGTATAGCAAAGAGAAACAGAACAGTGAATTTGTCCCACTGATGTTTATTGTTAACTATCTGTTAATTATCAGTTAACTTCTTTGGGCCTCAGTTTACTTATCTGTAGCAAATAATACTTAAGGAGTAAGTAAGTAAGTGTAGTGCTTATTATATACACATATTTAAATGTATTCACACACTCCCACACCTATATATATAGTGAGTTTAAAAAAAGGTGCATATATACATAGTCTTGCACACTTTCATTTACTTGACAATATGAGGCAGTAAGTGTTTCGATTCTCTTTATCTGCTTTCTTACTTGCTATATTTTGATTTTTTGCGTTTGAACTTTTTCAAAGGTTAAGATGCTGCATTTTTTGTATTTGCTCCTCTGGGAATGCAGCAGTTTCACGTGGGGTTTCCCGTTTGCCCCAAATTAGTGAGGGCAGAAATCTTGTATGCCTGAGCCCTCTGGTGCCTCCCTTGGCCCAGGCCCGGGGGTTTGCTGGAAGTCTTCTCTACGCACTCTCAGCTGGTTTCCTCTAAGGCATCTATCTTGAGGCTGTGGCTTTTCCTGATTTCAGAGTCTTTGATTTTTATCTTCGTTTTTTTTTTTTTTTGTGTTAGTGGATAATAGAAAGGGTGTTTTGGGCTGTGGTTTGTATAAGAACGTATGGTATTTTGATAAATGTGCATTATTATGCCATTTTTCCTTGGCCGTCCAGGATGGAGCAGAGCCCTGCCTCAGCCCTGGAACTGGTCGAGGTTAATCAATGGAAAGCCCTCTTGCTCCATCCACGGGGCAGGCGTGTCTGTTAGTCCAAATGATGGCAATTCTCTCACATCAAAGCTCTTGCTTCATCAAAACATCCATCCAGCTTTGGAGCTGGAGACTCATCGGGAAAGAATTCTCATCTTGTCAGAGGTTCAGGAAGGACTGACATGAATCAATAGACTATTTCCTCAGAATTCTGCGTGATGTCAATGGTTTTCATGGAATGAAATACCCTCTTAGACTCGGGAGGTTTAAATGGAAACATACACCATTCACAGTTCACACTTGACGGGATAATGGTTAGCTCCTTCCCCAAACACCAGAGCTGCAGAAGCTGCTTCGAATCGGCAGGGGTCACCTCAGTCCCCAGGGAGGGAGGCCGGAAGCTGGCTTTAATCAGACTTGGACTTTCCGCCGAGCGCGGAGCTGCATCTGATTTTCACTCTGAGTGCTTCCGCCTCCCAAGGCAAATGGAGGGCCCGAGTGCTTAACGTTAAAACACATTTCACACACACGTCGATGTATTTACTTACACAGACACGCACTCGCGCACACACGCAGACCCACACACACTCCGGGCCTCACCATGTGTGGGGCAGATTTCGGCTCCTTCCCTACCCTCTCTGTGGAACGAAGCTGAGCTGGGTCACCTCTTTATTTATTTTTACATGGAGTCATTCATTAATTCAATGCCCAACGTTGAGATCTGACCTATCTGGAGCTGTTCCTGCAGTGCGACCTCATGGCTTCAATCTTCACCCTGGGCCCCCATCAGCTCTTCTTCAATCAACAGTATCTGGGCAAGGTCCTGTAGCCTTTCTTATTCGGAGCAAGCAGAGAAGTCAGGGTGTCCTCACCATCGTTCAGGGGTCCCTGCTGCCTCTGGGGCTGCATCTGCTCTCGGAGGCTCCCTGTCCCCCCAGGGAGGGGAGGCTGCACCAGCCACCATGGCTGAGCCATTGAATCTGATGTTCTTGTTCAATTTTCAGTGCTGGGCCCTTCGGGCTCTGTTGAAGATCCCAGAGCCCCTTCCTGGAGGGGTGTGTATCCCCGCCCCCACGCATGCATGCATGTGCACGTGCGCATGCATGCACACACACACACACACACACACACACACACAACTTCTGGTCTAGGGGGCAGTGCTTGGCCTGGCCTGATATCAAAGATCAGGAGGCAAGGGGCAGGTGGGCAAAGAGACCCCTGGTGACTAGTGGCGGGCTGGACCGGAAGGGTCCCTGTCCACTCTCCCCTCCTGTGCTGGAGCCTGCCCTCCCTCACCCAGGTTTTCCTTCCTATCCCGAGTGAGTCTTCTCCTGTTTTAAGAGGCTGACTTGGCATGTGGTGGAGGCTTGTTGGGCCCTTGGAGGAGGGTCATGGGAAGGCTCTGCCCAGGTCAGGTGCAGCTGTCCCTGGGGCCCTCACAGAGCTCCCACTCAGCTGTGGCCCTGTCCCCTGGGGGCCCAGCCACTGTCAACCCCGGTCCTCCCAGGTGACCCCAGCAGCAAATACTGCTTTGCTCGTGGTCCCCCTTTGCCAGAGCCTGCCCTCTCACTGCAGAGCCTGTGGGGAGAAGCACACTTTTAAGGCCCTTCTGGGGACAAGCTTTCAACCAGGCAGTCCTAGTGCCTCTTTTAATTTTCACCGGAACCATCTGGGGGAACTCAGGCTTGGAACAGCTAACTGGTATGGCCAGGTTGGTCCCAGTGTAGGTGATAAAGCTGGACTGGGGCTCCAGGACCCTGTCTCCCCTCTTCTCTCTCCTGTGCAGGGATGCATTTGAAAAGTCGTAAGACTGGGGCTTTGTATGTTGGTATGCACACCACCCTGTCCCCACAGCTCCCAAAGGGAGCTGGGTGGGGATGGGGTGGGGGAAGAGGTGTGTGGTCGGCCACCCCTGCCCTTTGCCCTCCTTTCCTCTCACCTTGGCTTTGCTCTGAGGGGGCAGAGGTAGGTCCAAGTGCTGGGGCTGTTCAGGGTGTGAGTACAGTAAGATAAAACCAGGAATCATGAATACTTATTAATCATTCACAAATCAAGGATTTGGTAACAACTAATCTGGGGGTGTTGCTAAGAGGGGTCTGGGTGTGTGGAGGGGATGGAGTTTGCAGTGATGGAGGATCATGGAGACATGGAGTACTGACAGCCCTCCAGGGGTTTGTGGTAAAGGGGCGCGGAGAGATGGGGGGGCCTGGAGGAGGAAGAAATCACAGGGTGCCTTCGTGCTGCGGGGAATGACAGCAGCGGGAAGGACTGAAGAAGCAGGAGACAGAGGAGACACGTTGGGACACTGTGCCTGGGGAGCTGTGCTGAGGGCTCTTGGGCCTGGGTGGGGTGGGGTGGCCCTAGGGAAGAGCAC